>JAWNMD010000566.1:0-560802 GCA_035044365.1 Drosophila neotestacea
CCCCCCCAACGCCGACGAGACACAGCCGGAGAACTAGCGCGTGCTCCGCTTTTTTAGATGTTTACAATATCAGCTGCTCAACTCCAATACAACTCTTCGTTGTATGCTACAGCTTTTCAAGTTCCTTTCTGTTCCAGAGTAATTTTATTGAGTTAACAATTGAAGATAAAAATAAACATTTGTTGGCAATTGATAGAGAGACTGAAAGTTTGCCTTTATCTAAAGTATGGCTGTTGCATAAAGAAAACTTTAATTGACAAGTTGGAAGAGTCGACAAGTTTTCCTGAGTGTATGCAACAAACACAATTTAAACTTTTGCAATATACAACTTAGTTTATTCGACAATATATTTAGATAATTATTTCGACTTGCAAATGGGAAAAATTTCAAACATATAAATATGTTTAATCCATTGATCGACATTGTGCGAGGTTTTGTGCATTTTTGATAAATTGCAATGAATTGGGAATTGATTTGACAGTTATCCATTGGAATTCTAAATATATTTTAATAGTTTTTAATGTTCCATTAGTTGAAGATGACAAACCCAAAGCAATAGCAAAAATGTAAACAACATTTTGCTTTTGTTTTTTGTTTTTATTGTTGCTAATTGATGCTTGAATAACCTAAATGGAATTTGATAGAAAACGAGCTCTGGGTTAAAGTTACGGCCAATTACAAAAAGCAATCAACCTTAAATATTGTTTTGACTTATAAATACGTAAATATTGTAGGATATTGTAGCTATAAAAGTGCT
The DNA here is from genome assembly GCA_035044365.1 of Drosophila neotestacea. NCBI lineage: Eukaryota > Metazoa > Arthropoda > Insecta > Diptera > Drosophilidae > Drosophila > Drosophila neotestacea. The sequence goes on from JAWNMD010000566.1 coordinate 758, forward strand.
GAGCCGTAAAGGATATTCGTATGTTGGCCAAGAAACTGCTTCTACATTGGGCTGGCTGACTGACTGACAGCTGCACTCATTGAGGCAATTTGCTTAAGTTACAAATTGAAATATTTGCATTTTATCTTAGAAATGCAAATGCTTCAACCCATGGCGTATACTTTTACTCCCACTGTTTCTCCTTCTGTTTCTCCTACCGATTCTCATCCTGTGCAAAGTATCTGTGCAAACAATGCCAAACAAATTGGCTATTCAAATCCGCAGACAACTTACGCTCCTCCTGCCCCTTTTCACTCCTCCACACGAGTTAAGGTCCTGGGAATGGGTTCACAATTTATGCGTTGGCCCCGACGCTGAATGCATTTTGCAATTTTCATGGGCTGCCAGCCATTTTTTGCCTCTCTGCTCTCTAGTTGGCAGGGCTGGCAGCAAAAAAAAAAAAAAAAAAAAAAACCCATTAAGATTACTTTCTATGGCCAGATTTGAGTCGCCTACATCTTTCCTCGAATGGTAAGTGAGACAGCAGCGCAGCGTCAAATGCAGAACTCAACTCTTCTCAAAGCAGCAGAAGAGAGGCCTGATGAGATTTCTGCTTCCTTTTTTTTTTTTGCAGTAATACACATGCAAATAAACAGCAGAGTATGCAGGGTATGTGGGGCATGTGGCATGGAATGTGTGGCAAATGCAGTTGATACCAAACGAGCTACGTTGATTCAATACGGGGGCTATAAAGAAGACGATTGATGAGCTTAGAACAATGCAACTGAGGCAGAAGAAAAATGTCTATTTCATCTGTTTAGTACTCAAGATATCACCTGGACTTTTAATACCTGCAATTAAAAATGTCCTTAGACATACACGCAGGTTTTAATTTTGCATTCACACCAGTGTTGTCAAGTCAGCCTCTTCCGGACAAAGCTGTCCTGTTTCAAGAGGTTTAAAGAATTAAATTAAGGAAAAACACTTAACCCAACAATATTCCTTATGTTTTGATTTTTACCTGTGCCCATAGTGTTATTACTTTTAATTTAATTTTGAGTCCGTCCTGTTTTAAAGGACTTTATTCTAGCAAAAGCACTTATTAACCAAAAAAAAAAAAACAAGATAAACTTAGACATCTTTAAAACAAATCTATCCAATTACAAACTACTTCTATTTATTATAAATTGAAATTTAAAAGAGGCGCTGAATGAAAACTTAAGCAAAAGTAAAGATACATTTTTTAAACAAAGAAAATAGCTCAACTATTGGATATTGATAGACACAAATACATCATATGAATAACCACCATATTTCTATCATTGACGAAGTTCGATATAAATATTTTCTGATATAATAATATATACATAAATTCAGCTCTTGGTAATATAAAATTGACTACTCTATTTTCTGTCGTCATTTTATAAATTGTATTAATAAATTAATTTCCCGCTCTTTTTGGTGAGCTTATCCAGTTTTCGTGTCGAGTAGTTGACATCACTAGCGCACATTTTCTTCCTTTTCTTTCCTTTCTCTTCTCTCGTTACAAGAGTCAAAGCGGAATTGCCAAAAATTTCGGGACTGTCCGCTGCATTAACTTTTTGATCATTGCTTAGATGACTTTGCAGTTTTGGCGCTCTCTTGTGGTGGCCATTTTGTGAACATAATCGGACGGTGGCCATTTTTAATTGAGCGTAAAATTGGTGTGAACATTAAGGCAAATTAAGCACTAAAGATTATTATTATTGTTTCCTCGATGGAGCATCGAAAAGTGCTCATATTTGATTAGCAGTGGCTTCTGCCAAGGTGCAGTGGAGAATTTAAAGATATTAAGCTATCTTTTGCTTTATTTTTTCACTTAAAAAGAGCATTTGAATTTCGCTTCCTTTATAATTTCCATTTTTTTCAATTGCTTTTTCTTTTCCTCATTCTCTTCGCATGGCATTGTTTTTGGGCAAATTAAAAACTTTCGCGGTTGCTTTGGTTTATGCTCTTTTTCGTTTCGCCGCAAAAAATAAAGACAAAAATTTTCAATTCAAAGGCAAATTGTCTTTTATTTCAAGCTCATTAGCTTTTAATGCAATTTCATGCGGCTCAACGCGCCTCAATTTTTGCCACGCGTAAATGTCCACAGAATGAGAGGACATTCAGATAAAAAGAGAGAGAGATAGAGGAATATACATACAGACAGAAAATACATATTTATACGTACGTAAAACGTCGCACATCATTTGCATTACATTTTCATTTCATATGTGCAATTGTTGTTGTACCATATGTTTTGCGGATTTAGAAAATCGACTTTTGTCGTCATGAATTAAATTCTTTTCTCCATTTTTTAAGAGGCAGGAGTAGAAGAGGTAGGTGAACAAGAAGAAGAAGAACACAAGACAAGACGTTCCTACATTTTATGTAAATTTTCTAAAATATTTATGGAAATGTACCATATTGTGAGAGGCTGCGTCAAAATGGCAGCCAAGTAAATACACATTTACATATGTGTGTGTATGTCTGTGTGAGTGTTGTATATCAGAGACAATCACACACATACACACAGACAGTCCAGAGAGAACAGACATCAGCATAAATTTTAAATAAATGCTACAGAAAGAGAATATTAAATGCTGTTTGTTGTTGCCTCTTTCTCTTTTTTTGTCGTGCTCATTCATTGTGACTAAATGCAGCTTTTGGCTAATGTTCCTTAAGATACTGTACAACAGCAGCACCAATTTTTTAAAGCAATAACAAAACGAAAGATGATGCCAAAAGGTTGCCCTGCAACCTATTTGAAAGGTCAAAGCAGTTTAAACAACAGATCAAATTTTAGGGGCTTTAAGTTATCACTGATGTTGTTATAATTCTTGAAAGTGTCCTTAATATCGATGACGTTTGCATATTTCTTTCATCTGCTGTCAACATACAAACCTACACATTTAAAAGAATACTTTGCACATATGAATATTTAGAGTTTCAGAGATAGAGACAAAGTCCAACACTTTATTTGAGCTGAAGTTGCAGTTTTCCTTTGTTGAATAAAAATAGAGTAAAAGACAGTGAGAGAGAGAGAGGGAAAGCAGCGGTATGCAAATGAATTTTCCAAGTGCCATGGCGACAGTTTTATTGAGCTTATCTGAGCTTCTCTATTGTGGCAAGAGAAAGAAAAAGAATATGGCGACTGACAATTGGCGTACGTGACGATAAAGTGAATGCTATTGAGAGTAGTTCATAACAAAGCTGCAAATAAGTGAAGCTTTTATGCATAAATAGGCACGTGTTTAGCTGATCATCAGTGCTTTCAAAAGTTCACATAGTATAAAGACCTGCCAAGTTCTGTAGACAGTGTAGATTAAGGTCCAATGTCAGATAAAATACATATTTTATTTACACTAAATTCTCTCAGTTGTAGTAACTGTTTTCTTTTAAATGCACCTAAGTTTAATTAAATACCAATTGTGTGGCAATTAATTATTGCTTTGTGTTAAGCTTCTCTGCTTTTGTTGATTTGCCTTGCCATTCTCATCAGTTTGCTTTGTTTTCAACTTCTCTCAACCTTAGGGAAAATGCAAGACTTGGATTACATTTGAAATGTATTTTAATTTAACATCATTATTCACCCACTTTGTTCTATGTCAATATTTCTCACATCTAATAAAGTTTCGCATGCTATCAAAAGTTATTCCATCTTAAACTACTATCAACAGACGATGCCACGCCCATTACCTGCAATAGTCTGCCCTTCTGCGTTCTGTGTACATTCCTTTACTTCGTATCAGTCTAATGCGCTTAATCAAATGTTTATCTTTCAGCAGAGCAGCTCTGCCCTTTCCAACCCCCTTCTCATCATAGCATCCAATTTTCCTACGTTTGCGCTCTTTTCGTTTTCCTGGTTTTTGTGATTTTTCTCATTTATTTTCGTGCGCATAGATTATGTAAATTTTACTACTTTCACTTCGACATTTTCATTATGTCGAAAGCGGGAGACAATGTCTGTCTCTTTTACCTTACTGTCTATCTCCCCTTTTCTCTGGGAACGAAGCTTGAGCTAGTGAAAAATTACGCTCTCATTTTGAAAAAGTCAGAACTCGTATTTAAAATACTTGCACATAATTTATTTTCTCGCGAATACAAATCATTTCATTTTCGTGCAAGTCACGACGGCCCAAAAGTGTAGCATATCTTACGGCGCCATGCCATTAAAGGGAACACCGAACCCAGATCCCAGCATACAGTTCTCAGTTCCCAGTCATCCTGCCTGCCTGACAGCAAGTCCATGCCTCTGATGATGGTTATATTACATTAACTGCAGCCAACAACAAAATAGTTCCGTGTGCCAAAAGTAAAATGAAAATAAAATGTAGCCTAAAAAAATAAGAAACGGTGCTTGTGTGTGTGTGTGTGTGTGTATGTGTGAGAAGGGGAGAAGGCACAGAGTATAGCACAATGAATATGTAACTAGGAGGAAGTCAAGGGTGCTCGACAGCGAGATGCGCTGCGTTTAATGTCTATAGTAATTTGGGTGGAAAAACAGCGATGTAAACTTTAGAGTGAGGGCATAATATTCTAATAAGCTTTGGGCACTGCGCCATCTAGTGCTTGAAAGCGGCATTAAGTGATAAATGCGTGCATAGTAAAAAGATGAAAGCTGCATATATAAAATAATATTTTGATGAGCTACAAATTGAGGAAAGGTAAACGTTTATTGTAATATTTGTAAAAGACACAGGAATATAGTCGGATTATTTTTATTTTCTAAAGGATTAACCAATGCAAACTCAAAACCAATATGCTAATATCTGGATATGCTTAGGACACTTGTGCTTTAAAATGTTATAAGGTATTAAATTTGCATTGAAAATTGAAGAAAAGTAAGTTTTTAGAATAATATGCTTTGAGCCATAAATAAAGAAAAATATATATATAAATTTAAGAAAGTCGCAAAGTTAATATGCTTTGTTTTAATATTAAACTAAGAATAATTTATTTTATTTTAGCAACAAAGCAATGAATATTTATTACTTATTTCTGGGATATTTTTTAGGTCGACAATTTCAGGAATATTCATTAATAAACAATAGTATTTTTACTTTACCAACAAAGCCATGAATATTTATTACTTATTTCAAGAAAGATTTTACAGCAAACGGGGTCAGGAATATAGATTAATTCACAAGAGAATCTTTTAGATATTCAATTAAATCTGAAAATTAATATGCTTTATATTTAGAGTGATGAATTTATGTTAGTATGAAGAGAGTAATTTTATATTTACAATAATATTTTTATGAGGAATACTTATAAAATATTTCTGGATGGATTTTTAGTTTTACACTTTGAACCACAAAGGTAATATGCTCGGCATTTTAAAGATTATCCGTGCTTTTACTGGGGAACCAGAAACCCAGTCAAGTGTGGAGTAACATGTGCCAAGCATTTTGTTACGCCCATTACTGCGTTGTTATGTGGGCGTCTCTTTATGTGTTTATGTGTGGGTAAATGTGTGTGGGTGTGTGTGAGTGTGGCTTAGTGTTGCTCTCAGTGTTGTTGTCGGGGTGTTGGGTTGTGATATCTATGTGCTTATATGTGGGATTGTCTTCACACTCATTAGTCTAGCGCTAAAGTTGTATTTATTTTAATGCAGCCGACGCGGCGTATGCGTAATTAAATTTCATGTACCGACACAAATGAAACCAGGTTGTCTGAGAGTTGCACAGTGTAAATAAACACTCTCTGTGATGCGGGCTGCCCTATAGTCTAGGCATTTTGTATTAGTTGAGCAGTAATTGAAATTGTGAAAAGTTAACTGTTTGGAAATCCCCCGCATCCTATTCTCCACATTTACACAACTTGCAGGTTAAAGTTTTAACAAAGCTTCTTCAACAGCAAACTGTCTATTCAACTTGTTTGAGTGACAGTTTTGCGTTGAGGTCAAAGTTCAAACATGCATGCATGAAATTTGTGCCCAGCTCACATTTTGTTTGCATACGGAACCTCCTTCAGGAGGAGCCGCAAGCCAAATCAATCTCACAGCTGCAGTACCCTTAACTGTTATCTTATCAGGCATACAATCACGGTTGTTGTTTTCCCAGCTTGTTATTGTTGTGGTTGTTGTTACTGTGTAAATATCAACAACTGTCTGTCTGCCTGTCTGTCTGTCCGTCTGCCCCGTCTATCTTCCCCGTCTGGCTATCTGTCTCCTCGTGACAGACACCGGGGTTTCCACTCAACGACCAGCGGATCGACACTAATTGCTTGACCTTTTTTGTAACGTCTGTTGTTGGGGCTGCCACAGTGTTGACCTTTGAACGCGAGTCGACTTTTGCATGCATTGACGCAAACCACAGACTCTGACCCGCTGTCGACGTCAACAACATTGACATGGATAACCACTTAGAGTAAAGTAGAAACTGGCGAAAACCTCAACAATTCAAAAGTCCAAAGCTCAAAATCCATCTGAATTGAACAGTTTGAAAGCTGTTAACTTCACCAGGTCATAGGCCATTTTGTTAAATTGTAAAAAACATTATTTGCTTTTAATGTTAGTAATTCTCAAGTGACCTGAATAAAAAATTATATTTATCGAAATTTCATATATTAGAAAAAATTTGTGTTCAATTTAGAAATTATTCAAAGTTTTAATAAAAATGATCAAATTTCGAGATTGAAATCTTGTTTAAAAATTATTCCGTTTAAGTAGATTTGATAGAAAATTTAAAAGTTTTGATTAAATAATATTTCGAAATTAAAGAAAGCTATTTTAAGGGCTCGAATTAATTTTAGATTTTGTAAATTTAATAGAGTCACTAATGTGTGCATCTCTGTTTTAATATTTTATTGTGTAGCAAAAGATTCAGAATCACAATCAATCAAGGAAAATTTCAAGGGCTTGGATTGTTTGTAGATTTTATATATTTAATAGAGTCTCAAATGTGTTCGTCTTTTTTTAAAATTAATTCTCATGATTTATATTTATAAATTGACACAACTTTCAATATTTCCCATATGACACAGCAATCACAATCTGTTGTCAAAGTGGATGTGACATCGACAGGCAACGCAATCAACATTTTGTCAGTCATTGTGTTAACATTCATTTGTTGCCCCACAGCGTGTGACATTTGCATATTTATTCTTAACCCAAATCTAATAAAAACATTGCAGCAAAAGCGAATGCATAAATCAAGGAAAAGCAGGAGAAACCAGGAGAACTCAGGTGGAGAAACAAAGGGAACATCAAATGCCAAAAGCCAAGCGCAATGTGAAATCCCACAAGTGCATAAATTTTAAGCATTTACCCAGGGTTATGATGCTCCCACAACCTGCAACTTGCAACCTGCAACCTGTTCATTCGCACAATCTCCCACACACACACATTCACTGGACACACCCCTACACACACTCAACCACACTGACACACACCTGGTAAGCCCCCAAGCCAACATTCTACACATATACAAATTTCTGCAGAGGAACAAGAATATCAACTTTAATGTGCAACGCGGCAATGAAAACAGCTTCAAGATGCAACATGTGTGTAAGTCTATGTATTGGTGTGTGTGTGTGTTTGTGCTTCTTGCACCTGCTGAGATTTTTGGACATGCGGCGCATACCTCAACGCCAACTTATGGCCACATTTTTTGCCTGTTTTTATGCAACTTTTGCCATTTCTTGAACCCCCTACTACTTATCCTTGGGGGCACTGAGATTTCTAGGGACATAAAAATCCCAAAAGTGCTGCTAAACTTTCGCTTGAGCAAATAAAAATGTGCCGTGGCAGCTGCAGCAGTTATTTTATTTTTCTAGGTGTAGGAATTGTGGGAGAATGGAGGAAGGGATATGAACTCTCTGCCATTAGCCTGTGCCTCATGTCAACTGGAGTGGCAATAAGTGCCATGCATATTGTCGCAACCAGGTGACGCCTCACAACCTGACAGCATAAACTGCAACTTGGCCTAGAAACTTGGCTTATTGGCAGCGTCGCTGACTCCCCATCTTTATCACTCATCTTGCGATAACAAAAACCACTTAAGAAATGTTGAAGCCGTAGCGTAAAACTTTGTTTAATCTTGTGGAACTTGCTAAGTTTTAATAACAAGATTCATCAGTCATTAAATTGTCAAAGTATTTAAATGATATAATAGTACCCCTTGTAATTTCTGATCTAATGTTAACCCCTTCTGTTTATCAAATTATTCTGACGGATTTCTTTAATCAAATGCAGAATAATGCTGATCAACTATTTTAAACCTTTTTAGTTTATTTTATTTCCATTTGAAATATGCTTTTAAGCTAATTGTGGAAGTATTTGCTCAATGCTATACGGGATATTTTACATATTACTCAATATTTAATCTAGGTCTGAATAAGGATTCATTCATAATTTATTTTTTCCTCATCTTATATACTGTATATTTTAGAAGATTTCTGTTCCATTTTAACGAATTTGTTTCATTCAACAATTATCTTTGCTTATAGAGATAACACTTTGTTTATCAATTCAGTCAATCTGTAACTATATTTTTATAGATTTTTTACATATTTTACAAGAACTGTCAATTCAAAAGTTGAAATGTAAACAATTTTGACAATTTCAGCAAGTTTGTTCGGCTTTCTACAATATTCAGTAGCCCCCGTCATTCACTTGTAGTAACTCCCCTTTTCCTATCAACAATACATGACCAATTCACACGATTTTCCTCATAGTTCTTTTCATTGTACTATATGAATGTGTGTTTCCCCTTCTCGATCCTTCCGGCAATTTACGCGCTAGTAACGATTGCATTGCAATTGCTTGACCCACATGTCATAAACAATAAAATATATTAAAATATATACGCGGCATATGGGGAAAGGACCCATTTAAAACAGTACAACAAGCCAACACAATGAACACAATGCACCACAAGGGGCGCTGCCTGAAAATTTAAACAAATTTTTACACATTTCCTGTTGCCCATTCTCGTTCTCATTGTTGATGTTGTTGTTGTTTGTTGTTGTTATTGTTGTTGTGGCTACAGCTGTTGTTGTTGTTCATATCGCTGTTGCTGTATTTCGTTGCGTTGTGCTGCACTTGCAGCTTGACACAGTTCTCTACCACACCCATTTATTTGCAATGTCAACGAGAGCAAAAATTAAAAAAGAACATTGCTAGAATGTAGTAGATGAAAGTGCTGAGCCATGAGATGCGCTTGAAAGTGAACTGAATTTGATTTTAATGAAAATTAATGAATTAACGTCGACAAATTATTGTATTTATATGAATAGAAGCATGAATGAATGAATATGAATATTTTGATATTTCAGAGAAAGTTTTAAAATTAGCCTTTGTGTATTAAGTATTAAAACGAGTTGAAGTTAACGTTTGTTTTTTGAAAGAAAAAGTATGTAACAATACATAAAATTGACTGCAATTCAAATTTAAAATGTTTTAAAAATAAAAATAAAATTCTATTCTGTAAAATTGGCTAATTTCGTTATGTTCGATATATTTATATATGTATAAATATGTTATATATGTTTCAATTGGGAATTTTAGCATCTCTCTCTATAAACTCGGTAAAAACAAATTTAACTGGTTCGTGTTAATGTATTCACTTGTTCATTATTATGCCCTTGATACCCATGTGTTCTCACCATACAGGGTATTAAAAGTGCCCATTCTAGAGGCTCCAACTTGTTTCGGTGTCTCTGCTAATGGCCAGTACATGCTGCAGCCCATGAAATTTGCATGTAATTTTGAATAGCAAGAAGAAGACGAAGAATAAGTTGAGAAGAGGCGTGGCATTTCATGTGTTCATTATTTTGACCAAAATTCAAGTTCTATTAGATACTCGTACTGTTGCTGTGGCGACCTTGTTGCAAAAGACCTTGAACCGAGAGCCAGTTGCTAATTCAATAGCGTTCCATGACAACGCCCTTTCGTTGTCACTGCAATTTTCGGTAATGATTTCTTTGGCTAATTAGCAATGGGCAATGGGCCAATGTCAGTTGTGGGAATGGCCAAATGGGCATGACAAATGGGAATGAGGGACTTTTAAATTAATTTCATTGGCCGCTGCCAAGTGATCCAATTAAAGCCAAAACTGGTAGACCACGTTCTGTATACTGCATTTTATTGGGTTTTAATTTCCGTTGTAGCCGCCTTGAAGGTGCCACACACACACACACACACACACACACACACACACACACACACACACATACATTTCAATTCTTGTGCAACCGCAAGGCGTGTGTGAAAATTGAAATGTCACCCATATCCCCATTTCTCCTTTACTTCTCTCTCTCTTTCTGATTTTTCTCTCTCTCAATCTCAATCCCATGCAGCATGCCATGTCGTGGTTCGCTTTTGCTGCTTGTCTGCCGTTGACAGTCATTGACAGCGACGAGGATGGGAAGGAGAACGAGGACGAAAGCGAGGACAATTTTAAAGCGAGGAGGGCATTTGTGTGGCAACCTCTGTTAGCCACATTGCATGCAGGCAATGTTGCATGCCGAGCTGCACTTAATGCTGACTCAACGCTATATAAGTTCTTATTTGCCAGGCGACTTGGCTTCCCTCGACTTTGCCATGTTTCGATACTTTCGCTTGGCAGAGAAACTCGTGCAACTTAATTTGTGCCCTACATCGGTCATAGCAGACACAGCAAAGACTCTAAAAAATATATGCAAATTATCAACTTGTCTTTACAAAGAGAAATAATTAATAAGAAACAAAAGACTCTGTGAAAAACATAAACTCTCTTGTAATTAAAAGTGGGGACTAGTGTAATAAATTAAAAGAAATCATAACACTTGTTATACCATGAAGAAAATATATTAATAATTATAATAATAATAGTAACAGGTTTTTTGTATACTTAAATAATTCTTTGAAATCGAAATTGATTTTTTTGGTAGAGTCCAACAAACAAGTATTTTATTGCAAACTTTGACAATATGTTGCAGAGTGTTTACAATTCGTTTTAATCTCATATACGAGTCTAATTTTTTATACATTTTTTTTATAGCCAACTACAAGCTGTCGCCGAAGCCAACAACTTCCCCGTTTGCCCGCAACATCTTTAGCTGCTTTTTAGCACAAATCCTTTTTTGTAGTTTAAAACGTTTTCGACAGGATTTAGTTGCATGACTTTTTGCTTTTAACATTTTGCTTGCTAACATTTCTGGTAGTGCTGGTCAGTCCTTAGGCTTACCCCCTTTAAGCCCCCTTCTTAAACTTAGCCACTGGATTGCTGAATGTCCTGAAGCTGCTCTGATCCTGTTTCTGTACCAGACACGTAGCTCTATGGGCAAACGTGCGCGGCATTTCCAAATACAAATACATGTCCACATTTTGTAGTTACCACCCACTTACTTAACTACCCCAAACCATACATCCCTCTCACCTCTCTTAACCCCTTTCCATTTATAGATTTTCTGCTGTTTTGTTGCAGTCTCAATAAATTGTGCTTTCGGTTTTATTTGTTGACCACTTCGTTGCGATCGAATCTTAAATTCGATATATTTCGCCGTTACGATTTGTTTTGGCCATTTTGTGGGCTAGTTACAATCAGTTGTTTTGGCCAGTTCGAAAAATCAGTTATTATGGGGTGCCTTAATTGTTGCACTGTTGACACTGTTGAGCCAGAGCCCAAGTAAACCATTTAAAGTCCAATTGCGACTAGGAAAAATGCTCTGCAGATACTACTAACTGCTAACTGCCAACTGCCAACTACCAAAAAGCAACTGCCGCCATTTGCCTCTCACAATGTTTGCGGTAAAACTTTTTGCCCAGCTTTGTTAATTCGGTCAATATTTGCGGACGCACGAAATAAAAATGAAAACTCAGCGCAAAACTTTTCGCAGCGCTGTCGCAATGGCCAAGTTAAAGCAAAATAATGAAAAAATCTATTTAACCCCTTAATGGTTGTTGGCCCAAACTTATACCACACTTTTTTCCTCTCTCTCTTTCTTTTTCTCTGTGCTTTTCATTCTGTACTGTGTGGTCTGTAGTTTGTTTTGCTTTTGCGATGGAGAGCAGGAAGCAGGAAACTTTAGAACTGTTTGCAAAAGCCGCCCACTACAGTAGTTGGATATATACGATATATATGCTATATTTTCATTTATATATGTATATATAAATGTATGTACAATGTGTACACACCATGTGCATACACAAGCAACAGTTGTGACAGCTGTCAAATACTGTGTGCACTTTGCTGAGATTCTTCTTTAAGTTGTAAAGATTTACAGAAAAATTGTGCTCTTACTTAATGTTGCTGAGCAAAATTTAATAGCTTAAGTAAATTAATTCACTTATCATTCACATTTTAAAAAAAGTTTAATTTTTTACTAACAGAAAACAATTAACTTCTCTAACACAAAACTTTAAAAATATTTTGTTCCATTTTAACAATATATACACAATTTATTTACGAGCTGCATTTACTTTTTTTATCACAATTTATATATTCGTAAAATTTTTATAAAAAAAGAGAAATTTAATGTTAAAGATACTTTTGCTAAATAAATAATTTTGTTTATTTAATATTTGTATTGCTTTTTATTTTGTTTAAACACTATTTAATTGAGAGACCGTTTGAAGTGCTTTCCTCTTAGCGCTAATTACAAGTCGAGTTATTTACACAACTTACCTGTTAAGTATTCAGTTTGGAAGCCACGCTCCAGTTCTTCAGCTCGGCTCAGCTCAGCTCAGTTTGGCTCAGTTCAGTTTTTGGCTCAGCTCAGGGAAAACTGAAAGCAAAGAGCAAAGTTTTATTTTCTTTATTTGGCGTTAGTTAAATTTGTTTGCAAATTATTTGCTTTTCTGTTTGTTGCTTTTATTGTTAAGCTGTTGCGTGCAAAGAGCCTTAAGTTAATTAGCCTTAGTTAAGTTTCAGAGTTTTCATATCGTTAAGGAATTTAGTAGTTTAATTTTAGTTCGTTCGGTCCACTAAGTAACTAGAGTTAAATACATTCAAATTTCAGAGCTAAAATTTTATATATAGTTAGTTGGAAATACGTGTAGCAAATAAAAATATTGTACAAGTTATATTTAAATTTGGGAGCAACCCCATTTTTTTTAAGTATAAATCTTTAAGAAATGGAACTTTTAATATTCAATTAATAATAGATGTTTATCTTATTTCTTTTTGCCTTAAACCGCTTAATATTATCAACAGAGCTCTATGAATTATTTCTCAGCTCAGATTTTTAAGTGGCGACCTCAACAACTACAGCAACAACAAGCAGCTGACTATAAATAATCAAATCTTATACACAATCTGCAAACAGATTTTGCGTTTCTAATAAATTTCACTTTGCGACTAACCAAAATGCCACGAAAAAACGAAAGGCAAGAAAAAACTAAATAAATATGCATACAAAAACGAAGATTGCCAATGAAGGCTGTCCAGGCAAAAGCTTTTTGCCAGACAAGAAAATATAAAAATTTATATTTATGTCAGGGCAACGTACAATATAGAATATATATATGTATGTATCTGTGTTAAATCTGTGGGCTGCAAGGCAATTGTTGTTGTGTTGGTTTATTGGAAATTGCGTTAGTACAAAACTATACAAAAAGGGAAGAAAAAAGTGAAGAAAAGGCACACAACGAAACAGCGAAATAGAAGCGACGACAAATTATGGTTCACCGACTTTATAAACGATTTGTATACCCTATGCATTTTTAAAGAGGGTATAGTAAAAGCAGAGCTGTCTAAAAATGTTAAAGCATTCAATTATAGAAAAGTTATTAATACTCCAATTCCAATTTGAACTTACATATCTTTATATCTTTGGTCGTTAATTAAAATTTAAACATCTGTTAGGTATCTATAAGTCAATCAACGTAATCTGAATAAGAACATTTTATTTTGTGGAATTTTCTTGCGGCTTTCAGCTTTCTATCTTTTTTCATGTTTTGTGTCTGTTGTCAAGGACGGACTTCATATTTATGCGGTGTGAAAATGTGGTTAGAAGTCAATAACATAATAAAAACGTTGACGTTGCCTTGTGAAGGTCGCACGCATCAGTGGAACAGCTGCTGAAAGATGATGTGATCCCAAAAAGAGATTGTCTATGCCAAACTTGAAGGCTGACTTCGAATTGCTAACCTTAAGGCAATTTCTCTCTCTGCCCTTCTATCTGTCTCTCTGTCTGTTGTCTATCTGGCGCAGAACAATGCGAAAACAAAACTTTCATTGCATAACAATAGGCGCAATGGCGTGCCACAAGCAGCATTTAAATATAAATACCTGCAGCTCGAGCAGAAAAACCACCAGAAAGCTGCCGCTGGCCAAAAAGTGAAAAGTTTTCTGCGTTTTACAGGCAATTTTCCTATCTCTCCTTGCTTTTCCCTCTCCCTCTCTCTCTCTCTCTCTCTCTCTCTCTCTTTTTCTCTTTTTCTCTCATTCTCTATTCATTTATCTCTGTCCTGCTCACTGACATTGCTGCTGAGTGTGGCTCATGGTCGTTGGCACGTGAAAGAAAAAGTGCAGGTGGCTTTTGCTGGATTCGCGTGGCCAGCAGAATAAATAAACTTCAACTTTTGCCGGCCACAACAAACACAGCATCGCCAACAACAACAACAGCATCAAATATCTAGGGAAAAAATCTAAAAATGTAACAATAACAAATGAGAAACTGAAATGGGCACAAAAATTGAAAAAAAGAAGCGTAAAAAAGTTTTATTTATTATTTTGGTTACAAGCAGAGCGTGAAAAATTTGTTAAGCTTTAAAATGTTGTTTTTTTCTTCTTTTTCCCTCTTACATTGTATCTCACTTTTTTTTTGTTGCCGGTGTTAAGGTGGCAAATAATTGCGAACAAATATAAACAAGCTGCATCAACAGCCAGGGGAGACAGATAAAGCAGATGGCAAGAAATTAGGTTGAGAGCTGGAAGAGCAGAGTAGGATGAAGCTGATAATGCGAAGAGCTATACAAATTAGGTCAACTGAGGATAATAGAAATACTATAAGAATTTTCTTTACATAGATTTATGTTCACTTCGAAAGCTCGAAATATTTTTTAATTTGTACTTTGCAACAACATATAACTGAAAAATTCGTTACTTGAAAATACTTTTGAAATCGCTGAGCTTTAATTTATGAAATTTCAGTTTAAATTGTTAAAAGTAGTTTGAGAAAATTAAATAATGTTTGTTGCCAAAATGTACAAATTTCAGCTTGGCTGAGTTAATGCCAGTAAATAATTTTAAAAAATTATTTTTTTATAGATTTTCTATCTCCATTTTTTGTAGTTTCATCGAGTGCTCATTAATTACTGTCTATTTCTGCCCTTTACATATTTCTACATCGTCTTATTTTCCCCTAAGCCCTAAGCATTGTAGCTTTATTTCCTCTTTATATATCCACCTGCTTTCATTAGTTTACCTGCCGTATCCGACCTCCTCCAAGCTCCCACTAAACAGCAATTGCTGTGCCACAAAATAATTGCCTACTTTTCAGAGGGCGCAGAAAACTTCATTTGAATGCAAGGATTTTCCCGTGGGAGCAAATGTTGTTGCCAGAATTTTCTTCTTTTTGTAAAATTATACAAATTAATTTGGGAGCGACAATTGTAGAGTTTCGGACCTCCTCCTGTTGCAGGAGGCTTCACATTTCCTGATTCCCTTTGCCCCCTTTGTCCTGTACCCATTTCGCGGGCATCGCATTAATTATGCTCAAGTGTCCGCTGGGAATGTGGCCAACACTTGTTATGTAATGACTTTTGCTGGGTTGGAAAGCGGGGACGAGGCTGGGGGCGTGGCATTCTGTCATCAGCGTCGCGTTGTTGGACAAGTTTTTGATTTGATTCTGCAAACTGTTGGCAGCCATTGGGGATTTGTATGCTGCAATTTAAAAGCAACCGAGACAGAGAGAGAGAGAGCGAGATAGAGAGAGAGAGAAAGGAAGGTGAAATCCTTTCGCTAAATAAACCTAAGCGTTGGCAACCCTGGTAAAAATTTATCGGCGCGCCAACTGCAAGGCAATATATCACAGATTTATGTCAGCATCATGAAAATAGCACACGCAGATACAGAAACAAATACGTATAAACATTTACGCATACACACACACATACAACAAAGACTACGAACACTATAAAAACACTGCGAAAGTAAATAAAGAAATAAAAACAAGGCCAAAGCGAACACAGAAACAAAAACAATAACAACGAAATCGAGCCAAATGCGGAAACGACAATATTAAAGCTCAAAACCAGAGAAAACACTAAAAACAATAAAAAAAATATAAATTCGTGAGTTTTGTTAAGAATTTATGTGTGTGTGGTTGTGCAGAGCCCTTGGCAATTGGTAAACAAATTGTAAACCTTATCAGAAATTGTATATTAGCGTTACATTGATATATTGAGGGAGTGAGCAAATAATGAAATACACAGGATAAAACTTTAGTTATTAAGTCAAGGTATATTTTAGAAAGTTGACAGCACAATTTACTTTACTTCTGCTTTTTTATTTTGAGAAGCGAATAAAAAGAAAAGCTGATCAGTTACAGTAGAAAATTCTAAAAAGATATGAAAACATTGTGTAAGAAACTAATTAAATGTGAAAAACGCTCACGAGAAAGTGAGTATTAAATACCTTGACTACTAGGAAATTATAAAATTTATATGCACAAAAATAAACTAGTAAATATAGTTCAAGGTTAGCTTTTGTTTAAGAAACTCAATATATCCTAACAAATAAAACAAGTTTTTAATATGTAGGAGCACCTGCCGTCAATATATAATTTGAGTCTGTAGGTAAAAAACCCGTCAAATCAAACGCATATCGTTATCGCTTTGATTCTGCCTTCTTAACATATTATTTTTAGACCCAGTACTTTAAAAAAGTACAAATGGGTCTATTAAGTTTGTGCAAAAAAAATGTGCGTAACAGGCAGAAGGAGGCGTGGCAGACCCCATAAAGTATATATATTCTTGATCAGCATCAACAGCCGAGTCGATATAGCCATGTCTGTCTGTCTGTCCCTTTTTTAAACACCTATATCTCAGAGACTATAAGAGCTAGAGCTACCAAATTTGGCATGTACGTTCATCTGCATCTTGCATTAAACAAGTTTGTTTTAGATTTTTGCCACGCCCCCCTCCGCCCACGTAAATTTGAAACAAAATTTCAAAGTCGAATAACGAAAGCTCCTTTAATGCTAGCGATATGATTTTTGGCATACATGATTAAACTCTATAGTCCAATCCTGTCCTGAAAGTTTTATCCGGATCGGATAATAAATAGTAGTATACGGCTGTTCAAAATTTCGAAAATATGAACACCTAGATCTCAGAGACTATAAGAACTAGAAACACCAAATTTCGTATGTAGGATCATCCACATCTACCATTGATCAAATTTGTTTTAGATTTTTGCCACGCCCTCCTCTGCCCCCGGAAACTAAAATACAAAATTTCAAAGTCGAATTAAAGAAGCCCCTTTAATGTTAGCGCCTTAATTGTTGGTACATATAATATACACTATGATACAAACCAGTTCAGAAAATTTCATTCCAATCGGATGATAAACACGGAAGTTATTCAACTATCAATGTTACAGGCAAAAGGAAGAAGAAGAGACGCTAGCGACCTCTGTGTTTATTAACTTCGTAGTGGCGCCATCTATTGTTTGGTACGCATTATTGAAGAACAATCAATAGTGAACGCTTTGCACTCAAAAAGTACTGGGTCTCCTACTGTCGAGCTTGCTCCACTGTAGCTTACTGCATTTATAATAATTGTAAATTATAAATTACATTTAATGTAAGACGTAATTATAAAGTGCGTCCAACATTGTATTCCTTCGCAGGCAGTGCTCTGCCCAGCGGTAATATTGCAGACCTCAATGAGACAGGAGCTACGCCATCTTCAACTCCATATGATGCGAGTAAGGACAACAATAGTACCGGCTACAGCACTAGTAACAATAAAGATAAAGACAAGGATGATGTTGAATCGCTGAACGAGTGCAATATTTATTTGGCCACAGCCAAGTATGGTGTGGTTAGCATGTGTGGTCATCTGTTTTGTTGGCCCTGTTTGCATCAGTGGTTGATGACACAATTCAATTGCAATTTCCCCGTCTACAAGGCAGCTGTGAATATGGGCAGTTCACGCCAGGAGAACCCACGCAATAAGGTACCACCTGCTGGTCAGTGTACAGAACCAGAGCCACAACTGGGATTCCTAGGCTTTGGGGTTGGTGATGGCCTCCACATGTCCTTTGTCATAGGTGCTTTTCCTTTTGGCTTCTAAACATCAACGCTTAACTTGGGCGAACACAACACAACAACAATAACACCAGCGATAGGAATTACAACTCAATTAACATAAGACATAAGAGTATGACCCAACCGATCCCCCAAAAATCAGCAGTTACTCACTTTGTGATATCACGACTTATTGTCTTTAAAATGGATTTTATGTTTTATCTTTTGGATATGTTGAATATAAAATATATTACATTTTAACGTCAAATAAAGATTAAATTAATTTTAATTTCCCGTTCTCATGCAAATATTTTTCAATTACAAGATAATTGATTAGAAACTCAATACTGTTCTGTACATAACATATACTAGTAAAAATCCTTACAATCGAAAAGCAGAGACTCTTATATGCAGCAGTTGCTGTCAATCAGCCGGCAACCTTTGCCCCTCCTTCTATTACTTCCTCTTCTTCTTTTTCCGCCACAGTTCCTGCCCCTGCCACAAGCTTTTCCGGATCTGTGGAGCGTTAATTTACGCAAATGACAAAAGCATGTTGCAAATGGAAAGGATGTCTGTCAAAATGTGCTTAAGTGAGGTAAATGCATTTATAAATGTTTTTTTTGTTGCTCTTATTGTTTTGGTTGTTGTTGTTCTTTTGGTCATTCACCTGACACGAAGATTAATAATGATCCTGCATAATTACTGAATAAACGGAAGCAAAGTAAAAGAGGGGAACGGAATTGTAACTGTTTGCAGTTTTAACGCCTGCACTTGACACTTGAAGTACAACAATAAATTTAAAGTCAGTCTGCAGTGAAAGCAGTCAAACACATACACACACACACACACACACACATACACACACACACATAGAAGCGAACTCTAAGCAGAGTTTAGGGAAAACGAATGAAAACTATGCGCTTGTGATTTATGCGTTCAAAGTTATAGAGAACTGGAAAAACCCAGAAAACCCCAAAGATGGCTATGCAAAACTTCAAAAACAACTGTCGAGGCGCAGTTACAGCTGAAGTCGAGGGTTGGCGGTTTAGGGTTAAGGGTCGCAGGTTGCAGGCATTGCCAAAGCCGCAGCAACATTGCGGGCAATAAAAAATTGTCGCAGGCCAAGAGACAAGGATTTAGCGATATAGAAGTACATATAGCATATATAGAAAGCCACATGTGCTGTAAACCAATTGAATGTGCCGTAAATTGGGTCGGACAGGCACTACGAGCTGAGTTCTGAAATCAAAGACAGCTGCATCGAAAAGAAACAACTAAGAGTGATCAAATTGAGAGTGATATGTGGAGAGATATCCTAGCTATAAACATATCAGACTAGAGATTAATGCTTGTTCTTGAAACTTGAAACTATATTTTAGAAAATATATTCATGATACTCTTATCTTTTTTGTTTATCAATACAAATTGTACAGCCGAAAATTCTTGATGCAAATTTTAGAGAGCCCCATGAACTTTAATTCTGCAATCAGAAAATCTTTTATTTAAAATACAGAAGAGTGTCATTAAATTTAGATATATTTTGTACTAACGCGAAGATAAATTTTTAAATCGAAACGATTACAAATTTATCTTAAAAGCTATTTTCTGGAACCGTTAAGTTCATACAGTCTTCATTTATGTATTGCAGGGTATACGACCACAACATCCAATTGCTAACTCCTTGGCCCACGCGGCATTTGTGGCGCAACAAATCTTTGAAGCGTGGCAGGCATCGATTGGTTGCCTACAAATTGTGTTAGTGCGGCAAGGTGAACGAACATGTTGCAAGTGTGGCACATCGAACTCAGGCTGCACATCTATTTATCAATTTGCAATTGAACAAAAAGTTTCGCTAGACAAAAGAAAAATCACATAAAATTACATTTTATTGATAGTAAAACGAAAGTAAAGCTTTGGCAAACAAAGCGCAAGCTGAGCTGAGATGAAAATAAGTAAAAGAAGAAAAGCAAGTGGAAAAGAAAAGCCTCACTAAATTACTAAACACACACGTGTGAGGCTGCTGAGTTGCAGCATTTGAGGCAACCTTACTTTATGTTTTCTCTCTATTTTATTTTTTTAGCGTTAAACTTTGCGTTAAGGCTGCAAAGTTTTTGCTGGAATTACTTTCAATTCTAAACTTGGCCAAAGTCGTTGAAAAGTTGGCTACTGCAGCGAAAGGCTAACGTAGCCGAAAATAAATGTGCTGTGAAAGTCAATCAAGTGTTGCAATTTGCAGCGAGTGCTGCATCGACTGTCTCACGGGCTTTTTGGGTTACCTATCAAAGTGGTTAGTGGCAAGTTTTTATGCAGCTGCATCATCTGCATGTGAAGGGGCAACATTGCAACTGACAGGTAACGAGAGGCAAGACGAACCTGACCAAATTAATAGCCAAGTCGATTGAGCTTTTGGGGCAGCCTTTGGGCATCATTGTGCATAGCTAATTGAAGGGTAAAGAAACTTGAAGTGAATACCAACAGAAATTATTTGCATATTTCAATTAAAGTCAAATTAATAAACTTAATGCATAAAGAAAGTTGAAAGCAGATTATTAAGTATAATTAAGAATGATTATTTAAATAAATTGACAGTAATATATTCTGAATAAACGACAGAATAAAAAAACATTTTGAAGCTTTTCTTGTTGCACATGTGTTTACATAAATTAAAATCTATATTTGCTTTTGTGGTGCCCAAAAAAATGACCAGAATATAACTCTTTTATCTCTCTTCCTTGCTAGATACAGAAAGCAAACCACAGAGCAAATTGAAGACTCAAACTCAAGCCAAATAGTTACTAAAGCCTCTTCTTTTATCTAAGCTTTTTTATTTTACGTATTCTTATCTATTCACGTTCCAATATCATTCTCTTCTTAAACCGCTTTGCTCGGATATTGTTTTTTTTTTTTGGCCACATTTGGCGTTCAATTATAAATCAAGCATAAACCATAATTGAAAGATCAAACGCACAAAACTGGGACATGTATTTAAGCCAAGTCTGTGTATGTGACAGTGTGTTGTTGATTTTGCTGCGCATTTGTCGCAGCTTTCATGATAAAAATATACAAACGCACACATAGAAATCCAATGGGAAGGCGTAAGCGAAAAATGTTGTGTGCGTTAATAAATTACAACAATAATGACGCCAAACATGATAACAACATGCCTGATAGATGGCTGGGGAGGGGATATAATGTGCCTGTGACTGTGATTCTGTTCCGGGGTAGGGGTTGAAGCGTCTGAGGGGAAGAGACTAGCGATTGTTATTGATCATCGCAATATTTTGGGCATTAAGCAGACGCAAGTCAAGCCAAACATATGCAGCCAACTGAGTGGACAAGGGAGGTGTGGGGAGAATGTTGTTATGGCCAGTACTCCTTGTGTGTGTGTGGGCCAGGCTTTTATCCATTTGACTTGTTTGCGCAGACAAGGCAAAAAGGATAACATTGTCCTGTGGCTTCATGACAGGATAGCATTGAGACAGCCATTCAAAGTGCTGAAAGTCTAAGCCATTAAAGCATATTAGTTTTTGCCTCGTTGTTGTATCTCCACAGTATGTGCATGTGAGTGTGCGTGTGTGTCCATGTGTCTGTCACATTGTCTGTCTATTTGTGTGTTCGTATTTTTATTTATTTCGGTACATTTTTGTTTACGCTCGACTGAACAATAAAAGTTTTAAAGGATTGACATGGTTTTTGTTGTTGCCAGTGCTGTTGTTCACGGTTTTTGTTGTTTTCCACCATTTTGTATTTTGCATTGCCTGCCAGTTGTTGGGATTTCATGTTACGAGCGACGCCAAAAAGCATGCAACAGTTTTTAGCACAGACACGCAGACCGTGCGTATACGCAATATTTGGTCATGTCGAAATTTTTGGTTAGTTTAAATTTCAATGTATTGAAAGTTATGGCAAATGAAAGAATTGATGTTTGTATTTAACCTAAAATAAAATTGCCGAAAGTTTAGAAATTCTTTTTATAAATAATTGCTTAAGAAATAGTTTAAAAAACCTAAGGTGAAACTTTAGTGTTGCACTTCTCTGTCTTAAAGCCCATTAAAAATCATCTAAAAGCCATTAAAAATATAGTTTTCTTTAACTAGAGCAAAAAACTGAATCAAATCTAAGCCGAGATAACGCATAAAATCAAAGAAAACTATCACCTAATTTAATACATACTATCTTCATTTACTTCAAGTCGTTAAACTTGTAATTGTTATTATGTGCGAGTGATTTCTAGCCTGTAAATCATAGATATCTGTGTAATTAATTTCCATTACGCATACGCAGCATTGGCTACTTAGGAAATTAGCAAATCCAGTGACTATAGTTTCGTAGTCATTGAATCTTAATTAACTTATTTATATTTATGTTAACGTTTTACTTGCAGATTTTATCAAATTTTTCAAATATATACATAGGTGCGCAATCAAATTGAGATTTAAACCAAAACTATGCACTTTAAATTCGCAGAAATTTTCTTTCATACTTCAACCTTTTCAAGCTGAATACCAAGCTGCCACCCAATAAAGCTTTTTAGTTGCCTTTGTCCCCCTTTGGACTCCCCTCCACCACAATTTCCTGAAAATTAGTTATGCAATCAACTCTACAATGGTAAACACAAAAAATAGCATTCAATGCAATTTATTTTCGTAATAAAATTGCAGTTTTATTACAAAATCATAGCTGTGAAAAATCTGGCGCACGTAGCAAGCGAATATATAGTATACAGCATTCATTATTCGTAGGGGCTATATAATTGTACCATGTACATTGTACAGAATAGAATCAATTTAATATCTCGTAGATTTCTGCAAGGGTCAACGAACAAAAGCTCTTCTGCTCTATTAAAATAGAATAAAATGAAATATGAATACAAAGTTCGATGTTTATCAAAATACAAACTTGCAATTGATTATCTTATACATACAATAACAGTACATCAGAAAATATGATATAAGAACTAATTTCAATAATTTACCTTACCATATCTTCTCTAGCCTTTAGTTACAGAGTATCTGCTAAGTTAATCACATCAGTATAATATTCTTAGCAATTTGTCGTACATTTTTTTCAGGAATTTGTTTGGAAAGTTCAAAACTTTTATTAAGCTATTTACCAACCAGAGAGACATTTTTTGCAGGTTTTAATGTGCGCAGCTGCACCTGCAGCCCACGCGGAGAATTTATGTGCTTAATATAGAGAGACACCAATAAATACGATAAACTGGCCCGCAGGCAGCTAACAAATCCCAACAGCTGCCAAAATGAACCCATTGAAAATAGTTCATCTTCTCGTTTTTCGGCCATTTTATCAACTGAAGGCGCGCTTTTAATCCAATAGCCCATAATAATTTGTGTAAATTTATTTGCCAGTGCTTAGTAAACGAGGACAGAGAACACAGGACACACGCCACAATTGTAACTCTATAGAAAATCAACATCACGCATACGCCACCGATCCAGTCGAACAGTTTGTTGGTCGCTTGTGGTCACGGTCAGATAGCGTGTAAATAAAATAAATTGCAATAAATAATCTGGCCATGTGCCATAAATCTCAGTTAAATGGACATTTGCATCTTGAAATAGTCGACAGCCGATGCCGCCGCAGGAAAGCCACAAAAAAATTGGAGAGTAGAATGACCAAAGCCACAAAAAAAAAGAAGAAACTCATCTCATACTTGCAACAAATCAGCAAAATGATAAAATGCCTCGAGACACACACGACGAGCAGCTAACATGAGATATACTGGCCAAGGTCGTTGCCAGACACTGAATCTGTCAGACCTTCGCATATATAAATACTTATATACGAACATATACTTATTTATGGTTAGTTTATCACAAGAAACTTATATTTGTTTTTTTTTTTTTATAGGGGAGAATAAGTATATAGTTTATCTTTAGTAACCTCACTTTCGGCTTTTATTTGATTCTAAGAAATTTTTATCTTAAGAATGAAAGATCTAAATCTTTTTTAAATATAAAGAATATTAGATGGCCCTAGGAAATTGTATTATGTTAAACGAAAGCTGGTCCATAGATAAGAAAAACTAAGCTGAGTGGTTTAAGAATGTAAAATTCGGTAATATCATGTTTAATTTTAAATATTAATTATCTATTATGATTGTTTTATTTGTCTTATTATTTCCTTTCATCATGTTTTAGTAATGAATTTAAAAGAAGTTTATTTATTTCAATTGAGTATTAAAGACACTGACCAGCGCAAAATGAAAGCAATTATATTCAGAATTAATTAAAGAATACTTAATAGTTTCTTGCCTAGCCTTTAAGGCGACTGTAGTAAACTGAATCTAGCCCGCAACGTAACTTGTAAGTCGTAGTTTGTTCTACATATTTTTTAGTGATATATTTGAATAATATATGCGCATATCAACCAAAATCTATTTCTAAATTGTAACCTCATAAATGACAAAAGAATTGCAAATAGAAAACGAAAATTGGAACTAAGCTATATTTTAATCTGTTGCTAAGTGTAATCTATAACTTGGCTTTTTAAATGCATCTGAACACGCAAAGCAACTTCTCACTTAAATCTCTGTCAGTTCTGTCGAGCAGAGTTCTCTTTTTCTCTAAGTCCTTTCTGTCCCCCCTCTCTTTCTTTCCTTTTTCTGTGTCTCCGCCAAAGGGGCAGACTTAAGTACGTGTTGATTATGGCGTGGATTTTGTACTTGACGTTGTTGCTCTTGCTATTACTATTGTTGTTGTTGTTGCTGTTGTTGGTGGTGGTGGTGGTAATATTGTTGCTAGTGTTAATGGCGACAGAAACTACATGCAACTGCAGAGCAGACATGAGGCAAACTTCTAGACCATTTACCATATTCCACAATATAAGCAAACTTGGTTTTTATGCAAATATTTAAGAGCATCATCGAAGCAGAGGCGAAGAGTGCAACACCCAGTTGCAGTTGCAATAATGCTAAATTTATGTAAGTGTGTGCGAGTGTGTGTATCTGTGTTATCTACTGCTGTCTGAAGAGCCTTGGTAGCTGTAAGCCATATGTAGATATATGTATGTATGTGCATGCGTGTGTGCGTGTTGGTGAGTGTGCACAACACTCGACGATAAAATCGTCATGTAGTCGTAATGTCTGCATCAAATTGCATTTGCCAAACCAACTACCCCATCCCAGCCCCTGCCACGCCCCAAGTGCCTTTAGGGGCATATGTGACGTCGTCGTCGCAATGTGTATTTATGCATAGTTTAATGCGGTTCAATGTCTGGTAAGGACATCAAAACACGACACAGGGCAACGACGCTCTGCACCCGCTGCTAAAGTCATAATCATAATCGTAATCATAATCAAAGTCAGAGTCAGAGTCATCCGGGGATTCAGGAGCCAGAAGTCAAGTGTAGGGAACCAAGAATAATAATCAACAGGCGCACAGCATCAAATCGTTGAATAGATATTTTTCTTACTTTATTATTTTCAAATTGAATTGACATGTCGTTAGTACGAATCGTAAGAGCATCAGCCAAATCCGATTTTGTTTAAAATATCATATGGAATTTGCATTCGATTTGTGCTCAGAGCTGCACTTGATAGCCAAATGCAACATAGAAGAACTTAAGCACAGATTAAGAGGGCACTAAGGGATGGGATTAAGGTAGAACTGTTGATAGCTGTGGTTATATGGCAGAAGTAATAAAATAAAAGTAGAAAAAATAAAAAGAATGCTTATTCAACTTACAAAATTGAAGAAAATTGAGTTTCTTTGGAATTTAGAGAGATCATAAAGAAAAAAGCTCCAGCTTCAACATCTATTATTTTTTACTATTATAAAAACTAATCTAAAGAATTTCGAGTATAACTGGTGAATTTTCAAAGTGGCATAGACTCAAGAACTAAGTATTCATTTAAAATATTGCTTGAATTTACCTTTTCAATTTAAAATTATTTAAAAGTAATCCTAACAAATTTAAAGCAAATTTCAAGTTCAGCGTTCTTTAAAGGCGATCATTTTATACGTTGTCTAATAGTCAATACAAATATTCTTCTAATATACTCAGCTTTACCATATCATATCTCTATGGATTTGAGTGTACGTAATTTTTTGGGCATCACAGCATTGACAGCTTTGAGATTTGATGGAGAAGCACTTAATTTGAGCAATCAACACATGCAAATTACATTGATCGAAATAAGAGCAGGTCCAATATTATTTCATTTCAATAAACAATAAACCATTTTCTGCAGCAATAACAGGCTATCAATAACAAAAAGTGCTTCAGTTTTACACACACACACACACACGCACACTCACTCTCAAACATTCACACATCAACTGCCACTCGATATAAGTAAGTCAAGGCACATGGCTAGAAACAATTGATTATTGTATGTCATAAACACTAAACCCAGAGCCAAAACCAAAAGCTGATGCTGAAGCAGAACCAGGACGAACCACTCTACGCTCGAGTAGAGAAAACAAGAAATTTTTGGTGCCACAAACCACACACACAACACACACACATAAAAAACTGTCAAATGCAGAGAGTATTGCTGAGCTACACTCGACCCTGGCTCGAATTGTCCGAAAGCAAATTTAAATGTTAATCAACTGCCGAAAGAAAAAGAAAAAAAATATATATGTAGCAAGAATGTTTAAGACTACGAAATTCCCTGTAACTAACTCATAAATAACAGCAAAGCAATCTATCACTTGAAATAATATTTGTTCAAAATTTACAATCATTATTAAATAATCGAAATATAAAGATGCGATAATACATTGAACTTGTATCCGAATATCATTTTTGAGATAGACAAATCGACTTATAATTAGGAACTTTCAACCTGCATTACCCTCTCTGCGATTACAGGGTATAAAAAGATGAAATTGAAGAGAAGCTGAGTATTTCGCATGCATGCACATGAAAATGAATTTGATATGGGTGGCTGATGTGAATGAGGATGTGGATGTGGAAACGCGTTTGGCGTCCGCAAATGTAATTGACAGTTCCATTGGCAAGTGGTAAAAGTAGAAGGAGGAGGAGTTGAAGGCGGAATCTACTTAGCATAGCCCAAAGGGTTCCGTCAGCAAATACACAAAACCATGGACAATACTCAGCAACCGGAACTCAAAATAATTTTTATCAAGAAATAAATTAAATTTATAAAAGAAAATTAAAACAATTGGGTTTTTTCTTGCCACACTCGTCACAGTCTTTTCCCCGGCTTGCATTAAAATTATAGTCGTTTTTCAGCATTTTTCAGCGCATGATTCCCTTTTTTTCTACCTGACTGACAAATGTATCACTTGGTTGCTCTCTGGAAATTTTCAATTTTTTTGTGGCTAAGAGGGTGGGTGAGAAGGTGTGTGAGTGTTTGTGAATGTTCTGCCCAAAGCCATAGTTGAGATATGAAGCCCCAAAGAGAAAGATATTATACGTATGTTGTACAGATACGAGTACTACAAATGCATTCCAAAAATATATATTTTCATACATCCATGCGCGGTCAAAACAAAAATAATAAAAATAAACCATGGAAAAACTTTTTGGTTAATGCACTTAACTTGGCAAATTTTACAGTTTTGCCAATTTAAAGTGACACATTTTACACTTGATCGAATTTCCCATATCGGGTTTTATAGTTGTGTAGTAGCTTGTTAAAGACATCTTCGCATAAACTCGTCGAACTTATCAGACTTTTCATGTTTACGATTTAGCATTCCATATTTCAGAGCAATAAAAGAATTTGTATTTCTGAACTTTTTGAGCGTTTTCTCTATGCGATTTTTTCCATCATGGCAGGATATGCGAGTGACCTCCATTTTTTCATTGAACCAGTTCATCAATCTAATCAAGAATATGTTACACAGAGTTGCAAGTTTTTAATTAAGCTTTAACTTACTTCGAGGACATGTTGTGTGTAAAAAGTTAGAAAGAAAATTCCGAGAATTAAATAATGTTTGATGTTCTAAAGCAATGAGAATACTACTACTAATATATATAAATTACTGATACTGGTTGACGGAAAATGAAAGAGAACTTCGATTTAATAAAATTTAACTAGTTTGTTCTCTTTCATCCATTTTCCCTTTAGTTAATCTGCTTTGCTCTCCCTTTCTCATTCGGATTTTTATACTAACTCTTCTTTTGTTGGGTACTTAGCAGTCATGGCACGCTTTTCTTTGCGCTTCTCATTCACTACCCATAAATCTGCCGCCTCTCTACGTGCTTCTCATACTCTGTACTTATAACAGCAGCTGTTCAGATCCCTTTGCTAATTCATTGAATGTTCTCTCATTATTTGGTCTTTAATTGCAACAATTTCCTGATTTGATGGAACTTTCTTTTCGTTTTTCCTTACTTCCATTATCTACCTCATGTGTGTGTTTGGGTCATAAAAAAACGCTCATAAAATGTGCCAGAGCATCGCAAGTCGTGCATTGCGAGTGTTTCAGTTTTATGCCAATCCCCTCAGGCATGCACTGCCACGCCTCCCTCCCTTCTTCGACCAACTGCCGACAGTCAAATCAATTGACGGAAAATAAAAACAAAATGAAAGCAAATACGAGTACAGACACAAATAACACTCTACAAATACAAATAAATCGCAGCATTTCCGCAATGCTCATGTTCTCCCGCTTTTATGATTATTATATAAATCTGCTGCCCCACTCTGACCTCGCAATGTGTCTCCACCCCTGGTCCCTGACCCACCCTCTGAAATGTCATAAAAAAAAAGTAAATTCAAATAAAAAGCGAGCCGTGGCCGGATTTTGTTGATGATGAAGCCAAACTGCGCGCTTCATTGGTCGTCCATCAGTGAAAGCTGCGTCAAATGGACATATGGACTCATGGACTCATGGACACATGTGCCACATTTCACAAACCGTTTATTTTGCCCCTCTCTCTCTCTGTCCCTCTCTCTCTCCTAACTTTAACGTCCTAAGTTGTGGTCAATATTCAAATGTTGACTTGACCACTGGTCCACTTATTAAGCCATTAAAGCATAATTTTCTGTTTACCAGCTGCAAATCCAAGTGTTGCTTTGTATTGCTGGCTAGTGGCATGCCTCCTGCCTCAACACCCTACCTCCTCTGCCCCCTGTCACAATGCGAGTCTGAGCCTTATGAATTATGAAAGTTTTGGTTGCGTCAGCCACGCGTGCTGGCCATAAACGCCTGGCTTTATGACCCACAGAGCCACGCAAATTGAAAGTGAAAAGTTGAGTGCAGAGTGCAGTGTGTGTGGCAATGTGGCATGGCCTCATTTGTGGCATGCTTTGAGGTGAGCTAAAGCAAAACAGAGCAAATAATCAGCAAAAATAATCTCCAACTCGCATTGCTCTAAGCAAAACAAATGTGCATCATTGAGTTCTTATGTTTCAATGGAATTCCTTAGTCTTTTTGAGTAAAAAGCTACTCTTCTTTAATTTCCAAGAATATAATACAATAATACTTTGGTTTGATATTAAACCCTCAGGTTGTTTAGATAAAGATGTAAGAAACATTAAATACAATATTATAACTTTGTGTTTAATATATGTCTCATATTGTTAATAAGATTTGTAGCAAATTTATTATCCTGAAATTTTTATGCTGATTCTCAGATAGTTGCTATAGCAATATGAATATGAACTTAAGAGTAAAAGTAAGAAGAGTTAAGTCGACAGAAGAGCATTTCTGTCATTCCTATTTCTGTCTTTCCGATTTTCATTTAATTTGTATTTTTTATGCTTCTTACATGAAATGAAACTCAATTTCAACTCCCCACGCATTTGGAATGCACTTTACATCTTAATAGAGTGAAATCTCAGTCCAATTACCAACTGCCGCACCATAAACCAATGCCAGATGATATACACTCTCATTTATTTATTTATTCATTTGTGACAGTCGTGGGAGAGTAATGCAAATGAATTAAATGTTGCCTCCCATCCATGTTTGTTCTTTTTCATTCTTTTTTTTATTTATGCTATATTTGGCAATTAAATTTCATTTGTGAAAACGCAAAAGTCCAAAGGCGTTCAACAAGAAATGAGGAGAGGCATCGACATCAGCGAAAGGAGCTGTTGAACAAATGAAAGCAAATGGAAGGCGGCAACAACACAAGTGGGCGGGGCTAGAAATAATAATGGCGTTGATTTCATTTCATTTCTCCATTCCAGTCATCATTTGTTTCTTTTCTCTCTTCTTCTCTCTTTTACTTTGTTTGTCTACTTGTTAGCAGTTGCCCTGACATTAACACGTTAAAAATCGTGCTGCTTTCCTTTCGTTTTTTATTTCTTTCTTTTATTTGTACTACTTCCGCTTTCGCTTAAAGTAAGACATAAAATACAAAAAATTCAACGAGTTTTTTGTCGCCATTTTTTTGACACTCCAATTTTCCGTTTGTTTCATTATTTGTTTGCCAATGCTTACGGAAATCATTCAGATCATCTATTTTTTTATGCAGACCTAATGAATTGACAGTAAATAACCCAAAGGCTAATGTAGAAAAAATATTAAGAAAACGCGTATGACATATTTTTCAATATTACTCATTGATTTGTTCGCTCGTTACCCATTAATATAGTTTTTTATGTTTTGTTTCGGCTTTTAGATAAAGTTAAGTGCTCAGAAAATTTGATAATGAATTAGTTTCATGTCATAGGAATCATTCTTAATATATTCAATAATTTTCCATCTGAATACAGCAGTCTATACAATTTCGCATTCAATTATGCTAACTAATAAAATTTTAACTATATGTAACAGTAAAATTAGCACGTTTCAAGTTCCATTTGAGCAAACAAAGGGCCCACGTGGTAAACAATTGACTGAAATAGGAGATACGCCCACACATTACGCATACGCAGCGTGAGCAGCGCAAGTGGAAAATTGTTGGCCACAGGCCAAATACTCGAACGCAAAACATATTTGAGCCAACAGAAAAAAACAAACAAGAAATATCGAAATAAATCCCCGATTTTATGGAGCGATGCCCAGAGATTCCCTTCCCTTCCTATACAGAGCAAAGTACAGAAATCAATGCGTGAGTGACGTTTATGGAACTTTTTAGAACTCTCTAAATTCCAGAACTCCAATCGCTGGCAATTGGCCAGCACCAGACAAAAACTTTATTTCACTGCAAATTTTAGCAACAATTTTTTATACGTGTTATTTAAAGGATTCTTTTTTTTAGCTGAGCGAAAACTAAAAAAGACGATGGTTATAAAATTTTATGTCAATTGAAACGTTCACTGAAAGCATATTTCCTTTATGGCTTTATTTTATTTACCTACTACGACTTTGGTTGCAGCTGCAGCTACAGCTGGAGAAGCAGCTGGAGAAGCAGCTGGAGTTGCAGTTGCAGCTACTTGTGCTACTTGCTACTTGCTGCATTTCCGCATTGCGCACCAAGGACATTATTCATTGTGCCTGGCGCTTTGGGAGCACTCGAAAGTGCAAGAGCAGATAATAATTCTTACATGTCGCAGAGTTGCGCCGAGTTCTTGGCCACTCGCTGGTCCTTTCGCCAGTTTCCTTATCATGCAACACGCCCAGGCACTTCCTGTGGCCAGACATTCCAACTAAACAGAGACAACAAGAGTGGAAGAAGGAGAAAGAAGGGGGATAGGTCTGTTGGTCTTGTTATCAAGAATCGTTGTCACTGCTCAAGTGTCGTGGCTTGTAGTTTTTTCTTTTTTTTGTTCGTTCTTTTCTCCCCATCTTTTGTCTTTTGCGTCTTTTGTCTTTCAGTTATGCATGTGCGTTTCCTTTTGGCTGGCAAAGTCCTGGAGCTTTTATGACGCGCCAACTTGCCGAGCCGAGCCGAGCCTGTTTGCCATATGAGCCCCTAAGGCATTTGGCAAAGACAACGGGCGTCATAAAGTGGCGCAAAGTTACAGTCAAAGCTACAACTACAATGTTCACTTGTATCTTCAGCTTCTGCTTCAGTTTCGAGTCTAATACTTTGATAATCCTTGAATCCTTGGCTCTGACTCTGACTCTGACTCTAACTCTAGATTCAGCTTCTGATTCAGCTACATATGTCGAATATGTGCTGCCACAATAACTTTTGATATGGCAGAGTACTCGTTATCCTTATCCTGCTTATGCTAGCCTCGATATAGATATGGAGACAGTCAGTCAGCTTTGTTACTCGAGCTTTATCGCATGCTTATACAAGTATTAATATCTCTCTGTCTCTCTGTGTGTGTGTGTGTGTGTTCGCAAATTATATGAGCATGATAATATTATATAACACTGACTCGCACAACTACAAATGCCAACAGCTCTTCTGTATCTGTGTCTGCTTAGGTCTTTGCTTATTTTTCTTCTTCTTGACAGGCCACTCACTGACATGCAGTTCACTTTGTCTAGTTTCAATTTCAATTTGATTTCATACAGCTCAGCTTCAGCTTCTGCCGCAGTGGCATCATTTTTAGATTCGCTTATTTGTTTGACTTTATTGTCAGCTTCTTTATCCAACTAGTTGTTCCATTTGCAAAGCATCTTTGTGACTTTCTTCAAGTATCAAACTTAATATAAATGTTGCTTTCAAGTGTATTTAAATAACTAAAGAGACGTATTTTCATATTTGAATTGGACTTTCAAAGGAAGAGCCTTAACATTCTATCAACTGTAGAGTAGGAAAATGTTGCTGGCTGTCAATCATATGGCAAATATTTGTATGAATTATGGGAGATGAGAAAACCGCAGCGACCGCACAGAAGCCCAGATGCTTTTTGCGCAACAGACAGACAGATGGGACTAATTGCAAATTGATAACAATTTCAAACGCTAATCAGCTATGATGGCGTCGCGAAAGAGATGCAAGAGTGTGTAACGAAAAGAGATGGGACTAACGATTGACCGGAAGTGCACAATTTGTGTTTCATTTGTTATATCAACACATATGTGTGTGTAAATTTCGAGCTTATTTGCTTGTTGATTTCCGAGCGATTAAACTATTAAATTTCCAAAATTTTGCAATACTGGAGGCAGGAACTGATATCAGTATTGACTGCTTTTGAGTGGACCACGTTGTACAAACAATTCGATTGGCTTTACCTAGTGCAGGTCATAAATTTAATTGATAATATTGTTGACACATCTAACGGCTACAGTTACAGAACTGAAATGGGACAGCTGAGGACATCAATATTTGTAGACGGATTTGCAGGCAAATATGGCTTCAATATAACCTGGCTGTGAGTGTTTAACAATTAAATATTTGGCCATGGCTTATAAATATTTTATGAGACCTCTGTTAAATTTATATATGCTTGCTCCTGTACTTATGCATAAATGTATGTTTATTTGAAGAACTCTCCGCTGACTGGCACTCAAATTATGCATAACGCATGAGAGGCACCTCAAGAAGAGACAGAGGGGAAGAGAGTAAGATGGAGAGAAAAAGAGAGGGAAAAATCTGGTAAGAGAATACTCATATGTTGTATAACTTTACATAGACAATTATTTAGAAGTGCACAGCCACAGAATCGCAGCCAGAAATCTTTCCATCTGCATGTGAGAGTGCCAAAGACTCGAGCTTAAGTGACACTAACAACTCAGGCGTAAAAGGGGGTTGAAAAAGGCGGGAAGAGGAGGGAATTTGGATGGAGAATGATTCAGCAGGTCCAGGATGAGGACAAAGTCGAAAACGAGGTTTCCTCTTGCGTGTTATGTTTTGGCTGCTGAGAGCAACTCAATCTAAATGCGGTACAATGACATCTAAAGTGTTTGGGCTGACTTTTTTTTCCCTTCCCTTCTCTTCACTTCCCATCATGTAACTCCCTCTATCCTACAAGTTTTGCAGGGCTCTGACATTAGTTCTGCTTTCTTTTAAATGTGTCACGTAATTTCACTGTGCTCGACTCGACTCAGTGCCACAAACTATGTGCGATGTGTGGAACTGCGGCGACTGTCAGACAGTAAGACAAACAACGATTGTATATAGCCTGGCATTTAAGTAAAATGTATGTATAGCATTTTAGCCAGAAGAGAACAGTTCAACTGCGTGGTTCCACCTCAAATGTATGTCACTCGACATTTAAAGATAGTTAACAGTTTGTAGAACGATTGCAGAGTTTAACTTACACACGAAATGCAATAATTTTGAAGTGAAATCACGTTGCACGAGAAATAGAGTATGATGAATTGGTCTGCAATTTCATTGGACATATGCATGAATAGATGCGCTTTATCATCAGGAAAAAAAGTCCTCAAATGTGATTAGTCTATGCCAAAACTCCAATTAAAAATGTTGTAACAGAACGAAATAATACTTATTAATAATTCAAGTGATCGAAAATATGTGTTTTTTTTAGTTTCAACATAGAAAGACATCTAGAAAAATTACCATCTCTCCTGTTACATAAGCAAATTAATAATTAAAGCGAGCAAAAATAAAAATTTGTTTCATCAATTTCAACTGAATGAAGTAACGAAAATAAATATTGCCATTTAGAAAAATAACCATCTCTCAAGTTACATAGCTAGCTGTTATTTTTGCATTTAACATGCATTTAAATGTACTTTAGTTTTTTCATTTAATTTCTGATTTCCATTTATTGCATAATCCCTTACACGTTGTGCGAAAAACCCCTTAAACAAATTGCAGCGCAGCATAAAAACCACTCTGAATGTAAAACACACACATTAATAGACATTACGGCCAATGTATGTATCTAAAAGCCTCAATGTGCAATCAATATTAACTCTATTCAAATGCAGTCGCCGAACGCGAAAAAACGCACATACAAATCTCACAAATCAGCACTTAACGTTAATTACTATGTATTTTTTTTATTCCTGCTGATGTGGACTTTAAATTATTTTACAGTACTTTGGGGGAAAATGCAGATTAATGTAATGCACATACACACAGGCAGCCACACACATATGTGGCTTTAAGTGGGAGGGATTTGCAACTTTTGTTGGCATTTGGCGACAACAACAACCGGGACAAGTGCAGTTAAGAGCCTGCAATTGACATTAACTGTGGCAACTTTTGTTCTTACCTCAAATCTACCCTATTCTAACTCAAATTAGACATACAAAAAACTGTGCTACAATTTGTAGTTTGCGGAAAGCAACAAAAAAAAAAGAAATTCTTGAATGTATGCAAATTAGTACAAAAAAGTTAACTAGCAAAAACGTTGGAGTTAGCAAAAGGGAAAAGTGGAGTCGAGTTGCTGTTGTTGACTTAATTGTGCACGCATTAAATTGCTTAACTAAATGCCACTTCATTCAGACCAACGTTTCCCCTGCTCAACTTTGTCCCGCCAACCTCTTCAAAAATTTGTGGCCAAATTTAAACTTTTGCCTTTGGAATGAAAAAGTATGTGTGACATTTCGTGTGTTTGGATCTGTGAGCTCTCAGGCGGCAAAGGATTAATTGCTTAACCAAAAATGAATAGACAACAGAAACAAACGGGTTTGGAATGTCTTCAGTCTCCTTGTTAAAGGTTAAACATTTCGGTTTTCTATAGTCAAATTGGGTTGCCCTAGAAAGTGATAAATATAAAACTAAATATAAAGACTAAGAGAAAACTCATCTCTTTATTTTTATACACCAAATATGGACCATAGAATTTATAATTCCTATAAACTCCGTCAGGGTATTTATTCGTCACTTATATATTCGTCACTCTATACAAAAGTTTTCCTTCTTTTATTCGCTTTAATTTGGTTAAGTTTTTCCGTATTGTATTACACAATCTACACACACGTGTCTGCATTTGTTTGTTTTCATTTCGTTTTCCATTCTAAATTTCGTAAATTTTCCTTAACTAATTTTGTTGTTTTTGCCCTTGTTGTTCTCGTAGTTTTTTTTGCTGCTATTATGCTCAGTGTTAGTATTGTTAGTTTCGTTTCCACTTTACATCAAAACTACTGGTGAATACTTATGTCTGGCTGTTGGCTAGGCGGGAATTATACAATCCCCTTCCTTCCCTAATGCCCCAGTCCATCTCGTTCCCTCGTCATTACATTTCATTAAGTTTCAAAGGCAGTCGGAGTCAGCGTTGAGTCTGGCGTCATTTCTGCTGCTGCTTTTGTGTTTATTAAACGTTTTCGGGGCGCGTGTTCATTCAATTTGTTTGCTGTTGTTCTCGTTGTTGTTGTAAATGTTATGTATACATGCCTGCGTCTAAATAAACAACAAACACAACAATACTCGTATAGCAACAAGGGCAAAACAACACATGAAGTGCTCATGCTGTGCTCGCTATGCTCTGACTGTTGTTGCCTTTTCTTTCATATTATTTCTGTTTTGTTCTTGTTGTTGTTCTTATTGTTGTTGTTGTTGTTGCTGAGAACGCTCTTGGAAAATCATTTTAATTGTTTTGTTTAAATAACAGACAGAGCTGGCAGGCAGAAACCAGTGTCAGCCAGTGAAACATGCAGTGTGTGTCTTGTAGGCGTATACTTAATATGGCGCATACGCCACGTGTGCCTAAGTATGCGACTGTGGATGTGTGTATTTGTGTCTATGGGTGTTCCAAGCGTGTTTTTCTGCTTCTTTAATTTTTGGTATACGTGTATGCTGGAAAGGTGTCACGTAAGAGTCCCAATTTCGAGTACGTTAGCTATATGACTAATCTTCAAAAGAACGTATGCTGAATAATTGATATAAATATTTCTCTTAAGCTTGAGAACACATAATTATGTAATAATTATTAAACTATTGGTAAAAATTCAACTCTGATTAATATGGTTGTAAGAAAAGAATATGTATTTGCTTATATACTAAATAATATGTCTTTATCCTCTTTAAGCTCAACAAAGTGATCATCTTTTTCTGCTAACAGACTTTTGCCAGAGTAAAAAATAAATATTTTTCTCTTCCAATAGTAAAAGTAAAAATTAAATTCTGTGTTTAAGTTACAGCATTAAATATTCGATTTTCTAATTCACATATTTTTGTCGAAACATGATGCTTAGATATTTCGTGTGTTGTTGTTTTTCTGTGACGCGTTGAATTGGAAACTTAACCCGAAGGCGTCAAAGTATAACAGAAGAAAGTGTTTTTGTGTCTGACAATGAAATTGTAAAGTGAAATGCGATATTATTTTAAATAGATATTGTGCATGTGTGTGGGTGTTTTAGCTATAGAAGTCTATGTCTTAACCTTTGACCGGACAAGGCCAAGTGCAAAAGTTTATCAATTCCCTTTGGCGATGGCAGCAGGACGATTATTGAAAATGCTTTGTGCAGGACACGTAGCAAAGGAAAAGGAATAAAACTTTTTTACCACGACGACGTTGGCAGTACGTGATCGCACTGAAAAATGGCGTAATTAAAAGCCAAGCAAATATGTTTAATATATATTTTTAGACAACTTTGGGCCGTCTGATATGATAAATCCACTTAATCCAATCCAACAAACAGAATTGAAACGATGCGTGCGTGCAGGAAAAATGCCAAGTTTTAATTGTGAAAGTTTAGCTGAAAGTGAGAAGAAGAAGAAGAGAAAGGGCAGGAATCTGGGTTGTTGGATAGGGAAAAGGAAGGCAAAAGAGAAAATGCAGTACACATTCGTAAGCCCGTAACTCACAACGAAGAACTCACAGAACTCACACAGCAGGTGTGGCAAATTGTGTCTCACATTAAGGGGCAACCTACAAACTACGCAATGGCAGCTTTCTGATATTCCTGTTCGTCCTGGCTGTTGGTTGTTGCCTGTCGACCGGCTCTCCTGTCATTCTGCGTTACTTGTCATCAACTTCATGCGTTTTGACATTTTTATTAGTTGAATACTCCTTAGCAGCACGCTCCATTGCTTCAGAGAGCTGAGAGCTTCAACTGCCCTGCTTTGGGGGCCTGAGCTTCAGACATCTAATAAGTGTTTACTACCCAATGAGGATGCTTTTCCAGTGCTTTAAAACATCATGGGGAGTGCGTGTGTGTGCTGTTACAATTTGCTGCCCTGCTGGATGCTGCTCCCTCTTATAGATGCCTGGCAATATTCCCAGTTTCCCAGTCGATAAAGAATGAACAAATTGTGCACGATTCACATTTTTACAATTTCTTGGTTAACTCTGCTTTTATTTTTGGTTCATACTTTTATTTGTCTAACAGAATTGCTTATAGTTAAACATAAATCGTTCGGTTGTAAATTATATCAGTTGATTAATGTTAAACACTAGCAAAATGATTGTAAATATTTAAGACAATATTATGATTATTTTCAATGCCTGAAATAATACGATAGCAACTTAAACTGTCTATAAATATCAATGCAATAATCACAATAGTTATCATAATTAGCTATTTGTAATTAGCTTCTATCAAAGTTGTAAAAAGTTTCAAAATTAAATTGTTAAATGTGTATCTGTTCTTATTTCATGTTAAGCAAATACAAGCAGTTTATGTCGGCAAGTGTATTATCATTTGTTTTGCGGCTTTAATTTATGCATTAAAACCGCTTTAATTAGTTAAACAAAAATAATTGAAAGAATAACATAAGCATTGAAGGAAAACGACAGATGCTTTAAAAATGAAATAAAAAAGAAAATTCCTGGAAAACATTTTATTCATTTTCACCATTTACAATTTCATTCTTTTTTTTGGTGAAGCCAAAAACCAATTTAATTTGTGCGTTAATGGAACTGGCGTTAAACTGTTCGTTCTTCTTAACTGATAGAGAAAAACTGCAATTATATTATATTTACATTTTTTTTTTTTTGTTAATAATTTTATTGTTTCTTTTGTAAATAATGTTAAAATTGATGTCAATATTCCGACATCTACCTTTGTAGTTCTTTTTGGAATATTCCATAAACTTGCTTATGTATAATTCAACAGTTAATACAAAGGATTTAAACAGACTTTTTAGTGCCACAACTTGGTATAGAAAACAAATGCCATAAAAACTAATTTCCCAAATATAAATTTCAACTTATTTAATATAGTTGCAAAAATTCACATGCTCCAAACACCACATAAATTTTTCCTAAGTCCCTCAAATATTTCATATGACTTACGCTTATCAAGAATGCCTAAAAATATTTTATTGAAAATGTTTTGAAATTGTTTCGAAACTATTAAAAACTTGCCCATGCAAATAACTTGCGATGTATATTAAAAAGTATATGAATTTGCAACAGAACTATTTTATTCTTCATTTACAATGAGCTTTGTAAAAGTATGCTTTTAAAGACACCATTTTTCCAATGAAGAGTGCTCAACTAAGAGACACCCAGCACTAAGAGGATTCTAAGAATTTTCAAATACATACCAACATATCTAAATAAAGACATAGACTGATATACGCATCTAAATAGCAAATACAATTCTTAAATAGATATACCTTAAATAAGCAATAAAAATTAATAATACTCTGTGTTAAGCATTTGCAATGGATAGGGTATAAAAATGACAAACAGAATTCAACAAAAACATTAAATTGTTACATAAATCCAGGAAGATGCCTTGACAACTTGCTAATGCTAATGGAGTGCCCAGAGTCGGAGTCAGAGTCCTGAATCCCAAGTCCAGAATGTCGAGAATCCAGGCCAAGGCCCCGTGCTATGGATCTTTCAAATTGCGTGAATGTTTATGATGCACAACAGAAAAAAAAAAGCGAAAACCATATAACGTCAATGTCCATTTGCAAAAGTTGTCCCAAGAAACTGATGGCAATTGGGGGAGGGAGGTGAAACTTTTAAGCAGCTGGCGTGCGTCTAAAGGTTACCCAAGTTAGGATAGGTGAGAGTGTGGGAGAGGAGTGTGTCGGGGGAAGTCGGTCCAGTTCTGAGTCCAAATGGCAGCGAAACTTTTAAATGAAATTTTTGCGTTAAAGTTTTGTCAGGTAAGTTGCGCCCGACTGGCCTCGACTCGACTCGACTACGATGCGAACAACCTGGCTTAGGTCAGGCAGCAAAGTAGCGGTCTACCGCAGTCACACACCCACACACCGACACACACACAAACATACGCACACACCTACACACAGCTGTATTGTCACGTAGCTTGGTGACAGATTCTAGCAGTCAGGCAAAGGCAAAGGCAAATACCATTAAAACAACAAACGGCAGCAAAGCAACTGAAACAACAGAAACAAGAGCAACAACAGTAGCAGCATCGCATTATGGCAACCAAGGATTCCCAGGATACTGAGAATACTGCGGATGCTGATGATGCAGGTGGATAACACACCTTGTTTCCCCTCTGCTAAGTCTCAGAGCAAAAGTTTCATTTTAATGTCTCAGCAAGTGTCGCCATCATCTCTTTGTTTGCCCATATTTACTGCTCTCCCAAAAACAAAATGAGACCGAAAAAAATACAAAAAGTAAAATTAGCAACACATGCGAGTCCTTTAAAAATTGTTATACAAAAAAAAAACACCTCTTTGAGAGCGCTGCAGCATTTGAAGTAATTACAACATTTCTTTTGCATACATGGTTATAATTCTTATGTGCCTTTCTGTTTTATATGCATTACGCTAATGTTTTTAAGCTCCTGCACAAATGTTGTTATTGCCCAAAAAAAAGGAGACAGAGAGAGAAAAAGATGAAATTATGACACTCTGATTCGGTTTTGGGGCTTCTGCTTTGGGTGTTTGGTTGCGGCTCTAAAGCCGAAAGCTAATGCGTTTTTAAATATGCTGCAGCGGATGCTCGGTTGGCATTAATTAACAGTCAGGACTCTGGCAGCCACAGTGCTTATTGTGATGACTTTCAAAGAGAGGGGGGAAACAGAATAATGTGGGAAAAAATCGGGTAATGGCCATATCGCGACGCTTAGTTTAATGTGTTGCAGACTATGTGGCTTAATATGAAAGGTTGGCGTTTTCAAATGGGTTCAAAATGTAAATACCAAAGATTGATAATAATTCCATAAAAGCCTTATTTGATCATAGATATATCTAAAGAAATTACTTGTGAATAATTACATAAGTCTACAGTGAATTTGTAAAGTTTTTATATATGAAAACTTTTTTTATTATTATATTCACAATACATTTAATGGCAAACATTTTGTACAAAGAATTTATTAAGCTCTCTGCACGCTTAAACCACAAATAAATGAATACATTCATTAGAATTCCATTAATAATTAAAGGAATGCTGACTTTTAACAGAAGAATGCCGAAGTTTGCAAACAGTTTTGTGGTCATTCAATATAAACTGCTCATCTTTGAGTGTGTACTTAGTGGTGAGAGTATATCAAATAATCGACTTACCTTTTGCTTTCTCTTTCCTTGGATATATCGTTTTCTTTTCAGCCAGCACACGGCGTATACTTAATGTTTTAATTAAGTATTATGCTCTTAGAACACATACACAATCACGACACACAACATACTTGGCACTAAATGTTTTTTTCTTACTTTATTTCAATTTCCAAACGCGTTTATGTTTGCTTTAGCTGCTGGTGGACAAAAAATTCTTGGAACGGTCAGCCTGTAATAAGCCGCACTTGCAAAAGACACACACATAAAAACACAGAGACACACACTAGCACATGGTTATAATGTATTTGTTGCGCTATTGTAGTCTTTTATTTATTTTTTTATTTTACTTTTTTTTCTGTGTCCTTAGGAGAGTGCCCGTCGTCGTCCTGTGAGTTTGTCGTGAAAGGCAACAGCTTGAAATGCTATTAAAATATAATCTGCTGATAATCTGCACTTAATTTCATGCTCCGGTCGAAGAAGCTGCAGAAATGTGTGTATGGAAAGTCCGTGTTTCGTCAGCTGTTTCGTTAGTTCTTCTACTCGCCGCCTACTAACGTTGTCGCTTTAGTTGTACCCTTTAATTTAAGTTACTTGGTTTTGTGGTCTCTATTTTTGGATTTATTCACTTCGTTACTCTTTATCTATATATGAGTATTATTGGTTCTTGTTCTGTCGTGTTTCGTTTATTCGTTTTGTAACCTTTTCATTTCTCTCGTGTTATGAGTTCTTTTGGAGTTTTACGCTTCGCTGACTTTTAATGTTTGCTACGTTGTTCTTGCAACAAAAGCAGCAGCAACAACTACAACATACAACAATAAGTTCGTTCATGTGCGTGCGTGTTGATTTCCTTTTACTGTTACCTTTTGATATACTCGTACTTTTTGTAACTTTCTTTCTTTCTCACTCTCTCTCTCTCTCTCTTTATTTCTCTCTTTTTCTCAGCTATTGAGTTTTTCAAATTTATTAAATTTTCTTTTCTCTTCTTTAATCAAATTTCCACTTGATTAGAGTGACGACAATTTCGTTGATTTCCTGTTGCTGCTACTGTATAAATGTGTGTGTGTATTGTGTGTGTGTTTGTGCCAAAGTGAGCAAATGAAAAGCAGAAAAAGTTTTTATTAGTAAGAATTTTTTGTCAATTGTCAACGTTTCATTTGAAATTATTATTAAGTGAGGTTTGTCGATAATCTGTAAAGTTTATAAATAGGAACTTAATATAGGTAGTTCATATTTTTCAGATATTCATTATTCAAAAGTATTGTCAATGAAAATTTTTTTTTATTTCCATTGAAATGTATTAAATTCGTAAAAAGCTTTGTTTATGTAAAGATTTGCTAAAATCTTAGACAATAATTTTTACAACAAGGCTTAAGGTATGAT
Source organism: Drosophila neotestacea (assembly GCA_035044365.1). Lineage (NCBI taxonomy): Eukaryota > Metazoa > Arthropoda > Insecta > Diptera > Drosophilidae > Drosophila > Drosophila neotestacea. The sequence continues at coordinate 43,448 of JAWNMD010000566.1, forward strand.
TCAATCTAAATGCATTTTAAAATATTTTTGCAAATTTTTCTCCTTTCATTTCTTAAAAGTTTATTTAAAATAAAAATATATAACGAGAAACTTTACTCCAAATTCAATTATATTTCTTCATGTATATCATTGTATTTTAAATTTCAGATGTGGCTTGGAGCTGTCTGTAATGTGACTATAACCAAGAACCGCAATAAGAAAGCATCTCTGGCAAATGGAAATCAGCTTATGGCAATCTCATTTCCTTTTAAATGTAATTCGTTGCTCTTAGCATGTCACATTTTGCCAGCTCTCACTTAATTTTTATGCCTGCTATATTTGTACATTTCGGTAACTGTTTTTAATTTATTTTTGTACTTTTTTCATTTTCTCTATCCCAACCACGAGATCCTCTTAACGTGGCCGTTGCTCCTTTGCTTTTCGACTGTTTTCGTAATGCCCCAAAATGCAACACCATGGTATTAAAAGGCACCCACACGCGCCCACACGCACACGCACACACAAACACACACACACACAGACAAAAGCTCGTACCGACATATCAAAATGAGAAAAAAGTGTGATTTTATCCATTTTTTGCGTTGATTTAATTTAAAGTATTTTTGGCTGTTTGTTGCCTGTTTGGCTCTGCATGAAATTATAATTGTATATTCGCTGCTTGCCGCAGACTATAAAATATTTAATTTCCTTTTCGCGTCTGAGGTTGATGTAATTCCTTCCGGTTATTTTTTTCTGCCTGCCAAGTGCCGCATCGTGTTTCTAATTTGTGAAAAACCTATTTAGCCACAATTTCCGCATGGCCAATATACACAGCTCGTATCCCCGGCTACATTTTCTATCAATTCCCCCCCTTACCGTAGAAATTCCTTTTTCACATTTTCAAAAAAATTGAATCACTTTTCCTGCCTCTGCCTCAAACTGTTGTTCCCTGTCAGGCTTTTGGTTTGTTTCTGGCATTCATGCTTCATTTACTTTTGATGGTTTATACACTTTGTGCTTTCAGAAAAGCATTCGATTTTTGCCACAAATGCGTAGACATATAATATAAATAATCATTAAAAGAATTGATAAAAGTCATAAACTTAAGGAACATTAAATTCTCCTCTCTTTTGAACGACAAATGTAAAGTATTCTTGTAAATTTAGAAAACAATTATTTAATATATGAGCACTTTACATATACATATATGTATGTATATTTGATTCAATACTAAATAAATTAATTTTGCATAAAATAAATTACAAAGCTCATACCATTGTTCTGAATGCGATATTGGTTGAATTTTTAGGTATTCAATAAATTTAATAAAACTGCAATTATTTCACAGCTTTAAAATAAGAGTATATCTAAAATATGTGCAAACAGCTAAACAAAATTAAAAATAAGTCAATTAAATGACAATTTGCTCAACTGAGATATTGCCCTGTTGTTAATATTTGTTAAACAAAAATGTATTGAATTTTAACGAATTTCGGAGTACTTTGTATTAAGCTGGTAACTGAAAGAATTTCACTTAGCTATTACTGAATAGTACTAACAATATTTCATTTTTCGAATTTAATTATCGTACATTTTAGGTTATTAAAATTCTATAAAGTAAGCTATCTAGGTAGGCAGTTTCCATGAAAGGATAATGACATACTCGTGTCACTTTATAATACAATTCCAGAGAAATGTCTTATATTTTCATTAATTTATTAGCTACACTTTTCATCTGAAGTGTATTTCAATAAAAATCATTTGCGACCGCAAAAGAAAAATCACGACTATTCCTCATTCTGCTTTTTAAGCTAATGACTAATTAGTTTGATGTAGACACATTTTATTAGCTCTTGACTCTGCTGTCGGTGTGAAGCTCAAAGCGGGTGCTAATTAAATAAATTATAAACCTGTCGAGTCGTAGTCAAAATACGAAATAATGAAAATCATAAACTCTTTTATGTTTTCATTTAAGAGAGCGAAGCACACACATTTTAATGAGGTGCCTGGTTTTGCGGGGAAAGCGCACTGCATTAATTAAAAAGGGTTTTCATTCGCGGCAGCATGAAACTGTCACTCAACCTTTGACCCCAGGAAATGCCAAAGAAGGAGCAAAGATATGTATGGCAAGAAAACTAAAAGAGAAATTTAAAAAAGCGCTTTAAGGACTCGCACTGCACGTGTTGATGATGTCCTTTTTGTCCATTTGGTGTTCTTGTTGTTGTCAACCTCAGGCCTACGGACACAATTTCTATTTTTTTTCTTCGTTTTTTTTTTTTGAGACCGCGTGTGTGAGGCGTCGCCATCTCTCGTCTCTTTTTATCTTTTAGTCTCTTTCATTGTGCTACGACGCTTTAATTTCCGCTTGAATGCAAAGCAAAAGGTTTTTGCCTTTTTTTTCGAGGCAGCACCTCGAGAAAGGTTCCTCCTCCATCAGTTGCATGTTGACTTGCCTTGACTCGTCTCTCTCGACCTGGCAAAGCCAAGCAAAACAAAAGACACTCCATACATTTCAGTTTCAGTTTCGGCCCATGTGCGGAACTGCTAACAAAAATGGCCAAGGGGCAACCTTTTCAACTTGATTAATTTTCACAATTTAAGTTAATGAGCACAGAAATTTCAAACTGAACAATGGAAAATGGTAGCCATCGCCACCAAGTCTTCAGTCAGTCGTTCTGTCTGTCTGTCTTTCTGTCTGTCTTTCTGTCTGTCAGATAATTCCTGCCACGCTTTGATTTAACTTTTTTATTGCATTGGATATTTTATGTGGGCCGGACTACAGCTGTATATCACTTCTTAGATTGCTTTGTGAATGTGTTGTGATTAGAAAGCGTTGAAAGAAGCCAAAGGAACCTTCCACTTGATTTGATTTATTTATGAAAATTTGGTGACACTACAAGCTAATGGCTAGAAACACATGAAAGTCCTCTTTTAGCAGCACATTCGATTTAATTTCCACAAATTATTCACAGTCTCTTGGTTCAATTTATTTAAACTCTATCAAATAAAATATATATTTACTAAATAAATTATTTGTATATTATATTTTACTCTCAGGCATGTAAGTATTTGTTTTAGATATTTTTCACATTATTTTCAAGAGGTTCTACTTCAAAATAAATAAGATATTGCTTGTAGCACAGACATTACTCGTAAGTAAACAATTTTGTAAACATTACTCATACGCCGGGTATGGTATTTCTATGTCAATTTCGGATAGCAGGCTATTTGCTTTACAGTTTTCAGTTTGCTTACAAGTTGGCTCAAGTGATTTATTGGTCGAATTGGATTTAGTTGGTTCTGTTTGCTCGTTTTGCCGAGTTGAGCACTAGGCCAAAGGTAAAAGAACCTTACCATTTGAAATGCTGCCAATAAATATAAAGAGAATTGCGCAAAATATTTGCCAAAATTTAAAGCATAAAATTGTTTTAGCATTTATAGAATTTATGCTGAGCATTTTTAGGAGTTATTTATTGTTGAGAGTCTTTTAAAAATATATTCTAAATTGTTTGAGGTGGATAATTTTTTACAAGACAAATGAAATTAAATTTTTAAATTCCTCCCTTGATTTTTTGGTTGTTTATTTTACTTTAAGCTTACATTTTATAGAGAAGTTTCTTAATTTGATATTTTTCTTTCGTAGCTCTTGCTTTTGTTCTAACCGAAATTCCTTGCACGTTGAGTTTGTTTACTGGAGATTAGAGTAAAGTTTCTAGCTCAGTTGCGACCCTGCGGCGGCTCAAAGGACTGTTACTTTAAGTTTAACCGGTTCACAAGGCGTTCGCGTAACCTGAACCTGTCACTGGGACTCTGTTTCTGTTTGCTTTCTCGCTTTTGCCCAAATTTACACACACCAACGAACACTCACGCCACGATTCGCACGCACGCACGGACGCACACACACACAAACACACATGTACAATTACAGGATACACTAAAAACAGACCGAAGAGGACGCGCTGAGTGTATGTGTGTGTGTGTGATTATAAGTCTCGAAAGAAAAGGAACGCGTGCAATATGCTCCCTGCTTGAACGGATGCTGAAGCTTGACTGAAATGCCATTTACCTTGCCCAGCATCATCGGCATCATCGGCCAGAACCTAGTACAATACTACACATTTTGGCATCGGCAGGACCAAACGATGAGGACGAACCAAAAGCTGGCCAAAAAGGCACGAAGGAGATGCCAGCAACGAGTCCTTTGGTTATCTCTTTAACATTACAGCATCCCTGAGTTAGCTTTCCCAAAGAAGCTTTTGACAAAGAGTGAGCCCTAAGTTTAAGAGTACGCTCTCTTTTTGAACCAAAGCTTACAATCCACATTCAGCAAACAAAGAGAGCATGGGAGAGAACGAGGAAGCTTTCAGAGCTTTTGTAAGCCCGTTTGCTTATGTCTTAACGTTTAATTTGTATATGCATGTTTAGGCTTTTTATCAGAAAAATCCTGTTTGTTGTTTTGACCAAGAACACAGCTGTGCAGTTTAAAGCTTCATTTCTAACGCTTTCAATGTGTGTGTGTGCGTGAATGTGTGTTTTAGTCAACAATTTAGACAAGTTTTTCATGACACATCATTTACTTAACAGGTGGTTTTGGAAAGTATTTATGTCATACTTTTTGGAAAAGCTTAGATGGGCATGTAATTTGTGCGCCAGTCAAATGTTTGAGGGAGTTCAAACAAATTCTAATCACAAATGCCTCGTATCAGACACTCACCTCAAAAGGCAATCAATGCATACCCAAAGGTGGAAAGCTATAGACGAGGGACAGAGGGAAAACAACATTTATCAGCTAAATGGTCAGCGACCAAATTTGTCCACTTGGCTTGACTGGCAGGCCACGCTAATTAAACTCCTGTGACAGTAACAGCAGCGGCTGCAGAAACTGATACAAGTCCAGGGAAAATCAACGTGCTTTTCTGCCATTAACTACTTTGTTTGGAAAGGTGGGGGAAACAATCACAAATGATTGTATAATGCTAGGAAAATGCTGCTTAAATGCATCCCCTTGTCCTGTGATTGACACGTAGAAGCAATCGAATTGTGATTTGTGCGAAACTGGAACTCAAAGTGAATGTAAAGCTAGTAAAACTCTGGCTACCGACACAAGGGAATCAACAATATAAGCGGGACAGGGATGAAAAGAGGAAAGCGGGAATAAATAGGAGCCAAGCACTCAGTCAAAGTGGCAGCTTCTTTCTAGACTGTGTGTTGTTTGGCCATTAAGTGGCAGCACATGTTGCCATTCTACACTCAGTGCTCATCCAAGCACATTATACCCACAGGTGTATACCCTACACTACCCTACATAATAAAGCATAAGGTTGAAGAAATGTTGCGTATCATTTTGATGAATTTCTGGGATAATTTCAATGCTCATTAGCTGTGACATTGTTTCCCAGAACGAGCAAATGATAAAATATGAAAATGTGCAAAGCTTTCGTAAAATATTGTAGCTCTAATCACTGGGAAAACGTTGAGTAATGGGATGTTCCCAAAAACGCTTGCAACCAAAATTTAAAGAAATACACAATCAGCTTTAGACAACTCAATTCAAATTTAGAAAAAATATTTTTATAAGAAATAAATTGCAATTGAAAATCTACATACAATTTCGAATCAATTTTCCTCAATGGAACTGGACTTTAAAAAGTTTTACTTCAGTATTTATTGTATAGATTCGTTGCCTTCATTAGTTTTCAAAAGTTGTAAGTGTAAAGTTTTTAAAATGTGTCACTTGTTAGAAGAACCATGGACAAGAGATTTCACAGGAGCACTCTGCAGATTATTAAAGCATGATATATAAAGCTGAAGGACTCATAATGGCCATCTTCCTTCACCTGTATGCGTACCATGAGGAATAAAATACATAAAAAAATGAAGGAAAGGAGAGATGCACAGATCTCGAGTTGTCCTGGCAACTGACGCACAGCTCTGTCATATATCATAGATTTTCTTTCTTTATTTCTGTATTTTTTTTTTTTATTTCGGTTGCTTAACAATCTATATGTACAAATGAACATTTAATCTGTATAGGGGAGCCTAACTCCTACGGAACCACCGTGAGGTATTGCGTCGCAGGGGCTTCGGCTCTTCCTATATTGCGTTTCTCCGTCTCTCCAGCCTACGTAGAGTGCCCATTACGGTCGCCGCAAAGTGGCTGACTGCCCTCCAGTTCCTCTCGCTGCATAACATGGCAGAGACAATGGTGTCTGGGGTGACAACGACTCCTAGTGCTGCCTCCAGCTGATCTCTCTCTGGTCGAAATCTTCCACAGATAAAGAAAGTATGCTCGGGGCTTTCGTCAAAGACGGGACCACACCAGCTGCATTCTGGAGACGCCTCGTGGCCGAAACGGTGAAGGTAGCTTCTAAAGCAGCCATGACCACTGAGAAGCTGTGTGAGATAGTAGTTGACTTCTCCATGTCTCCTACAAACCCAGGCTCTGATGTTTGGGATAAGTCTATGGGTCCATCGTCCTTTAGTTGACCCATCCCACCGGCGCTGCCATCTTTGAAGGCTTTCGTCTCTCAGACGTTGTCGAAGCTCTTTTTTTGCTGCTGGTACTCCGCTGGTGCCTTGTAGAACCGCTGCATTTTCTCGAGCCGTATCATCTATCGGCATAATTCCCGCGATGACGAGGATGGCGTCGTCTGAGACGGTCCGGAATGCGCTCGCAACACGCAGTGCGCAGAGCCTGTTTGTCGCCTCTAGGCCTCTCTTGTACGACGCAACACTGAGTGCGTCTTGCCATATGGGTGCTGCATACAACATTATCGACCTTGCGACACCTGTCAGGAGGATCCGCCTTGTCTGCTTTGGTCCTCTCGTATTCAGCATTATGCGCGACAGGGCTCTGGTGGCTACAGCAGCCCTTGAGTTGGCATAAGTCAGATGCTCGCGGAACGATAGTCTTGCGTCGATCATGACACCCAAGTATTTTATTGCCCTCTTAGAGGCAATCACAGAGCCTCCAACACAAATGTGTGCAGTCTCCAGCACCTTTCTGCTGCTGATCAGCACAGCCTCTGTTTTGTGGTGTGCTAATTTGAGTCCCACGCCAGACAGCCAGTCTTCAATGCAAACGATAGCTGCGTTTGCTATATTTTCTGCGTCCAGGAGATGCTTGGCGACCACTACCAAAGCCACATCATCAGCAAAGCCAATAGTCTGGGTATTACCAGGCAGGCTTAATCGGAGTATCCCGTCGTACATGGCATTCCACAGAGATGGTCCAAGTACTGAGCCCTGTGGGACTCCCGCAGAGACCATGTAGGACTCCTCTCCATCAGTCGTAGAATACTGCAGAATCCGGTTGCTGAAATAGCTGCCAACTATCCGCACTAAATACTGTGGCACCGCGAAGGCTGAAAGCGCGCTCAGGATGCGACTCCACTTAGCAGTATTGAACGCGTTCTTAATGTCCAGCGTCACGATTAGGCAGTATTGCTTGCTGCCCCCTTTCCATCTCGTTCCCTCGATTGCCTTAGCAGCGATATCCTTCACTTTTTGAATGGCATCCACTGTCGACCTTGCCTTGCGGAAGCCGTATTGGTGTGGTGAAAGGCCACCGTTTCCGGCTATTGCGCTGTCAAGTCTTCTCACAATTAGTGTCTCCAAAACTTTGCCTGCCGTGTCAAGGAGACATATTGGCCTATATGAGGAGGCGTCTTCTGGTGGTTTCCCTGGCTTTGGGATCAGGACTAGCCTTTGGTGTTTCCACTGAGAGGGAAATACCCCCTCAGCCAAGCATCTACTAAACACCGTAGCGAAGATACCCGGGTGAAGCGCTAGTGCCAGCTTAAGTGCACGGTTCGGTATTGAGTCAGGGCCTGGAGCCTTCCCCAATTTCAAGGTGCCAGCTATCTGCAGTACTTCCGCTTCCTGAACCTGCGTTTGAGGCTCGTAGCAGCTGATCGCTTCCTGTGTGGTGGGCACTACAAAGTCCTGGGTGTGCGGGAATAGTTTCTCCACAACTTCCTTAAAGAAGGCTGGCTCCATCTGCGGTGCAACCTGGCTTGCGTGTAACCTCTTTACCACCAATTTGTACGCCTTTCCCCACGGGTCGTGCTCTGCGGTGTCGCAGAGTTCCAGGAAGCATCTGCGCTTGCTTTCTTTGATGGCCAACTTCAGCGTCCTTCTGCAGGTTTTGAAAGTGTCCTGCCAGTAGCTGTAAGAAGGGCGTCCTCGTGAGCGCTGGTACCTTCGCCTGGCCCTGTTGCAGGCTGACCGGGCCTCCGATATCTCCTCGTTCCACCAGAACATTGGTTCGTGGTGGCGTCTGTACTTTCCGCGCTTGGTCATGCTTGCATTGCAGGCCATGTGGAGTTGCGCCATGATGTGGTCTGCCATCTCTTGCGCGTTTCCCTGGCATCCAAGTCCTTCCAGCTCCGCTGAGAACGTACGCGTGTTTAGCGTGTCCTCCCGATAGGCACTTCTGCGATTTATGCCTAAACGCCTTGTTCTTGCGCCGCTCTCGCCAATGGTGAGGCAGATTGCCAGATGGTCGCTGCCTGTGTAGTGGTCACTGATCCTCCAGTGTGAGGAATTATAGAGTGAACAGCTAACGAAGGTAAGATCAATTACCGATCCAGTCCCAGCTCTGGTAAAAGTGTATTCCGTACCCTGGTTGAGGAGGGCCACTTCAAGAAGAGCGAGTGACTCGAGTAGGACACGACCCCTTGCATTGGTAAACGCACTTCCCCATTCAACGGCCCAGGAGTTGAAGTCGCCAGCGATAATTATAGGAGCTCGGCCTCTAGCATCAGACACTATATCATTCATCACATTCTCGAATTCCTGCAATGTGAGGCTGGGTCTGAGGTAGCAGCTGTATGTCCAAATTCCATTGGCCCTTGCACGCACGAAACCTTGCGCCCGATGAATGTCATGTAGGCTGGCACTATCACTACATGCCCATAAAGCTGCTTTACCGCTTGAGTCCGCTGCCCATTTGCTGCATCTTCCTATTCTGTAGGGCTCGCTGAGAACCACTATGTCAGTTCGTTGCTCTCTTACCGATTGGGATAGCAGATCGTGCGCTGCCTCACAGTGATTTAGGTTCAATTGTAGAACCTTCATTTGGAGTCAGTTTTCTGGCCCCGATTAGTCCCCTGAGGGCATCTTCGACTACCGGCTTGGTGGTCATCTTCTCTGCCATTGCTACTGCAAAGAAAGCATCTGGCCTTGTTTGTGCAGGCCGCAGCTCTATGTCCTTCCTGGCCACATTTGAAACAACATTTGCTTCTGTCATTGGCGCTTCGGCAGCGGATTGCGATGTGTCCTATCTCCAGGCACTTGAAGCACCGAGGCGCATCCTCTGACTCCTTAATGCGGCATCTCGACCATCCAATTTTCACCTTGCCCGTATTGAGGATGTCGCTGGCTAAGGCTGAAGGAACAGTCACCGTTGCCACTTTGGTACCAGCGTAGGATGAGCGCAGGCTTTTGACAGAAATGGCCTCCAAAGGAATAGCAAAATCGGTCTCCAGCGCCTTAGCGATTTCCTCAGGGCTCGTTAGTTCATCTAGATCTCTGATGACCAGCCTTGTCTCCTGTGCAAGTGAGCGAATGTTCGCTTTATCGCCTATCACCTGGCCGATGCTCTCCTTCACCGATTGGGTACTCATTTCACTGCTGCCGTTGAGCTCTAACAGCAAGTCACCCTTAGCAGTGCGGCGCACTCTGCTCACTCTTTCCTGCACGTCCTTGAGATGACTATCGTTACGACGAGTAATGAGAGTCAGTGCCTCGCTGTATGATAGCTTGTCGTTCGTGCTAATTAATATAGCATCTGAACGAGGCCTCCGAGCTGGCCTGCTTACATTCTTTCGACCTGGGACTGTCTTCCATACAGTGGGTATCTGCGGGTCTTCCACGATCAGTGCGGGCTGCTGAACACGTGCTGGTGATGGCCTTGCATGCGTGTCTGAACTTCTCTCATCGGCTCTACTTCTCGAAATAGGTTGTTTGCCTGGGCGCTTAAGGGGGGACGTCTGAGATGCGCGGTGCGTGCGATCTCCTTTCTGACCTTCTCTCGCTGTGTCGGTAATGACCATTGTCTGTGAGGACGCCTCAACCACTTCAACCATCCTTTTACCCGAGTCAGCATTGCACCTCTTGCACTGCTGCGGGGAAGAAATTTCTTCACTCAGCGACCTTGTGACATATGTCTGGATATCCTTCATTCTCGACAGCGAGTCCTTCACTTTTAAATTTATATGCCGTACTTGTGGCCTTTTCTCATAGTACATAAAGATGAGTTCATCGAGCATTGTGCCCAATTCCTTCATCTTCTCAATGCTGGTGGTACGGCTGCCTCCTCTGGGTTTTTTCGGTGGGGTCTTTCGAGCCTCGCTTGTAGGACTTGCCACGTCCCTGCCTCTTTTAGGAGTATCTCCATCGGAGCTCTTTTGCACACATTGGAGGTGCGTCGCTGGTGGGGCAGGTGCTGGAGCAGTTGGCGTTCTGGCCAGCTCGGGACCTTTAGCGAACGGGTCTGGCACTTCGTCGTGACACACCTGGGGTGTCATATTTCCTCCTCCATGATCATCACCAGAGTTGTATACTGCTAAAGAGGCCTGATGGGTCGCCCCTAAAGCAGCACCGGCCTGAGTTGCCAGTTTCTACCTCCAAAACCTATCTGACAAACTTGGGATCTGGGCAGAACTCCAGCGGTGGCCAAAAATTTCCTTCTGACTTTGCCGATGGAGGTTATACCGCCTCGACTCGGTTACCAGAGCCCCTTTTAAGGGCACCACTAGCGTGGAGGGGTTGGTAAAGTCAAGCCTGGACTTTGGTAGCCTGGTGTTCGTAGCCTGCCAAGTTTAGTCTCGATTGGATAGATATTGTGTACATATAATAGCCCAATATATATTTTCCTATGTTGGAATACTTTGTTTTATTTCTGTATGGGTGTGTGTCTATCTGTATTGTCATGCTGTCACACTGTGTGTGTGTCTGGTAACTGGCCAAAATATTTTTTTTGCTTTGTTTTTATTTTTTTTCTCATTTTCTTCAATTTGGTCGCCGTTGTTGTCATTGTACTCGTAAACTTAAATTGTTATTTCACCTTGAAAGCGCTACAAAAGAGATTTACGGTCACCCTGGCACCTCTCGGTATCTCTCTCTATTGCCCTTCTCTCTCTTGCCTTTATTTTTGTAGTTTTATTTCTCTGTCATTTTTATGCTCATTACTTCGCATTTGGTGCCGCTTTAGATTCAGCTTCAGCCTGCCCTTGCTTTCAATTTACAATACCAACAACAACAAAAGCAACAATAACTTGCTTAGCTCTATTTTTGTTGTTATTGTTCTTAAAAAGCTTATTTTGATTTCTATTTGTTTGTTGTTTGGCCTCTTCTTTCATACTGTTTACAGTCGCCTTGTCGCATATTTATTACACTTTGTATTATGATGTCTAGAAATTGTCTGCAGACAATTTATGGTTCACATAAGTACCCCAAATCCATGAAAAGAGGGACAGAAGGCGGACCAACAGAGGTGTCATTTTGGAGTACAACAAATGGTCGGCCCATTAAGACAATATTTACCTGTAAGAGCTTTTTGTGAGTCATTGACAATGTTCCCAACAGAATCGAATAAAAATTATTGCCAATTCTGTTATAACTTCGGATAATAAATATATTAATTTGTTCTGTAAACATACGAATTATTTATTTCTTTATGTGTTAAAAATAATTTTATCACGAGCCTATTTATATCAGCTTTTACTTTTACGATCATATTTTAGACTGAACTAAGGTCCTTGGGCGAAACAAAAATGTTACTCAATTGTTAAGAAAGGTAAATTGTGCACAAATCGTTCAACCATGTAAATATGGTATATTAATATATATCATTATAACTTTTTTAATAAAAGGTTTTCGATTTGACCTACATAAGAAAGTACATACTTAAATTTAGTAAAAAATTAAATTAAATTTTTAAAATTTATTTAAATCAGTTGTTTTTGAATACGTTTTTATTTACTTTATTTTATTTTATTTCAAGTCAACTAAAAATATTTCAAAGTTTGTATACCTTTGCAGACACCTGCATTCAAATTTCGACATATTACTGATTTATGATATAGTATTCCTCTTTATCCAAATTTGGTGTCCAGGCCTTAAATGCATTGTATTTTTCGTGACAAAATTATTATACCCTCTGGAAGGGTGTACAAAAATTAGAAAATAAAATTTAAAGTAACATTTATGTAAATGGAATACCAAAAATTATTTCATAGCTCAAGTAAATTCTTTAACAATGTTTAGATTATCAAAACAATTTAATTCTCAAGGGAAAATTACTTGACTTGACTTGACTTTTTGATTTATAAATCTTACAGCTTCCCCTTATAATTATCTTATAATCATCATCATGTCCATTATAGTTTTTATTTTCATGCATTAGCTCAACAATTTGTAGTCAGCTTTATGGGAACACATTCGCATTGCTCACAATGCTCAGCTGTTGTATCCTCATTCGTAATTTAGCACAGCTTTTCTCAGTCATTACACTCATAAATAACACACATCATTATTATCGCATTACTCGGGAAACCAGAAAGCAAAGTAAACTATAAAAAATTGACTATCGCCAGAGAAAATTTCATTGCATATTTTTGTGGGCTGCATTGTCAACACGGTTGTCCTCGCTCCGTTAGCTGCCGTTGTTGCTCCTCCGGCTGCTACTGCTCTGCGCCATATTAATTAAATACAAAATGTTTACACTAATAATTTCAACATAAATTCCCCCCGAGATCGCGCCCTTGCCACGCGAATGGCGAACGGAAGCGCCATAAATTTCTGGCGTCGCGACGGTTGCATTGCAAGATGCAAGATGCGAGAAACGCGCACGCAACGGCCACAAATTGTGAGTTATCTGTGGCGCTGGTCGTGGACGGCATTGGACGGGCTTCGATGCAAGAGAATGCTGTCCTATCCAGCCCTACTCCTACCCTGCCTTGTTGAACGAGTCGCATCGTTTGTTGCCTTTTGTCGCCGTTGCATGCAAACACATTAAATTAAATTATTGTCACTGGGAGACTTGGGCTGCATCCTCGGTGCCTTCGTTGTCCTTCGCCTGCTGTCGTTGTCGTTGTCGTCTTAGTTCAACTTCGACATTGTCCTTTCGCAGGGGGTGTAGCGATGTAGGGTGTTGGCTTAAATGGGCGCTAAATAGCTCCCCAGTTGCGCGAGTGACATAAAAACCCCTTGTGCTGCTAAGTATGCTACACAATTTGGCTTTGGCAACACGTTTCATTAGGCGCACCAAAAGCGCTACGTTGCGTATACGTATTGTTAACAGCATGTTTGGTTTTGTCAGCGACCGTTGAGAATGTTAGAATGTCTGGTTTTAAGCCTGAGAGACTTCAAATCACAAGATAGTGTTGACTTTTTAATTAAATTAAATTATATACTATACTTAATTGCAGGAATTTTTCAAGGAATTATGGATTCATAGTTTTTCTCTATACACAAATTTAATAAATAATCGTATGTAAATTTCTTATCATAAGAGATAATTTTTGATATATTTTTGAATATATTTAAAATATGTATAACACATTCCTGACATTGAAAATCACTGCATTGTTAAGTGTATTTAATGGAATAAAAACTTTTACTTAAATTTAGGAATATATCGTTTTGATTAGAGAAAAAACTTTGAAAAGTTTTTCACAAATTTTTATTCTTGCTTGTAACTTTCGTGTGCCATTTTTAATAAGTGTTCTTTGTAGTCCCTTTATACTTCTCTTTAAATCCTCCTGTAGCTCTTACAATTACACGAACTTTTTATTGGTATTGTAATTTGCTCAGTCGTCCGCTTCGCTGAGTTGCCTTTGCTTGTGGTCAGCACTCCTTTTTTTAACGTAGTTATTGTTTTTGTTGTAACTGGTTTTGCAGAAATTTGTAAGAAGCGATTGCCTTTGACGCCAGCATTAGCAGCTACTCCACTTCGCCTCGACTCCACCCACTTTTTGGTTTTATATGTTGGGCTATTAACGCAGCGTCGACGCATGAGGCGGAAGCGGAAGTGAAGGCGTCGCTGCCACGGCTTTGTTTTCCACTCTTTTGCACGGTGGCATTTTAATGAGCCACTGCCACCACTTTCCCATCATTTGAAGTTGATTTTGGCCAACCCAGTGAAGGGGGCCAATTTGTTAGCCTCATGCAAATTGCGTGGCCAGAGCAGTTCGCATATTAATGTTAAAATATGGCCAACATCAGGTAATGTGACTTTGATGCATTTCGCATGCACAAAATGTGACCGACCACACAGAAATTTGCATACAACAATTTTAGCAAATATTTAATTGGCTAACAACGAAAAGCACTTTGCTTACGATGCGTTCAACCTTCGAGATAATAAATGCATAGCTAACCAAGTTTCATAAAAATTCTTTATAGCTATTTTATTCTGCTTTTAAAATTTCGTTATTATTTTGACTTGTTAATTTTAATAAAATGAATGTTAAAAGAATTTATGTATAAGCGAAATTCTCTCCAAATATATAATTATAATGAATGTCATTTTTTAACTTAAAATAAATCATCTACTATAAATTATCCGTTCTATTTACTTATAACAGCGCTTAACTTAGAAACAAATGTTAAATCTTAAAACCTTCATTGAAGACACGATATGTTTGAAAAGAGGAGCGAGAAATTCTAATTAAAGCTCAATGAAAACTAAACAAACTTTTGCCAAATTGCGAAACACAAAACTGCTGGCAAAACGATAAAGGAGACCTTTACATGAAAAGTTTGCAAAGAAAATGTGCAACGCATTTTCCATTAGACTAAATGAAAATTTTTCACTTTTACTAGCACTGAACCGGCAAACTGAAGAAAGTACCGGCAAATGTGGGTTAATTTGCAAAAAACGTGCAGGTATTTGAGAGAGTGTGAGAGTGTATGTGTCTATATATGTAATCTACCAATAGAAATACACACGCTCACATACACACACACACACTTACATAATTGCAAAGTGTGCAAAAGTTTCATTGTTATGAGTTCCCTTTGCGCTAAAGTCAAAGTTCCAAGTGACGGGAGAGAGCGTGAGAGAAGGAGAAGAGAACAGGATGGAGAATGTAAAGATCTGAACAGAATGAAATAGTGATAGCAAAAAGCTTTTCGTCGTTCAAAGCGTTACGCTCTACATCATCTGGCTTTAACTTTTGTAATGGGCCATGGCCAATACAATAATGGGAACACAATGCTACGAAATATGCTGTTGACCCAGGCCAGGACATTCTGACGCCATTTGCTTGAAACCCAAAGCAAAATTCGACTGATGCAACCAGCCAAAATTTCTAAAATTATCAGGAAGGATGCAAAAATTCTGAATGAACGTTTTCGAAACGGGTATTCTGGAGCAGTACATTCTCAATTCCAGTTTCAGTTATAAACACCAAACAAGACTATTATTGTTGATGTTTGTTATAAAAATCAAACATAACGTTTGCATTTAATTTCATTTGTTAAAATTGAATGAATGAAATGGAATTTGTGAAAAATCTTTAACTTCTTTCTTTCTTTCTTTTCAATCAACCCACCAAAAGTTATTTGCAATCCATTTTGATTTTCCATTTTTATTATAATATATCAAAACAAATTGAAAAACATATCAAACGCTTATAATTATAAAATTAAAAAAGGTTTTCCAATCGATATTTACAAAAAAAGCATTACACATTTAATTTCTACATATTAATTTTGGTCATATAAATATATGTATTTTCTACACAACCATGAGTACATTTAAATGTGGTAAAGAAAACCCAATTTCTGTATAAGTTTTATAAAATATTACATTTTAATCTCTTTAACAAACTTTCTTTCTCAAATTAATAATTTTTCAAGCTGTACATTAAATCCTATAATTTTAATAAAAAGCCGTAAGGAAACATAAAAACAACAGAAGATAGATTATTTTGAGTGAAGACATTTAGTTGCATTCAGCTTATTCCATAAATAAAGAAATTTGTATGTTCTCTAATATAAAATAAGCAAATCATATTAAATGCAGGAAGCAGTTGTAAAAACTGTTCCTAAATAAATTATACTCAACTTTGTATTCTTGCTGAGCTAATATCATTGTATTAAAGATGAAATTTATTGGCTCTGGGTACCAATTGTTGTAAATATATTTCTTGGTCAACTAATTACTAATTTATTTCAAGCATATTAAATTTTTGTACAAAAATTAATTCATGTTGGCAGCAAAAGCAGCCGCAACAGCTTTGAAACCAAAAGGAAGCGGGTGTAGAGAAGCGGCAGTAGGAAGGACTGTCAGGAAGGGAGGGGCGGAGAGAATGGAAGGGGAGGGGTTGACTTGAGAGCCAGCTGGCCAACCGACATGCAATTAATTGTGTCATTGTAGCCATTAACCAGACAGTTGAGCAGTAACCCAATTTGTTCGCTTGATTGTTGCCCCCACTCTGAAGAAATGAAAGAGGGAAAAGGGGGAAAGGGAAGAAGGGTAGAAGGAAGTGCCTGACCAGCCCTAATGGCTTCGCAATGGTATCCTAAAAGATGACTCGAAGTAAGACTAGGAAGGCAGCTGCTGGCTGTCTTCTGAAACCTGTCTACACAGTTCACACTGTCCAGTTTGCCATTGTGTGCCATTTTGCAATTAAGATGCTCGCCGAAAATAAAAGAAAATGTTGCTCGAGATGTGGGGAGGGGGTGTGGCATGAGCCTAACGGAAACGCATGAGTGTTAAAGTTTGTGCGAATTACTAACAGTAGTCATATGTCTCTATATGCCAGTTGTCATACATAATTAAACAGGGTTTGGGTTAACACACACAACTTGAATTCCTAATGATGATAATGTCGTTTCTCTTAAGTCAACAACAAGTTGAGTAATATTTGTCGGTGGAATTTCAGGTGGAAACTTAAGGAACACATATTAAATTCTGGCCATTGCCTAAAACATTTCCAAGAAGTTTTTGGTTAACCAAATATCATAATAATTTTGATTGGTATCCTGTGGCTTTTTCATTGCATCAGCTTATTTTAGATTTAAACAAAAAGTAAGTATAACAATTTGTTGTCCCCACTTAAGTGTAAAGTTCAAATTAGGGCAACAACTTGACAAACAACTTTTCATATCAGTTTCCAACTTTTCATACTTTAACATCCCTTTGACCATACATATACTCCAAGTATTTGAACTATGACACAACCAACAACAATAATCCCCTGGCACACGCAACGTTTGACACATGGCTAAGCTGATTACATTTCAACTGGATTTTAGAGACATTTCAAGTTAGTCAGAGCTTAATTATGAGTTGAGTTTGCCACAAAGCCTCAACTCGATTGCGTCACCAACTATAGAAAGATAGAAAATGTTGCGAAACTCCAGCATTGAGTTTAAATTTTAAATAGATACGCACTCATTGAACTATTTACATAATGTCAAAAAATTAGTTGATCTAAAAATTTGTTTAAAGGTGTAATATTAAATAAACTTTAAATAAACACTTTATTTTCAAATACAAATAAATATAAATAGCATTTCTAAAAGGCTTACAAATATAAGCTTGCTTAATTTAAAATGTTATTTTGATGATTGCCTTATATTTGTTAAATTTACATTACAATTTTAGACTGTACTTAGGTAAAGTATAAAACTAAAGTTAAAGTTGAATTAAATATTATATTTTTTTCAAAAGGTCTGTTGATTTTTCATCATTAATTCCGAGCCGCTTTATATTTTCCTTACTGCCAGAGCTCTTTAAATTTTTATGGATATCTGACTGTCACTTTGTTTGCAACATTAATTTGATATTCACGAGCAACTAAAGCTATATTTGATGATTTTTCTATTTAACAGATGTGTGTTCTTTGAGTATATATTACAGGCTTCTTGAGTTGAAAAAGCAGATACATTTTAATACTTTAGTTAATGAACAAGCTTTCACTATATATAGTAAATATATAAATAAATACTAAAAATAAAATATACCACTGCAAGGGTGTAACAAAATAAATAAAGAAAAACATTAAAATAATAATACCATCTGCATGGGTTGAAAAACAGAAGTAAATAATCAGCTGAACTTTTTTTTATGACATTTGCATCATCAATAATCATTAATCAGGCATGTTCCACAAAACTCTAGCAACTCCAAAGCAATTTTGGGTGTTTCTCAAAAAAAGAAACAAGAGCATTCAAATGTCAAAAAAATTTGTTGAGACATTTGATAAAATTTTATAATTATTGAAATAACTTAAAGTTTTCTTTATTTCGTACTGAATTTCAGTGTCAGTCAGCTTAAATGCCACCTCAATGTTAACTTTAAAAGCTGCTTGCCAAGTCAAGCTCGTTGTTGCTCATTACGCAGAGCGCAAAGAAACCACGACGACAGCTGGCGCCATATTAATGCATCAAATGGGGGCACAGCAGCAGGACACAGGACACAAGCTGACCACCCGCCAAGGATGTCGCATTATCGGTCTCTGGGTCGACTTCAGCCAGGACCTCAGAAAGGACATGAGGTGACGAACGAAAGTAACGCACTGACTTTTTCTTCTTTTTCAGCGTTGTCTTTCCTATAATATCGCAGCAATAATTTGATCGTTAAAATGGACACTGGCTTTTAATGGTTTGTGTGTACCTGCCACCTCCCCCTTATCCACTTCCTTTTCCAGCTCCTGTATTGTCCTGGACTTTGGCCAGCTTGCACGCATTTCATTTGCTCCCCGGCTGCAATTAAATGTATTTTTACGATTGTGCAGCATTTGCAGTGTCCGCCTGGTAATGAAATTAACAACGATGCCAGGAGGACCAAGGACAGAGGACTTTTGTGATAAACGATCGCCATTGCCAGGCTTTAAAATGCCACTTACGAGTAACTGCCATGAAATGCTTGTTGCGCGTTAAATGCCCAAGAAAATATAATTTTTTTCCTTCCTCCCCATTGTTTTTTTCTCTCATATTTTTGTTGCTTTGAGTGCCACGTTGAGGGCGTGGCAGGTCTCGATGGCAGCCATAATTGCCGGTAGTGTCAAGCGCCATTTTGTTATTATCACTCTAGCAAACACACACACATGCAAGCACACACACACGTAGATACACAGGGGAGCAAACTGTCCACAGGTGGCGCTTTAATTTGCAACTTTCACGCGCCTGAGTCTGCTGTCATTCCCATTCTCCTAGCAAAGTGAGCCACTATGTCAGCATGCCAAGAACATGCACCAGTTGCAGTGACAGTAGCAACAACAAAAGGAGACCCAGATCTTCTCGCTCTCTCCCTTACTCTGGAGAGTAATTAACACTGCGTCGTTTCTGCCACTAAGTAAACAATGTTTACCTGATGCAGTTGTTAATTACCAACGCCTGCTTCATTGCTCTACGGGCATGGTCAAAAAGGCAAAGCTAGTTGTAGTAAGAAAGAGTTATGAAACGGAAATTTAACCAGCTGTCGACGAGAAGTATAATTTTTGAATACATATTGCAATTAATTGACTTTATATTGTGCCCTAAAACATTAACATACATATAAACGCTGCTGCTGCCGTTTTTGTTTAAGTAAATAAGAGGTCATCAGAATATTAACAGATTATGCAGAAAATTTAAAATAATGTTTCTTAATAATGTACTGTATTTAAAAAAAGTTTTACATATAACATTTATCCAATTAATATATTTCAATGCGTTAAACCTATTAATGCTTTAATATTATTATAATCTGTTATAAATTCAGCCCCTTAATAAAGCGCACTTAAATAAAATTAACTAAGCTGACTGACTGAAATATTGACTTGCTAACTGATATATAAATATTTATGTAGTTGACAATCAGCTCAAACTGTAAGAGCTTAATTATTCTTACTGAACAGATTTTAATAACTAGACAAATTTACAATAACATTTTGTTTGAAAATATTGTATATACTTATGATTATAAAGTTCTAGACTATTAGGTTAACCTTTTATTTAAGAAAATTTAGCCACAGGTTCATTTTCCTGTTTTTTTTTTCTTTTCGACACCTTCCCGCCTATCTCTATATGTTTTAAATATATCTGCATCGCATAGTTAAAGGAAAGTTTTCCAGATTGCCCGCTCGTTTTCTATAATCTTTATCTATAATTTAGTTATTTGTATTTTTACTTTCAGTTCCTCTTTATGATGTGTATACACTATTTCTGAGAGATAATCTTTCAATAAAATCATTTGCAGCCCAGCAATCAATTTTCATAATTTCATAAAAGTAAATTGGCTGGCTTGCTGACAGGCCTCAAACCTCTGCCTCAGTCCTTACCACTGCCAAAGACTGTGCCCCACTGCGTCGCTCATGCACCTGTCGCGCCTCGGGCAAACAATCAACTAAAGTAACATATACACATCTACACACCCACACACACTCTCACAGACTATCTACACCTACAACATTTCGTGGCATGTGCAAAACTTGGCGCCCAGTTGCAAGAGCAGCCACTGAGGAAGTGTTTGCTCCCTGTTGCCCCACGTCAACTTGCCACCTGCCAACTGGCAACCGAGCTGCCACCTAGACTCCGACAAACATTTTGTCCCCTCCTCCTCCTGCTCTCCGAGTTTTTGTTGCTGCTGTTGTTGTTGGTGTTGTTGATGTTTTTGGTGTTGCTGGTGTTATTTGCAGCTTTCATGCATCGACTGCGTATTTTAGCCGATGGCTGTGACGCTGACGCAAGTTTGTGCCCTTTTCTCTATCTGGCGTTGAAAGGGGGCATAGGGACTTAGAGCATGAGGCATGCCACGGTTGCAGCGCAATTTTTTTTTATAAGTAAATAACCAAACTGAAGTGCAGCACGGCAGTTGCAATTTTTATGCGCAAGCAACATGCCAACAAAAAAACCAAAGCTAAAAAAAAGTGAGGAGGAAAACCGCTGCACACGTGTTCCAACAAAAGTGTGTGTGCGCGGGTGAGTGTGTGTGTGTATGGGTGTGTATACATATGTGTGCGTGTCTATTTGTATAGTTTCTTTGGGTAAACGCGGCTTTTGCAGCTGCCTTTGGCCCCTGTCGCACAATGGGCTGAAAAGCATTGGGAATCATCTAATCGTATTTTTACAAATTTAAAATTAAATAAATACAGAAAGCTCTAGAGATAATCCAAATCTTTTAAACGTGCCACAGAACTTTGAGAGATTTTTAGGACAAAGTTTCGAAGTCACACAAACATAAATAGGGCTGTTATATTGTTAAAACCAATTTTGTACATACTTTCAGTTCTGTATTAACCCACTGTCTTTTGGAACATTTTCCAGGCTTCCCTTGTTTTTTTTTTTGTTAAACTGCAGGCAGCGTCGCCAACAGTTTTTAAAAAATGAAAGCTTACACCCAGTTGGCTGCCACGCCCACTTACGCGACATGAGGCATGCCACAGCCGTGGCAGAACCTACAGCAGAGGCAACAGTCGCGGCAGCATAAATTTCCATTACCGTTGACAAATATTTACACATCGACCTCAATTCATATTCCTTTTGATGCAGTTGCTTTTAGTTTGGCGTTGCAAGCAGACATGTTGGATGATGATGGTGGTGCAATTGGTGGTTGGGTGGTTGCTTATTCAACTTTATGGTATTTAATGTATGGCCAGTAACTGACAGCAGTCACTGTGCGGCTATTAAGTGCCAGTGGGCTTAGAGTAGGCGCTGCATTTGGAGGAGTAAACTATTCGAATTGACAATCGTTGAAACGATTTCCCTTTACAATTTTGTACAAACAAAATGATGCTCCAAATCGCATGTTGCATGTTGTTGGTGTTGTTGGTGTTGCTGGTGATGGGGCTTCCCCCAAGTGCCAAGGCGGAAGTATCTCGTCATCGTTTAACCATATTTGCAGAAGCAGGACGCATGGAATGCTATCATCAGGCTGTGGCGGCCACCGAGCATATTTTGCTCGAGTATCAGGTAATCCATGGGGGGCAAGGAGAGGCACACATCAATTTCAATTTAATGGATCCACAACGACGTCTCCTTGTCACGGATCTCAAGCAGGGCAAGGTCAAGCACAAACTGGTGGCCAATGAAACTGGCATCTACAAATTGTGCTTTGACAATACCATCAGCTCCTTCAATCAGAAGATTGTCGTCTTTAATCTAGAGATTTCACCCGCCAATCTTGAGGAAGTAGAGCGTCATTTACTCATCAAGGAGATGACCACCGATTATCACTTCGATCGAACCTTCAGACATTTGGGTGACTATCTGAACAAGATCTCGTTGAATATTATGCGGTCACGACAGAGCCAGGATTACATTCGCACTAACGAGGCCCAGGATCGAAAGTTGGCCGAATCTAATTTCACTTTGGTTAACAATTGGTCCTGTGCTCAGTTTATAGCCATGATTATTGTCGGCATAATTCAGGTCTTTATGCTGCGAAGTATTTTCAATACCGATGGCAGATTCTACAAGTTCTGGAAGAAAATGTAATTGCAATTACAGCATGAGATGCAAATTTGTTATCGTTTAATATAGCTTAAAATATTCAAGTCTTTGACATTATAAAATGAGGATAAAGTGAGAAAATTAACCAGACGTTTTTCACTAAAAGGAAGTCTGTGCTGAGATAAAGTTAGTTTAACATTCTATGCAAGCCTGAGTAATCAATAAATACAGTAAAAGTACGGCTTTAATATGTTATTTAACCTATAGCAGTGTACTTCACAATTTTGACCCTCCAAAAAAGTTTTTTTTGTTTTTTACTCGTAGTGCTCTAATGCTCTTAAAGTTCACAGTGAAAAATTAAAGATATGTACTAATGAAATTAACCTTATCTATGTTTGCAAAACACTTAACATTATTTTGACACTTTTGAAAAAAATTATGTTTTTGTATGTTGGTAGTCCAACATTTCACTAAAAGTAAGTCGATGGTAATATAACAGTTCACCAAAAATCAACTGATAAATTGACTGATTTTTTAAGATTCTTTACATTTTTGATTCTCACGTATACCAAGAAAATAGACCTTTCATTAAGAACTTTTAGTTAAACAATATGTGACTGGAATAAAAGCTTTAACTTTCCAATTAATTCCTTTCTTTAGTTACTCTCCAAAATCAGTCATTGTTAATTTTGATAGCCCACAACTTGTGTCACGTTTTGAAATCAGTGTCAAGCTTTGACAAATGCAACACCTAAGCCTCTAAGAAACTGGACTACATTAGCTCCTTTCATTCATTGAGACTCTTTTCTGTGACAGTTACCATTCCAAAAATAAGGGTCAAACTGACAGCGGTTAGTATGAAGCAAACAATGAAAATTAAGCCGAAAATTGTGAAGGTCAGCCACAGAAATGTCTCATGAATTATTAAAAACGAGTCCAGTCAACGAGGGACAGAAGTGTGTGGTCAAAGTGGCCACTACACTTGACCCTAATCCTGCTCCTGCTCCTGCTCCTGCTCTTGCTCCTGGTCCTCCTCTGTCAATGATAGCCAAAAACTAAGCCAAATGGAATGAAATTTGTAGCAAGACAAGGTTTTCTTCCCATCTCCTAGAGCCACAGATCCAAAAGTGTTTTGACATGTAGACAATTCCAAAAACTGAGGGACATTGTTAGGAATGGGCTCGTGTCACGAACTTAAAGATTAATAAATACTTCTAAATAACAGAATAATATATTGCTTTGTTTCTAATATAATTATTTCTATATTTTCTATAAATTTACTTACTATATGACCTGAAATTATTTAGGTTATCGTATCACGACCCGACTCTCCCCTCTAGACAAAAATGACCAAGGCCTTTTCGAAGTTTTTCGAAAAGTCTTCACTCGCTCCAAGTAGCACTTTAAATTAATGAACTGAGATTAAGCAAGACAAATTGTTGTTTCCTACCGAAAATTTTCTATAAAGGCAAATTGTTTTTCGCTTGGACCAAAGGAATTTATTATTTTGTTTGCAGCCGCCCATTTTGCTGCCCTTAAAATAAATGTACAATTTATTGTTATTGATATTTGTGTAAAGATTTTTCACACACACAAACGGAGACAGAGAGCGAGAGAGAAAGAAAGGTTAACTGAAAGAGATAGCACAAGACATTGCAATTAAGAATTTAAGAGCAAACGTGGCCACAAAATGTTGCACCACAACAACAGGAGCAACAACAACAAGAGGAAGAACATATTCCAGGCAAGTTGTCAGCGTGTTGGCAACCAAAATCTTACTGCAATTCGAATAAAAATGAATTTTGCATTCCATTTTCCCCTGGTTGCCGATTTTCCAGCTTTCCCCCTTACTTTCACTTCGATACGAATCTCATGTGCGCACATTGCAGCCAATTGTAAATTTCTCTGTTGATTCCTTTTACAATTTTATTTTTATTTTGCTTGCCGGATGCTACAGAATTCATTGAATTTCCAAGTGACAAACGACAAGTTGTCAGTCAGGCGCCGAAAAAGAGGTAGAAAGTATCAATAACAGTCGCCGAAGTCTAGATACACTTATGAGAAGACTATAACTGATAACTCAAAGATAAATTCCATTTTTAAAATATCCTCTAATGTTAAACACAAGATCATAAGTTTTGCATTTAAATGGGGATGGTATTTTTAAAAATTTTGATATTAAGATGAATTATTATTAACAAATATTTAGTAAGGCTAGAAATTTAAATCTTAGCTTTGTGAACTAAAAGGATTGGAGCTTTCACTTTCTTCAAATTTTATCTGAAAGTTGTGCTACGTGATTTTCAAATTTGTATTAAAGTTGATTATAAACAATAGATTTTTGTCCCTAAAAAAAAACTCTACAACCTCCAATAAAACTGTTTTCAGAACAGGGACACTTAGAAATGTATATCTAGTAACATTTATGCCATTGTAAAGTTACTACAATACAAATATAACTAAAAATACGTATGATACAACAAAAGAATGAGACTTACGACATCATCAGCCTAAAGTCTGCAAAGCTTTTTCAGCTAATATGGATACATCAAAAGAATGAGACCTTAGACTTCATTACTAAAAAGTCTAGGGAGAGTTTCGATGCTGTATCTGATAATGTTAATGTTTGAGCAGTTTCCAGTATTTATTATACACTTGTTGACTAAATCTGTATAACTTCTTTTTAGGGCATTGAAAAAGCAAAGCCAACCTCTTGAGCAGCAACAAATTTATTACGCCATGTTGCATGCATGAAGTGCTTAATATAAATTCCAATCAAATGCCCTGAGATCAGAGTTGGACTTGGAACTGACTGAAACAACGTGAACTATGCAGTCTTATGCTTTTAGAATCGGACTCAAAGTTTGCATTCAAACAATGCAAATAAATATGCAACAACAACAGCAACAGCAAAAACAACAGAAAATTGACACACACAAGTACAACACATACAGATACACATAAAACGTAATGAAGCAACAATTTTGGTGGCACGAGAATTGAAAGTGGAACTGTACTTCGTCCTGGGGATCCTGTTGCAAGGACATTTGGCGCAGCTTTAGCCAAAGCGCTTCAAAGTACTTCTTAACTAAGCTTAAAAGCAATGCCAAACAGTGACAGCAGCAACAACAACAACAGCAGTCAACAGCAACAACTGTTGCAGCTTCGATTTGCTGTGGCAATTTCAGTTGTTGCCTAGCCACGCCCATCGCCCATCGCTCGTCCGCCCTTCACCAGCTTGACAACTTTTCAGTAATGATGTTGTTGCTGTTACTGTTGTTGTTACTGTTGTTGTTGCTATCTTATTGCTGCTGCTGTTCAGTGAAGTGTGGCAAAGTTGTCGTCGTTGTGGCTATTAAATGGTTTGCAAAGGTTGTTCAAAGGTTGCGCTGCGAATTCAACTGGATTAAGTTTATGCGTGACGCCAACTTGCGGTTAAAATGGATTATATAGCTAGAGTAAAAGACGTCGACTATAGCTACTTTTATAATTCAAAAAACTCTATATACTACAAATTTATATATTTTAATAATGAACAAAGCAATTGCGGCTTTACTTACATATGAAAGTAATGCAATATGGAATTTTTATGCTGAACGACAGTCATGTCTAAATTTTGTAATTGTTATAGATAAAAATCCACCACATAAAAAGCAAGTTAGAACTCTCTGATTGTGATGCTTTGTTATCTTTAATGTGAACACCAAAATAAATATTAAGATAAACGAAGTGAATAAGAAAACAAATTCATTTTACCCTTTTTTTATCATGAACAAAATGACGTTCCTCTAACAAAGTTAAGTAAATTTGAAATCTGGTAACCCTTTGGTCTGGCTGTCAAAAGAGGGATACAAGTTTATTAAAAATGTTGCAAAAAACACATATTAACACATTAAACGATTTTTTTTAACTTAATTAAACTTTCATTCATTCCTCTGAAAAGAAAACAAGCCCAAAGAAAAAACAAGTTTAAGAAAGCATACCATTCAAATCCAATCAAACTGTGAGATAGACTAATTTAATAAGCCACAAAACAGTGCTTACAACGAATAAAGCTATAAAGACTTCCTTAGCTTAAGTCCTTACAGAGAGACAAGCTTAGCCAAGGACACGACAAAGAATACATTAACTATTTTGGGGAACCCTAAGCGCATTGCGGTTGCCCATGGCCACCACTTACACAGAGTCCTACCCCAACTTCCCGCCCCATCCCTTCCTTTCTCCCTCTCGCCAAGTGGCAATTCCAATTCAAAAAACCCACCCTCTAAAAAGTAAAATGAACTTTTCACCTGGTCGCGAGTCAAGGAACTTCGATGAGTGCCATTCGAGGAAGCTCTCCACTCCAACTCGACTCGAGTCGAATTGAATCGAGGTTGCCTTCATTTGCGGTTAATTTTGTCTCAGTCTTAGAGTTCCCGTTATCCTTGGAGCAGTTGTCAAAATCCTTGCCATGGTCCTGGTGAACTGTCACAAGTAAATGGCAGTGGAGCGTGGCAATTGAAGTGCAGCCTCCGCTGCCAAGGAAAAGTTGTTTTGGCTTAGTGCAGCTTTTAGTCCTTGTCGTTGTCGTTGTCGTTGTCCTTGTCTGTCCTTTTATTCGCCTAATTTCCGTTGCACACCCGCATCCTGGCATCCTGGCGCTAATTGACGCCGCTTAGCGTCGTTGAAAATCTATAAACATGAAAGTCGCAACTGAGAGTCGAGTCGAGTCGAGTCGAGTCCTTCGTCCTGCGTCCTTAAGCATAATAAATCTGTTTATCTCTGTGCTTTATAGCTGCCAATGTCCTGGCATTGTCCTGCCTCGAAGCTCACAGCCCGCTTAAAAGTTGCTTCTGCTCAACCTGGAAAAGCGATAAAAAGTTTCCTTTTGCGCCTTTTGTGTGGCTTGTTTAATGTGTGTGTTTTGGCAGGCAAATTTGTGCGCTATTTGTTGAGATTATCCTTTGGACAGATACAGACAGACAAACAGAAGCCACAGTAAAGTCTCGCTACCTACAAAGCTAACAATTAAAGGCGCTCATAGGAAATAAGAGGAGCAATAGAAACCGACGACTACAAAGGCATGAAATTTCCACTGCCAAATTTCCTACATGTTTGGTCAGACTCTGCATTGAGACTTTAATGCCCTGGACACGTGAAGCTAGTTGAAAATCGCGTGGCCTCCAGGCAGGTTGGGAAATCTCCGTGTCCCTTCATATGCCTGCGGTCAAGGCAATGGACACCGCAACCAACAATAGCAACAACTCCAATTTCCCTCCCATTATCTCTTTTCCCCTTCGTAGCTTGTCGGGAACCGCAAAATGGCAAAACAATCAACATGCAACGAGTCGAATGTGGCTGCCACACATGCAGGAGCCATAGAATACGTTGCCTCAAGGCAAAGAGACTAGGATGAAGTAGGATCCTAAATAAGGATTTGATTGACAAGCGCAATGCAACGCTAGTTGCCAAAAGGAGAAGCTTGGCTAGTCAAATTTTGAATATAATCCCGTAGACAGAAGGAGAATTTGATCACATGCTCTTTAAGGACGATTTCCTAGCAGATTACAACGGTGGGCAGCCTTTATACTAACCAACTTCTAGATACGCTCAGTCATAGTTCCTTAAAGGTTATTTTATTTAAAAGAGTTGAAATATATATATAGATATTATTATTATTGTTTCTGAAAAATATCTGACAGAAAAGAAGACAAACTGGGTTTCATCGACTCGACAATTGTTACTGATAACAATTAATATACTGAAATTAAATTTAATTTAAAATCTTTTTTTGATAGTGTACAAATAAAACTAATATAATTCATATAAAATGATAGAATCTTCTATATATATTAATAAAAACCAACTAATATAAATAAATACAGATTAATTTAAGTTACCTCTCAAATATTTACTTGTAATTATAAATTTTATTTTAGGCTGTTAATTATAAGTTTTATATTGATTTACAATTTCATTGTCGACTTTTTGGTATGACAATCAATATATAAATAAACACAATAAAAATAAATCAAATATAAATCAACAAAATAAAACAAAACAATCAGAAACTTTGTAAAAACTTTTGCTTATTCTGCCTGCTATCCCATTTCGTTTCCTAGGTCATTTCTGGGCTAATTAATTTTCATCTTAATTGTATTTCTAGTTTCTCAATTTGAAGTTCGAGGGCGTGTCTAATATAGGAGCCTAGTGTCTGTTGTACAAATCCAATTCACAATTGGCCCAAAAACTTTGTGTTTACTACTACTTTGCGCCACTTGGCACTCGAACAATTTGGAATGTTGAATGTTGTTGTTGCAAGGCGCCAAGAAAATTTGGTCAAAGGGACTTTGATGAAGTTTGCTTTTTCAAGTTGCGGCTTAGTCGACCGACGCGTCGGAAGTGGCAGCCAAAAGTCGGGAGTCAAGAGTTCTTCTCCGGGATGGTGTTCTATGGTCTTTTGGAAGTCCAACCATGCGAATTCAACAATTGTTTTCAAGTTGAGAGTTAAGCTACAACTACGAGTCAGTCAGTCAGTGTTAAGGCATAAACATGGCAACAAAATGAACTCGTAGCTCTCACAATTTTCATTTAAGCCAAAACTTAGCCCAGACTGCAAATGGCATATCCGGAATTTCCACTTCAAACTTTCATAATAAGCGCATTGAATTCGCATTAATTAAAAAAGTCTATTCATATTGATTAATAGAAATTTAATAAGGTTGCCAGATTGTTGCCATTTTTAACGAAGAGGTGTGAAAACTTTCTCTCCCTCTCTCTCTTTCTCTAGTTGTATCAGCTTCTGTCAAACATTTGGGCAACTTTTATTGAAACGATATTTTAATATATTCATTGCGCAAACTTGGATGGAATAAAAAATAAAGAAAACTAATAAATGGCACACGGCAAATGAAGGAAACTACATAGGGGGAGGGTATTGGAAAGAGGGGAGTGGCAAACAATTGCAGCTGTTGCCGGGATGAAACTTTGGGCATCAAGTGAATAACAAGTGGACAGGCAGCTGATGTTGACATGGCCAAGAGGGGAAGGTATGACTAGGGAGTTGGCAATGGCGACAGTTTAAGTGTCGACTCTGTAACGGTAAATTGCATGCAAAAGTTACCGCTAGATGGCGTCATTCGCAGAACAAAACTAGCATCAGCTGCCTCTCTTGTCGTTGCCCATTTTGATGGTACATCGGATTTCTTATGTGTATGTGTGTGTGGGTGTGTGTGTGTAGATTACACTCGAATGACAGAACACGAACAGTTGTCGTAAAAGTACTTATATATGCCACAAAGAGGGAAGGGGAGGCTCAGAAATGATAAAGGATGACACTGAGCGTTATAGAGATGTCGAGAAACAAACTCAACCAAGTGAGATACATATGTAAGGGAAAAACTGTTGAACGTAAATTGGAACTTTGACATACAATCTGGAAAGAGTGTTTGAAGCTGTTCCAGGATTAATTCAATGATTAATTATCTACAACAAACAACGTTTATACATAAGCGGAGTGGAATTTAAATTAATAAATTAAGTAGAAGGAAAAATCTGTAGTTTTAATTATATCTAAAACATAAAGATTAGTTACTTACACTTTTGAAAGTGAAGTCAAAAAAGAAAGAAAACCGAAAGCTGAAGGAATTGTATCAAAATTCATCGAAAATATTTAAATAATAATGTCTATGTGAGGCTTTAATTTTCTGTAATTAAAATTTTACCAAAGAAATTATTTGTTTTACTATTTTAAGACAATTTGAGGTAATAAGAATTTAAGTGACTTAATTCAGCTCTTCGGAAATAGTAGAATTCAGGTTAAGGAAAAGATTACTAATCCTATGAATTTTTAATAAGATTAAGTAATATATAAATATTTATTATTTTGCAATGATAAAAAAAACATCGTTTAAAATTAAAAATATACGAAAAGTTAGCTTGTAAAAATTTTATATCATAAAAAAGAAAGCATCACATAGACATATACATATTTGAAATGATGCAAAAATCGAACTTGAAATTCATTAAACAGATTATGCCCGGCTGTTTGCCGTCAAAATCAAATAGTTTAGTATTTGTTTCTGAATAGTCTTTAATCATTTAAAAAAAACTCGACATTTTCTAGTACAAAATTGAAACACAAATTCAATACGAAATTATTGTGTTTTTGTGGTAAGCGCCAAGTTGCTTAGCGCCTTAACGCCATCCACAAATTCGCTCTATTGCCGTTCCTTTCATCGACTGAGAAGTGTACACTGTACAACCTCCAATTTAAGGCCAGGAATCCCAAATTCAATCAAGAATTTGGGAAAGGAGACGAAGTTCGACGCTGTAAATGGAACGCGCAAATGTTAACAAAATTCTTCTTGGATAATATGGACAAAAAGTTGCAGAATCCACATTCACATTCTTATTCACGTACACAAAAGTCACTGTCACATTCACTTCCAGCCAAGTTAGTGGCACGGGATACCAAATTAAAGCACGCTTCCATACCAAATATGACAACATCAACAACAACCGCAACAAAAGCGAGAACAACAGCTGCAACATCAGCAACAACAACAACACCGATGGCTTCCACAAGTCACTTCAATAGCAGGAACATGGCCAAGACAATCCAACAATTGACGATCAAAGAATCAACTACCAATCGAGAGTGCGAAAAAGATCTACAAAGAGCAAGAGATCGAGATCTGGAGAGAAACAAATGCAAATATGAATCGAATATGGGAGTCTTTAATCGTTACTGTGTGCCACATAATCAACATTCGGTGGCGCCACAGCCCGTTGTCCCACTCTTCACTCAGGTGCAGCGGGTCAACAATGATTTGACGGATAAAATCACCCGATTGGCAAGACGGAATACATTTAAATATAAGGAGTTGGCGGCAATGCAGGTGCAGGATAAGAACACAGAGGCATTGCAGGAATTACAGACTTCGATTCCAGAGATAAGCAAAATTTTTGATGTCCACTGTCGCATTGGCAGCGGCACTTTCAGCACTGTCCTACTGGGTACTTTGCAAAAGGAACGTCAATTGCCAGAGTCCCAACGTCGTCGATTTGCCATCAAACATCACAATCCCACAAATCATCCAGAGCGTATATTGAGGGAATTGGAGTGTATGTTTCGCATGGGGGAAATCACAATGTGATTGGGATTAATTGCTGCATACGTTACAATGATAATGTGGCATTTGTGATGCCCTTCATGAGTCACGATCGATTCCATGATATCTATCGCAATCTCAGTTTGCTGGAGATCAAGGACTATCTACACAATCTATTGATTGCCCTGCGACATGTCCACAAATTCAATGTCATCCATCGCGATGTGAAACCCAGCAATATACTCTACAATCGTCGAACGGGGAAATTTCTGCTCTGTGATTTTGGCTTGGCTCAGCGATTGAACGCGGATGGCACCTTGATTCAAGCATCAGATTTAAGTGGAGCTGCTGCATTAATGAAGGACATGAATGCCGCACAGCAGCAAATGTTGCAGCACGACGGCAACAGTATGCAAGCAGAGGCCGAGGCAACGGCAACACGACAGAAGCAGCAGAGGGCCGTGGAGGAGGAACAACGGCATTTGGTGAAACATCACATTTATTGCTAACAGAGCCTACGAGAAAAGAGTTAGCTGCCCAAAAGGCGGATACGCAACGTCTGATCAATCGATTGAGATATGTAAATGCCAATGTCGATCCCAATAATTATGTGATATCCACAAATTCTACAAAGAAGGAGATTCATGCATCCAGGGCAGGCACACCAGGCTATAGACCGCCTGAGGTGCTGCTACGTTATCCATACCAGACGACCGCTGTTGATGTGTGGGCGGCAGGTGTGATAATGTTATCAATGCTGTCCTCGTTGCATCCATTCTTCAAGGCGCCCAACGATTGTGCCGCCTTGTCGGAGATTATGAATTTATTTGGGGATCTCCAAGTTCGCAAAACGGCCTTTATGTTGGATCGCTTGGTGTTGATCACCCAAAAGGTTGCAGCTCTCGATTTGCGACGCGTTTGCATGCGTTTCCGCTATGCCAATCATTTCCTGTCACCGGAAATGCAGCGACGCCATCGACGATCCGATGGCAACACCGAACTGTGCCGTCTCTGTGAACAATCCACTTTTAATTGCATCTGCAAGCACAGTGCCCATCAATTGGAGACCTACGATGGGGTTGATATTTTCACTCATCAAGCATATGATTTGCTGGGTCGTCTGCTTGAGGTAAATCCCCAAAAAAGAATCACAGCCGAGGAGGCTCTCAAGCATCCCTTTTTCAGTGAACATCATCGCATTGCCTCCGGCGTTCCCCTCCATCAGTTGCAACAACAAGCGGCAGGATCAGCAGGACATTTACGTTCCCGGGACTCCCTTCAATCCGCCGATTCTCGTGTTCTTACTCCCTATGTAATCTATCCACAGGTTGGGGCAACAACAGCAGCAACATCAGCAGCAGCGACAACAACCGGCAATGTTTGAGTCAAGTTCATTTAGTTGGTCGTCTATGTACGGCATAGAAATTCTCAATTCAACGGTCGAAACAAGTTTGAATCGAAGTCGAGTTGTGTTGCGAAAATTTTAATGTGCAAAAAACTCAAAATTTGTTTCCACATATAAATAGAGTTTTTGGTGTATTGTTCTTTTACCAAATAATCATACTTTCTGTTGCTGTTCTCTTTGGCTTTGATAAAATCGGCTTTAATTTAGTCAAGTGTCTATTCCAACCTTT
Organism: Drosophila neotestacea; assembly: GCA_035044365.1. Taxonomy (NCBI): domain Eukaryota; kingdom Metazoa; phylum Arthropoda; class Insecta; order Diptera; family Drosophilidae; genus Drosophila; species Drosophila neotestacea. The sequence continues at coordinate 76,542 of JAWNMD010000566.1, forward strand.
ACTTTGATGATTTTTCTTTTTAATTCATTTCCTTTGTCTAATGCTTGTTTTATTCAAATATTTCATAACTTTCTTTGCAATCTACTTAAAGTTGCATTTATCATTTTATGACAAACATTTTTCAAATATTTTACAAACAGCAATTTCCCAATTGGTTCCCCCCAATCAGATTTCCCACATTTTTCTTCGTTTTCTTATCAATTTTGCATCTATTGACAGCAAAATATTTGCCTTTGTTGTGCTTGTTGTCCTTGTTGTCATTGTGCATGACTCAGAGCACAAATGGTCGACTTGCTATTGCTGATTTGTCTGTTCTCTTGGCCATATGCAAGTCACAATTCAAAACGTGTTGACAGCCTTAGCAAAATATTCAAAGTGGGCAACATATTTGTGTTGTTATGGAACTTTTTTTATTTATTAGAATTTTATTAAGTTTTTAACAACACATGTATGGAAAATGTAATCTATTACCGAAACCCATATCGCAGTATGATGACTTTGAATGCAGGTAGGGCACATTACCGACCAATTGTCTTGACAAAACCTTGCCGTTTAAGTCGCCTTAAAGGTCGGGCAGGGAGTGTGTCTCAGAAATCTTTTGCTGTATCTGCTGCTGTGTATTCCAATCTGCTCTTCAACTGTATGCAGATTGTAGTGTGGAACCGCGTACGTACCACGGACAGTTGGTTATCTGTCGTAGTACACGATCCTGCAATACTTGGATACGTTTATAGTTGGATTTGGCTGCGATCCCTCAAAAGGGTATTCATTATTCATTCATTAGTGTGAAACAGGGTTGTTGTTTTCAGCGACTTGACCTTCAAATTCCACCGTTTGTCCATTAGCTGTTTCTACGTGACTGTTGAAGTTGCAAACGTCATCTGCATAGGTCGCAATAACAGCCTTGGAGGGATCTTTCATATGTTAAAGGTTGGGCTGCGAATAATTGGATTAGTGTTGTGGATTTTAAGCCGTCAAACAGCGACCGCTTTACTTTCAGCCAAGGAGGAAGCTTCTAACAAGCTGAAACAGCTGTGGAGTGTACTCCTTAAATTAAAGAGCCAGGCCATCATGCCATAACATATAAAATATAAAATATAAAATTGCTCTTTGAAATCAACGCCAGCGATCAAAAAATCGGATTTAATATGTATTTCAGATTTTTTAGAGTATAACTAGGCTACAAAGTCGAAACATATTTTAAACGAATCCTCTTGAATTTATCTTAATCCCAAAAAGTATGCAACAAGATCGTCCAGGGCTGTCAAGTTTCACGCTGGTGGCGCCATCTTTCGTTTCTTAGCGCTGATTTTATAGATTTACACTTTTTAGAAAAATGCCGTCAATTTTGTGTGGTATATTTTTAAGCTGCATTTTTTGTTAAATTTTTTGGCCAGAAATTGCACAAAAAAATTTTTTATACTTTAAAAAAGTCGTAAAAAAATTTATCAAAAAAAAAATAAAATCGAATATAATTCAATATTCCAATTTAATTCACTTACAATTAATTCCACTGATAAAATTTGGTTTACAGATACTCTTTTAAGAAAATTGCTATGGTTATGGACAATTCCAGAACGTATTTTTGTCAACTCATGAAGTCATCAACTTTGAATGTGTTGACTTAAAATTTCTTTTGACTGGCAATTTAAATTCACCTTTAGTATAATATAAGCTTAACATTGTGGAGCATGTTGTCTTTTTAAAGCGACGTAAATAAAGTAGACGCCACCTGAATTCCATTTCTAGGGAATGGATTTTAACACGCGCATACACACTCGAGGACTCGTTGAACCTCTCACCCGCCCAAAAGGATTTCAGCAGTTCGTTTGAGGCTTAGTCTCAGTTGCCCTTTCCTCTATTCTTCCTACAGCATCTGTGTGCAACTGGACTCCAGCTCCCAGTAGAGTCATAAACATTGCTCACACTGCAATGTGCGGCATCGTCATCACAGCCGCAGCCACAAAAGCCGCGTGCGCAGCTCACCGGACACAATGCGGCTTATCAGGCAGTCAAGCAAGTAACAAAAAACTGTGGCCAGCTCGTGTTATATGTGTATCCTTCATTCCTCCATATCCTTGAATCCTCCATTCTTTGGTCGCTTTTGGCTGTAAAGGATGCCGCTTTATGGCACATGATAGATTAGTCTGGCCACAGGTGTGTGTGGCTTATTACAGCAGGAGGTTTTTTCTTTTTTGTGTCTCTTTTTTTTTTTGGCTTTGTTGGACGCTTACTTGTAGATAACAGTAATTAAGTAATGAGAGACGCTCAAATGTAGGCAACTTTTTTTACAACATTCAACTTGAAAGTTTTTTAATGGGAAAAATGGTCACAGACAAATGTAAAAGATGTTGATTATAAGTCAAGTAGTTAAAATTTTAAAAAGTCTTGTAAAACTGTAAAATATTCAACAGCAATATAACAATCTTAAGCAGAAGTAATTACACATCCTTTCATTGACACTATGCCAAAAAGATTCTTGGAAATTAGCACTGTGAAATAATTTAAATATTTATCATAACCTAAATTAAACTTTAACTCTTAACTGTGGACTCAAACTGAGCGAGTTATTCAACAATGTTGAGCAATGTCAACACCGTACAACTCCACTCATACTAAATGACTATCTTTTTGACATTGCACAGCACTTGACCTATGCTTCAAAGACCTTTAGACAAGACAAAACGAGTGCACACTCAGCATCTTTATATTTGTTTGCTTATGATCCAGCTTGTACAACACTTTTTGTACTCTATAACTATCTTTTTGACTTTGTGCAACACTGGAGCTGTGCTTCAAAGACCTTTAATGGGTGCAAAATTCGCAGCATGTGCGGTGCAATGTCCTGACCCCAAACATCGCTGAACTGTTGACTTATCCATTGCTCATGCTTTCATATCTATCTGTATTTTTGTGTCTCTGTCTGTCTGTCTGTGTGGCAGTTTGTTGCGCTGTCTAGCTGTTCATCTATCTGTCGTTTTTTGTTTGTTTGCCCGCCTGTCGCGTTTTGTTTGCCATCCACATGCGTTTCTCCTGTTAAGGCAAGTTAATGCGTCATGGTTATCTTTGCACGCTCATCATGGACATCGTGGAAAGGAGCACTCATATACACATCGATGTGGATTATGATGATAATGGTGATGATGGCGAATGATGATAATAATGATGATGATGATGATGATGATGATGACGCCAGCGCCAGCTGCTGACAACGTTATTGGTGTTGGGTCAGTAAATGAAGAATGATGGACCAACCAAGCAGACAGTCCACCACACACACACACTCACACACACGCGCGCAGTCTATTATACACACCCACACACATATCCGTACACCCACACACACACACACTCTTTCACAGTTGGTTGCACTGACTACACTCGCTGCAAAATATTTTGTCATCTTTCACGTGAAGCGCTGTTGCATCAAATGGGATTTATGCGACTTTTGTTCATTGGCACCAGCAGCTGTTACTGCTCTTGTTGTTATTGTATCTGGATTGTTTTGTAGCTTGTCATTGCAATGCACTTCTTGAACTTAAACATTAATTGGAAATTTTTAGCAATTTCCTCACTTTCCACGTGATCTGGGCTGTCTTTTTCCTGTTTTCTTGTGCTCTGTTGTTGTGGCCAATTGTGAAATTTGCTGTACAAAATATGGATTTATGTCAACAGCAGCAGCACTCTACACAACAACAACAGCAATGTCATGCTGGCAACATTGCAGTCATTTTTCGCGCTTTTCCTGCATCGTCGTTGTCGTTGTCGTTGTCGTTGTCGTTGCTCTTGCCGTTGCTGTTGCTGTTGTTGTGTCGACATTGTCAGCTGCGAGCTGTTGGCAATGCATCACTGATTATGAAAAGCTTGCTAAAAGCTGGACTCATGATATATTGCTTTTGTTGTTGCTGTCGCTGTTGCTGTTTTTGTGGTATCATTGCAGCTGTGAGGCGCTTCTATAGCCATCACCATCATCATCATCACCAACAGCAACAGCAACATCAGCAGCAACATCATCACATGAGCACGTGAGCCAAGGCGACAATGATGAAGTTTTATGCTTTGCCACCTGCAACATACACATTGGCAATAGCTAGGATATGCGGGGGAGGGGCTGGCAGATTTTGTAGCTGATTGTTGTTGAAAGCAACACCAGCAACAACAGCAACCACCACCACAGCAGAACAACAACAATGCCAACAGCTGCAATGAAATGGAAACGTTGGAGATTTTCATTTTTGCTCTTTTTATTATTTTATTTTTTGACTTTGATGTGTAGAAGCAACTGCAGTAGCAACAACACTTGCTGAGCCACGGTTAAGCCATCAGCGGCAACAACAACAACTACTTGGATTGCATGACAAGAAAGTGTTGCCACAATATCCTTCCATTCAACTTTAACTTAAACACCGGAATTACTTTGATGACGTGTTGTGTAAATAAAGATTTGTTCGCATTTAATATTTAGTTAAACACATAAAATCAATACAAAAATTCTAAACAATAATCTGCAGAATCTTTTGATTCTCTGAAATTAAAATTAATATTTCTAAAATAAATATTTATACAAATAAATAAAAATATACAAATAATTTGTAGACTATATAAATATGTATTATAAATAATTTCAACATAGGGAAAATTTAAGAATATTTAACTTTTTGAGCTAACTAGAGTATAGTTACATTATTATTAAAAATAGGACACATTATTTATTTATATAACGACAATATATAATATATTTTTTAAAGTTATTTTAGATAAATATATGTTGGCACACATTCATAAAATCTTTGGTTCCTTTAAACTCATGAAACATTCATGAAAATTAACTTACTGTCATAAGCAATGTCTTTAACGATATGACACAATGCTACAATGACTGCATATCAAAGTAAATGCAACAAATTTAATTATTTGTATTACTTTGATCTAGATTTTGATAAAGATCCTACAGTTACTACATTACATGTCATGGAATTTCTCTCACTTTGCATTTAAACCTTTGTTATTGTGTTGTTAATTCGAGCATTTCAAATTGAGGTCAGTGTAGGGTGTGAAACAAGATGACATCAGCTGTTATTAAATGACAACGGACAGCAACAACAACAACAACAACAACAATAACAATTATAACAACAATAACAACAGTCGCAGCAACAACATTAAAAGTAATCCAGAGCTGCAAGTGACAAACAGGACAAACAGCAAGATTAATTAACTGACTGGGCAAACCCAAAAAGGACAACAATCCAAACAAGCAGGACCACAACAAAAGCGTCTGGTAAATCACAATAGCTGGCGACACGTCACAGTCACAGTCACGCTATACAGTCACAGGTTGCAGCAGTTGCCTGCCACAGTGACAAAGCAAACATATACCCTATAAGCATAGAAGGATACTAAGAGGGTATTTATAAATGAATATTTTATTATAACTATTATTGATTTGATTTTAGAATAAAGTGTAGTCGACACAAATATTAATTTATAATCAAAATTTTAAATCGTAATTTTAGGGGGTATTCAAAATTATTTTTTTATTAACTTCAATTTAAATTACCAAAGGAACAAAAATAATTTCCATTTAAAACTGTGTGTTCTTTATGAATAGAACTCAAGTCGGCTTATTTCCGTTATGTTACTTAAAATAAAATTGGAAAATGAACTTAAAAAACAATTCGAAATAATTACATAAAGAAATAAAATAAAATCTTAAGTCCCTCGGAAAGTATTTCTTAGTCTATCACTCTTCATCTTATGACCGTGGTTTTGGTGTTTTTAATTTTAATTACCTAGGAAACACACAAAAACGCCAGACAAAGGCACAAAAATATAATTTTTGTCACATTGACGCGTCCTCGCAGCTGGTTTATCCAGAGTCCTGTCCACTCCTGTGTTGTCCTTCCTTGTATCCTGACTGCCTGCCTTCACCTCCGTACTAACCAAAATATGTTTGGTCTACAGGTGCGTGTGGTTCGCATTTATGAACTCGTTACACGTAATTAGGGTCAGTGTGTCTGTGTTTTAATCTGGGTATCTCTCTCTTTAACACACACTCTCTCTCTTTTTCTCTCTTTCTCTCTTAGGAAGACAGACAATTAATTAGAGTCGGGCGACTGCAACAGCGGAGCCAACAGGCAAATGCCCAACGGATGTGAATATGCCGAATGGGCCTATTGAAATACAAAACGGTATTTGGGGTTCAACACCACAAAGTCATAAAGCGTCTTTTTGGCCGGGCTTTAATTAGGCCGTCATGTAAATTAGCCAACAGCAGGAGCACATCAGCAGGAGGAGGTGAAGGAGGACACTATGGCAATGGCTCAGGTGTAACACATGGTGGAGTCATGCCAAGTAGACGTCGAACTATTTGTTATGACGTCAGCGGGTAGGGTGTGGCCAACTCCTCCCCATTCCCATTCCCACTCCCACACTCCACTCACACATATTGTAGCCACCTTATAGTCACATTAATTGGCAGTGGCCATTCCATTTTAATTAGTTTTCGCAACGGTTCAAGAGCCAGTTCCTGTTGCCCTGCGTGAATTATTATGCCCAGCGTAATATATTTTATAAAACGCTGACTTCTGCCTCTGCGTTTAAGTGTGGTTGTATGTGTGTGTGCGTGTGTGTGTGTGTGTGTGTGCGTGTAGAGGGTGTAGGTGGAGTTGGGGGTGGTTTTGGGAAATTATCCAACAGCGAATATTTACGACACCGCTGCCAATGCCGTCGAATTTAATTGAGTTGCAGCGGCTGCACTCTGGAATTTTGGCCCGGATTGCAGCTGCCAACAGACGCAGCTTACATTCATTTATCAATGCCCACTAGAGGTAGAGGGGGGGAGGAGGCGTGGCAGTCGTGGGATAATGAACAGAGAGCTATGGGCTAATTATATGGTTGGTACTTGGAAATTAACAGTTCAAATACCAGTTGCAATTCAAATGATGGTTAACTGAAACTGTCCCAAGGCTCTGGGTCTGTGTCAAGGAACAAGCAATAGGATATGTTACTAATCTATAAACAGACAGCTGCTAACAGGCTGAATAAATTAGAGGAGTGAACAGTTAATCAGGATAAAATGGAAAACTTCCAAGAAATTTGGAAGAAGCATGCTTTTTGTACTAGCTTGGCAAACACTTTGATTACTTTGTCTTGATATAAAATGAATTACTTTAAACTAAAATTCCAATGTGATTCTAATAAAGTCGGACCTTTCTATTGTCATTATTGTCGTTATGAAAATTCTAAATACTAATACTTTACTTAAAATTAGGTTATAATAGAGTACTGTTTAGTAAAGTATATCAGTACTACTCAAAAATTAGAAGAAATAAAAATACCATTTATCCTTAATTATATCAAGAGAAAGAGAGCCATAAAATATATTTAATTTTTTCTTTATTAACAATAGAACTTTAAATTGCACTTGATTGCTCTGCATGGTCGAGTGAGCGCTTTATCTATAAAGGTACCTTTCTTATAAGTAATAAAGAATAGATAAATTTAATGAACAGACAAAGGAAGAGAATTAAAGTACGCTCAAATATCAAGAGTTATGATATAAGCTTAAACATAGAAAAACAGTCGACCCAAAAAAAGGTTTCATAGATTAGGAAACCCATCGAAACGATTAATGGAAACCTCAAAAATGTAACTTGAAAGTAGTCTAATAAAGAACTCACTCCCCCAATGATCACAAGAGAGAATGTAGAGGTCAATGTATTATAGAGATCGCTACTCGAAAGGAAGTCCTAAGAAAGGTAATAAATAGACCCAAATGAAGACCCTCAATTGCAAGCGTGTGAATAGAACAACACCTGTAAATACTGGAACATCCCCCGTAACGAAAAGTCAACATATCTAAGGTATCTAAGCCAAGGATAGAGGAATTACATTGAGGACTAAGCCAATTGCACAATGAAGTTGTTTTGATGATGCCAGGGACAGCTGCCACTGTCGGTCTTTCTGCCCTTCATTCTCTTTTCTTTCCTTGAATGTAAAACTATATATTAATCAATATTTATGGCAGTTACGGACATAATAACAACACACACAAATATGGTAGAAAAACTAAAGTCATCTATCACAAGAGTAGGCGAAGACAAACAAACAAAAATGCAGCAGAGAACGTAAAATGAACAGCTCGAATTGAAGATGAATAGAAGAAACCTGTTATATGAGCCAAGTGCAGGGTAAATAGGTCCAAAACTAGACAGGTAAAAGTAATAGTAAAGGTAAAGGTAAAGCGATAGAGTTGGGATTCATGCTTGTGTGCACTTTGACCACAAAAAAGGTCAAGACGCTCCCAAAGATACAAACAGACAAATATTCAAACATATACATACTGCAAAGACAAACAAGCTAGTCAAATATTTATATACCCCATAAAAATATAACAATTGGGTATATTAATAACAAATGAAATAAAAGGAAAACTTCCTAAGTTCAGGTTGTTTAACAAAGTGTGTTAATTGGATGGAGCTGTGTCATATATACTCAGTTTAGCAAAGAACCTTAAGTAGGTCGCCTTTGACAAAAAATATCTCCCTTTGGTGTTTTTTATCGTTTACCAATTTAAATTCATACTCCAAAGTGTTCAAAAGTGCGATAATATAGAATTATCAATTCTGTAGACTTGGGAATATATGATATGATATAGAATTTGATATACAATATTCTTAAGCACTACTTAATATCACTATATGATATGAGCTATGATATGCAATATTTAAGAATTACTACTTTATTCAATAGATATCCTAGGGTATTTGCTGCTCTATCAACCTCCGTAAGATAGTTTCTTCTAGTTTTTTTCTATTTTCTCATAGACAAGACTTGCTCTTAAGGGCTGTCCAGCAGCCCGTAACAAACTAGATAGATAGACGGACGGGATATTATAGTATGGTATTGGTATGGGACGGGTTGGGACTGACAACCGTAAAAGTGTTGCCTTTGCAGTGGAATGGAATGTAAAGTCATCTTCATGCATAAATAAGCGCGCGCCCCGTTGGCTGAGGCAGCTTCATATACATGTATTTATGTCTGTCTTTCTGTCTGTCTATCTGTTTGTATATACCATATCAATTTCCATATTAAAATAGTTGGAAGGCAAGTGAAATAGGTATAGGAATTGTGTGTGGCACAGTTTTCTTTGATTTGTGTTTATGCTACATACGTGTATTTTCCCACATATCATTTTGCCAACATTTTCTTCTCAACATCCAGAATTATTTCTTCTAATTGAATGCACAGACAAGTAGTGAGTCAGTCATTCAGTTGATTCACCTTTTTTTGGGATGCTGGGGGGAAGGAAGAGCTTAAAAAACTTCAACTTTGTCTGCAGTTTGGGAAATGCTTAATTTCATTAAATTTCATGAGTTGTGCCTTTTTGCGGGTCTACAAAGTTGGCTTTAGGTGTGAACAACTACAATATACATATTTCTATAATGTTTCCATGTTTATTTTTTATTTTTTTTGGGGTTTTTCTTACAATTTAAATTTTATAATTGATTGTTTGGTTTTCTTTTTCCGTTTCTGTGTTCACTTTTTGGGAAGGGAACTTAAAATTTTTCTGTGCTGATGCAGCAATTTTTCTCATTCTGAATGAAATCAAATCAAAACTCTGCGGAGAATTTAAGTTTCTTAGCTTTGGAAATAAAAACAAATTCTCACAAGAAGCTGGACTCAATTTTGCCAATAAAAATATCATATAAATGATGTTTCAAGTGTAGTTTGAATTATATTTAATTATGCAACGAGTCCGAAAGTCAAGCGCATGCTAAATCGTTTAATTATTTATGAGAATTGTTGATCAATCTTTGCTCTGACTATAGAGTGACAATCTGCTGGACACAAATCAAAGTTTAAATAAGTTAGAATGTGGTCCCAAATACAGCTTGACTATGAGATGCCCTGTAACTCTCTCCAACTTACTTAAAATACTCACTTTTATAAAAGCATTAAAACAGATTTTAAAGTAAATGCAATGAAGCCATGTTTGACACTAAAATTACTTTTGTGTTTATCAAGCAAACCTGATGAAATTTTTAAGATAGATAAATAACATGGAAAAGTAGTCTTCATATTTTATAGTCGAAGATTTTCAGAAATACATTCAACAAATGTGTCAAAAAAATAAACTTAAAAAAGTTCTGTGAGTTTTATTATGTAAAAAATGCAATCAACACACATTTTATACATAATAAAACTCTCAGAACTTTTAGTTATGAGATCTTGCCTTTTTTAACTAATTACATTACATACCAGTATATAATCAAATTTATAATCCATGTGTTGAGATTATATTTATAATAGTTTGCCATAGGCTATACTAACCATTTCACACTGTCTCCAATGTACAGGGTATGCAAAGATGGCAAGACAAACTTTTATTGCATTTAAAATCTGTGTGGTTATTTCTGTTGTTGTTGTCGTTTTTTTGGTTTTTGCATTGTTTTTTTTTTGTTTTGACCATGGCTAACGTTAACTGCTTGGATTATTTGAAATTCAAGTGTCATCAAGTCGAGCGTTTGGGGCCACAGAATGCAGCGTTTGTGGGCGTGGTCATGTGGGCAACTCTCGGAGCAAAACAATTTATGTGCATTTATAATTGAAAGGGACAAAACAGGAGAGGAAAAAAACTGAAAAAATGAAATGAGAGAGAGTGGGAAAATAAGAATAAAACAAACGTTGGAGACAACGACACAAATTGAATTGGCTAAAAAGTTTTAATTAATTTATTGTTACTTCAGCTGGCAGCTTGTATTCATCCTCAAACCAAACAAACTCCCCTCGTAGAGGGTGAACTAAACCTAGTTGGCTGCTCATTTAAATTGTTGTGTTTTCTGTTGTTGCCAGGACACTTTTCATTTTCATTTCGCATATTGTTGTTTCTATTATTATTGTTGTTTTTGTAGTTGTTGTTGTTGTCGTAGATGTTGTCGAGTTAATGCATGGCTGCAAAAGTTGGCTAATTGTCTAGTTTGTCTGTCTGTTTGGGTCTAGAACCCAACTGGCTACAACTCAATTGGAGAGGGAGTGAAGTAAATTGTATCTGTGTCCAATATTGGCCTGGGTAATGGCCAGCAATGAGTCAGCATCTTTTTTTGCCCACTTTCTGTGTGTGGCAAGTGGGTTGTGGCATGCTGATCATAAGGACTGCGCCCCAAGCATCTCTCAAGTTTGACCCAACACATAAAATTTTACTTTGGTTTTGGATTAAGCCAAAGAAAAACTGCAAGTTTTCTAATTGAAAGTATTATCCCTTGCCTGACAAATAAAAAGTATATACTTGGCTTTGTAATGAAAATGTAAATTACTTAATCGATTTGGTAAAAAGATACAATAGAACATTAAGCAGCTATTAAGAAGGCTTTAACTCGAATGCCAACTGCAAAGTAAATTAAGTTTTCAAATAAGTTAAACTGTTGCAGAATAATTAGCTGAATATGTTCTTATTACTTATATACAAAATGTTAAATACATGATGAATTGAAATGGAGTCATTTGTCAGGACATGAAATCAATTTAATTTACAGTTAAAAAAGACATAAAATAAAACTTTTTCGACTTAAATTTAGCTTCTTATATGTTTGAAATTTCTTGCAGACTTTATGTATAGTAAGAAGTTAGGGTTAGTTGACTTCTTAAATCCTTATTTAAGGATGAGAGTCCATAATACCGTCTTTAAATTTCTATCATTTTTTAAACTCTCCTTTTACTGAAATTTTATTGAAAATAGTTTAAGCTGTCTTAAAATACAAAAACTCTTTCTTTATGAAGTAGCCTTAGGATTTCTAAAACTTTCGAAAGGCATAATTAAATATTTATTGACAAACTTCTTTATTATTGAAGTAAAAGAAGCTTCTGCTTGACTTAATAAAATAAAAGGAATATTTATATTTGTTTTGCCATCGTCATGATATCAATAAATTGTATGCAGTCGTCTCTCAACCTCTTGCTCTCTCGCTGTCTCTATTTCTATCTCTATCTCTAGCTGACCTGAACTAGACACACTTTAAATCAAAATGCAGTAATTGCCTTGGTCAACGAAATGGCCATTTTGGTACTTCAAAGGCACCCAAAAATGTTGCTGTGACATTTTTATTGAATTTTAATTTATGCCTTTGACATTTCTCTCTAAACAACACAAAGAGCACAACGACAACAATAACAATCGAAACATGTCGAGTGTCTCGAAACTGAAAATCAAAATCCCAAATCAAAGTCAATAACCTGGCTAAGAGGCGGCTGCTGCGTTGCCTGTTGCACCAATGGCTGATGTTACAACAAGCATCCAAAAAATTATATAAAAGTAACAGAAACAGAAAAACCAATTTTAGTTCTTGAAGCGTGACAACAAACGACAATTTCAAGGGACTTGATAGAGTCTTGGGCCCTTGAACTGAGGTCGCCTTCTTTTGATTACCTGAGAGGGACAAGAGGCTGAGCTCTTGGCCAACTTGGAAGATCTTTAGAACAGAGTTCATTGACTTGACCACGTGCAGGGCGGAGTACAATAAATGCAGCTAAAGATCTTTCAGATATGATAGAAGTATCTATTAAACATTTATTTAAATTTATGGCTACTTGAATGCGGCACATTAGCGAGCTCTGCAGGCAGTCTGATTTTTTTTATGAATTTATGTAAATCCGAGTTAGGCTAAAATCAAATGGGATTCGACACAACGAGAGAACTTTATTTCTTATCAGATCAGGCAAAGAAATACAAAAATTACAAGCTAAAGCTCTGATATTATTGCAAAACAACAATTAGATGTCGTAATTTTTACATTATGATTTCTATTTCAGATTGTTTTAATAAGCTTTTTACTATTTCTTTCTTTCGTTGCATTATTCTGTGTGTGAATTATTAGAAATATGGACTTGAATAACGGAAAATTGATATTCAAGCAATTAATAAGATAAGGTCATTAAAACGAATATTGATAAGCTGTTGTTACAGTTTCAATATTTAAATGCAATAAAGATATATAATATTTAAAACATGGCACAATTTTATTGAATAGAAGTTTAATAATTTTGTATAGCTTGGTTTTGAGTTATAGTTTTCATTCTGACGTACGAATAGTCAATTGTGGTTCATTGAACTCACAGCCTAGCTGTGACAGCTGATAATCCATTGGAGTTTGCCACTCTTAAGGCGTTGCATGCATCAACAAGTTGTAGCAACATTTTCGCCTCAACTGCAGATAAGAAGGAGAGAAAATACAATTTTCACACTCGACGAGCTTGGCAAACATGGCGTTGGCTAATAACATAAGCGGGCAAGCAAACAAACAGTTAGCACACACACTCTCTCCCCTCTTACTCTCTACCCTGTCTTGGCCTGGCTAAGCAGTGGCACTGACAGCTCTATGAGGGAGACAGTGCGAAAACTAATAAAGACAAGTGGCAAGTCAGAAGCAATTGCCCCAGCTCTAGATATGAGACTCCCTCGTTTTTTTTCCTACTTCTCATCCTCATCCTGATTCAATCTCTGCCATATCTTTCACTTTACTCCTGCATGCACTTGTCCTCTTCTGGCCATGGCCAAAAGCCTTTGAGCAAACACATGGCTCTGTATGTGGGACCGTCCCATTAGTGCCGTGCGCTAATCGCCATTGTCCACCCTTGTCAAAGTCGCACTAGGGGAAGTACCAGGTTCAGGAGTAAGAACAGGAACAGGAGCAGGAGCAGGACTGGAGCAGGACAAAGCTCAGAACTTTTGCTCTGTTTGTATTTTTCGTATCTGAAAATCGCAGCTTTGAAAGCATTTTATCTAAGGAAAAATGCTTCCATCACTTTCTCTTTCCTCTCTTTTCCTTTTCTTTTGCCAACTAAAAGCGCAAATAAATAATCAGCAACAGTTGCCAAATACATCAACACTTTTTCTACACACACACATACTCATACACATCCTCACTTGGGTTAGATTGTGGGCGGATGGGCGTGTCTGGTAGTTTGTCACCGTGTAATCCGTTTGCTTTTTGGCATTTAAGACATTTGCTGGTTTCTCTCACTCGTCTAATAAATTGCAATAGATTATTGTCAGCAGCTTTCAATGTGTCAAGTCGAGCAACCCTCGCATTTGTTATTGTCCTTATTACACTTGTCCACCCCCATCCTACTACCCTCCCCTCCCATGTATCCTTGTAATCTTTAAGCTGCATTACGCATTCAACAGCACTCAGCATTTGATATCATATCGAAACAGATGTAAATCGTCAAAGGGCCAAACACAATTTAGTTAAATCGCGCGTAAGCAGCCAAAATGGTCCAAATAATGGCCAATATCTGAGATTCCCACTCTCATTCCCTTTTACTCTCTCTTTCTTATAATTTGGTAAGCTAGCAAAACCACAATTGCTTATGGTTTCGCGAATGGTTTGAATGGCTTTTCTTCGAGTTAATTGCTCTTGAGGAAAAGCCACAAAGCAGCGTCGATAAGCTGCCCACGAAAATCAATTCAAATTGTTTGTCTCTATGAATTTGACCAACATTCAATGAGCATTTCTGAATGTTAATTGAGGAAGTGAAGGATTCCATTTGCTTGCGATAGTTTCCAGACTTTCTCACTTTGATTACCGCAGTCAGTTTCATTTCCTTATATAAAATTACATTTCTGAAACTATCCAGGACAATCACAGTCTGAAAAATGATTCCTTAATAACCATTTATTTTGTAATCCTCTAGAATAGATTCACATTTAAATTTTAATGGTTACTAAATATAATTTATTCTTTTATTCAATTCAGTTTATTGTTAATTTATTTTTAATCGAGCTATTAGGATTTATCAGCAAACCATTTTTCAATTAGCAATTCCTTTTGGCAACTGAAATGTGATTAATGTTTATGAAATATTCTTAAAGTATCTTTAATCAATTGGCAAGAAAAATATCTTTAAATTGGCCTTTATGGATCTTGTACAATATTTATATCTTTTGTTAGCTGTCTGCAATACTTGATTTATTTTGATAAGCTGCAATTATTGCAATAATCACCTTAGTCAAGCTGAAAGTGTTTGTTTATTTTCCTTAATACCTTTTATACTCACTTAACTGCTTTTACTTCAGGAAAATGCCCAAGAGCATTCAGCACTTGCTGTACTCTAGAGTATATATTGTAAAGTTGAAGGATTGTTTGCTTTAAGCCAAAACTGGGAATTGAGTAGATTCTCAGTTGGCCATCGAAATTTCAATTTTCCATTTAGTCCTGCACATGACATGGATCCTTGCTGGGCAGCAACTTTTAATTGCTGCCACGGATTTGTTGCAAGAACAACGACGTCGTCTCGTTGGCTAGTCTCTATTGGCCATGGCCAAGACAATGAGCAAACATTGAACATCAGTAGCAGCAACAGCAGCAGCAGAAAAAGTTTCTGTAGCATAGACAAAACTACTAAATGTCAAAAGTGTCAAAATTTCCTAGAATTATGTCTTGAGAACATCAAAAGTTGCTAGCAAAGCTCAAAGCTAGCTCCAGTCTGCGGTTTCCTCCTGCCTTTTGCCTTTTGCCTCTTGCCAGTTGCAAGTTCGTTTTGGTATGGTTTTTTATGCCCTTTTAGAGGGTATTATAATATTGTCACGTATTGTGTAAATTCTGATTATTTTTACAGAAGCTTGTCTCTTATATTTGCAGATTTTTTAATGAAACTTGGAATAAATGAGTAACTTTGTTGCAGTCAGTACATTTGTAAAGACCGACCGGATCGGATCACTATATCATTGAGCTGATAGGAACAATCGGTGGAAAATTAATCTTCGGTATGAAAGATATTTCAACAAAAGTCACAGGTGATGCATGTTACCGATCTTAATGTTGTATCTATGTTTCTTGAGATTTCTCAACCAAGCTCCCATATTGTATATTAAGTATTGTCTTATATATCCTGACTAAATTTGGATAAAATTGTACTACTATTTTAAACAGCTGCCAGAGGACCGACCGTTAAAAAACCAAGATTTTGTTTATATATATATTGTGTCTGGTCTCTGCAAGGGTATAAAATCTTTGACACGCCAAATAAAGTCTTCTTTTTTTGCAGCTTACAAGCCGCAAGTTTCTGCTAGTAACATTTTCGACACATTAGCAAAGGAGGGGTACCTTAAGGGGAGAGGATGTTGCTGTTGGGGTTGTCTGCAGGTAGCAAAGAGGAAACAGAGCTGGGGCACGTTTTGCTTTTCGTACTTTTCTGTGAAACAAAAACGAGGGAGCTCAAAGACACACCTCACTCAAAATGTTTGTGTGTGTGTGTGTGTGTGTGTGATAGTTGGCCATGCGATATGTGAAATTGAGAACAGTAATGACGTTGTCAACGAAACGTTATGCCAACTGACAGACACGCCAAGAGTCAGAAGAGGTATACGGAGTCACGTACTTGCAACAGGAGCAATGACTATGACAAGCTGTTCCAATTTGAAGTCAACAATTAAATAAACAATAAGGAGCTTAGATCTACAACTGCATGTTGCATGCTGCCAGCAGCATGTTGTGCAACATGTTGAGTTAAACTTGGCAACAGACGCCATAAGGCAAAGCGACCAAATGAGACACCTACAAGCTAAAGCAAAGCAATTACAACAGATGAATAAGAGAGGAGGGAGAATTATAGAGAGACAGGGATAGAGAAGAGTTCTGAGCTGAAATAGAATAGAGTGTTAAGCTCAAGCTGTACAATATGTGGCCAAGAGCATAAGTAAAGCAAACAGACAACAGGCAAAACAGAAACCGAAGCAGGCCAAAAGCATTGAAAGCGAAGACATGGAACAAAAGATGTTTTAGAGAAGCAATATGGTAGAGAGGGGGGGGAGGGTGCTGCTGCTAAACTGGGTGCGTCTTGCAACAGTAGACGGGCATGGAAACCTGTTCCCCCGAATGCCTCATGATGACCATGATGGTTCATAGCAACAACAGCAACAGCAACAACAGCAACAACAGCAACAACAACAACAACAATCTCAAGTCAAGTCATAGCATGACTTTTTTAGTGACGACACAAACCTGCTTTGCAGCTTGGCAACAGAAACAGAGGCTGCGGTTGATAGAGGGGTTGCTGGTGGTACGGGGTAGTGGGGAGTTGCCACCGTCTAGAGGGAGCTGCAAAGTAAACTTCACATTTGCCGTCTACTTATTGTTATGTTTTATAATATTTTAGAGACAAAAGCTAAAAGACAACGGACAATAAACACACATATGTACGCATACATTTTCAGACACTGTGTAAGCCAAGTCAAGGCGTGACAAGGTTGTGGAGGGGGTGACAAGGCGACACTTTAGTTATTTTCCACTTCTTCTCCACTTGCACTTCACAATTTCAAAGGCACATTAAAATGCATGATGATAAAAAAAAATAGTGAGCGCAGGATGAGAATGAGATGAAAATGTTGCCTTAAGGCGCAAATGTTGCAACTGGTTGGTTGCATGCTGCATGCAGCATGTGGGTTGCATACAGTGTTGTCTGTTTAGCTTATTATTAACTAGACATAGCGTGTGATTCATTGAAATAGCCTGTTAATTTTACAAAATATTCTTAGCCATAAATTTAGCCTTTTCAAACTTAAATTTACTATACTAAATAAAATATGTGTTGTGGAAATACGCTTAAGAACTTGGAGACAAGATTCGTTGATAAAGATTTTTTAAATAAAATTTTATTTTTTAAATAAAATTATTAATTATTATTATTTTTCGTTCCAGCTTATTCTTGTAATCTTGTTTCCTTAAGTCCAGCTAACATTTACTCTCAAGTTGCGACAACTCTGATTGCATGCACTTTGGTTTCGACTCTGTCTCTGACTCCTTCTGGGTGGGGTGTGTGTGTGGGTGCCTGGAATATGATACATTTTAAATTTTAAGCATTTTATATGTGATGCCAAGGCACTCACTTCAACGCTCCTCGTGGGCGTTGACGAAGTTGAGAGAAGTGTGGAGAGAAAAGAGAAAAAAGAGAGGGAACTGAAGCGGGAGTAGAAGACTTGTTTGCTTCTGGCGTCGGCGTCGGAGTCAGCGTTGGCGGGTTAATGTCAGTGTCTGGGTTTCAACTCTTAAGCTGTGACTGGCTTTGGCTTAACCAAAACTCCTTTGCAAAAGGTTAAGTAGTTGAGCCTGTCCTGGTTTGGTCTTTGTCTGTTCTTAGCCTTGAATCAACATGGTCTGTCTAGATTTATACCTCGGGCTAACAACTTGTTGTTAGTTAAACTTCAAGTATTTCTATACAATTATAATGCAACTTTTAGTACAGTACTTGAACGCGTATTAGCCGCTGGCTACCAACAATTTGTTGCTTTGGCTTATTTGGCATGCCTTATGCCAAATTGGTAATGGGCCAGGTCAAAACACGCATCACTGGTTGGCTCATAAAAATGATTTGACCTTTTTTGCTGTAATTGTAACACACATTTGGCCAAAAAAAAGAAGAAAAAACCGTCGTGTTCCAGCACATAAAAAGTAAATAACAGAGGGGAAAAAAAGAAGAAAAAATAATACGAAAGAAAAATCAAACCAAAGCAAAGCAATTGAATTCGAATTTGTGTATCTGTATCTAATCTAGCGTGGAGCCAGCCAACAAACGGCCAACAAACGTCGCATTTCCAGAGTCTGTGCGGCAGTTAGATGGAGGGAAGAGAGTGGCAGGGTGGAGGGGGGAGGTTGCACGTAGCAGCAGAAAAGGAGAGTAAACGCAGTAAACACAGTAAATAAATAAAAAGCGCTGCTGCTGCTGCCACAGAGTCGAAATTCGTTTCAGTTCGCCTCAGTTTCTGTTGCCTTTTATTTGATTTTTTTTCTTTTATTTATTTTTGTCGGTTTAAGCATTGACCGTTGCTTGCTTTTGGCTTTTTTTTCTCTCAAAAGAAGAAGAAGCTGAAAGAAAAACGTGAGGCGGCGCAGCCAACAAACAAAACAAAAAGCTACGAACACAGAGATTCAAATACAGATGAAGATACATTTACAGATGCAAAGAGATACAAATGAATACAGTTCTGCACGAATACACTGTCTGTGTGTGTGAGTCTGTGTGTGTGTGTGTGTGTGTGTCAAAAGCGCGCACAACAAGCATTCAAAAAGCCAACAAAAAGCCAACAGAAAGCCAACAAAAAGGTAACAACAGGTACAAAAGGTACAGTCCACAAATGGAGCAGGCAACAATAACAGCAACTTAACAACAGCGCCTTAACAGTGCCTCTGTTAATTGTTATTACCAATTGGTAATGTTACTGCAGCAACGAAACGTTTGGGAAATGGAACAACACTCTCACAGAGCGGGAGAGAGCGTAACTCTGTTATGTTTAACATTTCATGATGCTGATCTACATTTTGGCCTGCAGCAACATTTTGATCAACGCAGCATGTTGCTTGTTGTCGCTTCAAATTGAAATGTTTGTGTGAAACATTTACATATTTTAACATACATATTTAGCGTGCACTTAAGTTAGTTGTTAACTGCCAAAACTGCAAGCACAAGCATGCAAGTAAACACAACTTAATCCCTTGCGCCTTTAACCTTTTTTTTTGGCGGCAAAACTTTTGCAACATATGCCAAGCCTTGCTGAGATTTTTACCCTCCAGGACTTCAGGACTCTAGGACTCTGAAGCTAATGTTGCAGCGACGACAACTTTTTGAACTTTGCTGGTTTTCCTTGTTTTAGCCCGCTCCCCATAAAACCCATTTGCCATTTACCATATTCCCATACCACAATGGTCACCATGCAACACACACAAACACTCTCACACACACTCACATTGGGGCACATACAATTGGCTGAGGTTGCGCAACTTTTTGCACTAGCCTTTCGCACATAAATCTCAATTTGTTGCCACGCTCCGAGTGCGAATAGTTTTGTGAATACTGCGGAATATACACAATGTGAATGACTCACAGTGACACATAAATACACCGAGAGAAAACGAGCAAAGTAAAAATATATATGACTTATTTAAAATGTAATAAAATATGCTTTAATTTAACTGATAAAAAAATTAATATGAATATAGTAAAAACTCACATGAAACTTTACACCAAGGTTTGGAACCAAGCCTTACAGGTTCGACTCGAGTTTTGGGATTAACCGAAACAAATCATGAGCCGAACCTTTGAAATTATCTACCCTTTGCTCCCGATTCCGAAACAAATAAATCAGTTTATTAATAAATTATTTCGGTTTGGAGCCTGAACAAAGTCCGAACTTGGGAATATAAAAAGTTGCGTCAATTTTATTTTGAATAGAGAAATATTAATAACAAAAGCTTAATTTTGTGTAACTCCCTAAAGAGTAAAAAAATCTTTATATATATTTGAAATTTAAATTTAAGTGTAGCATATTTAAATAAAATATTTTTCATATAAAATTTGGATTAATTTATTATTTAATGCCAAATCATAGGACAAAATAGTTGACTCATAGAATTAATATTAAAACTAAAGAGAATTTTTCTCTGTGAATATACACTCACACACACGCACACACTCATACTCATAAGTGCGAGTCCCTCTACTCAGAGTGCGGTACATTTGAATTTATGCTCACTCAAGTCCCAATTGGAGTCAACCAACCGCAACATGTTGCACGATGCACATTGCACGTTGTGTGAAGTGCGTTGCTATTGCTAACAATGCCCAAAAGTCAGACGTCCATTATTGTTTTTAAGTAGACAATACACATTCAGCTAGTATACCCTGTCTCCTGCAAGTGCTTAACAGGGTATTTTGTACTTTGGTAGCACTAAAAGTCTATAGTCCAAGAGAGTTATGTTCCTTGATAAACATATATATGACTTTTTTTTACTCTACTATTTGTATTAAGTAGAAAATCTACAACCTTTAAGTCCATAAATATCAATCAAAGATCTTTAATGGTATACTATACTAAATAAGATTTACTTTGATAT
The DNA here is from genome assembly GCA_035044365.1 of Drosophila neotestacea. Taxonomy (NCBI): domain Eukaryota; kingdom Metazoa; phylum Arthropoda; class Insecta; order Diptera; family Drosophilidae; genus Drosophila; species Drosophila neotestacea. The sequence goes on from JAWNMD010000566.1 coordinate 97,430, forward strand.
AAAATTTAAAAATAAGTTATTAATTAACTCAATATTGCAAAAAAAAAAAAATTTATCATTACAATCGAGAAAATAAATAAAGGAATAAAAAAATATAGATTTTGTAAAGGGTTTCTAAATAGGTACGATAATATTTATGTAAGATAATATTGTTGATAATAAAAAAATTAATTAGCCTTTTAATGAGCTTTTAAATAAAAGTAAAAACATTTTCCTATTATTTAAATCTAATAAACAAAATTAAATAACTATTAATGAATAGATTTAGGTAACTTAAAATTCAGCTGATCTTATAATTATATAATTCTATTTTAATAATATACTAATAACTATTTTAAAAGAAATCTAAATGCTTATAACATGATTTATATTTTATCTAACAAAATTATTTTGAAGTTGCAATTTGACGCTTCATTTTAAAGTACTTTATTTTTTGTGGCACTTTAACGCATCCCATGGCATAGTGCATAAACTCTGATTTACTTACACTTTACTTCATATGTGTGTGGCTTTAAAATGACTTTGGCCCGAGATAAGCGTCGGCCACGCCCTCAACGCCTTTGGCTACTATCCAAAATAAAGAAGAGGAAAAAAAATGAATTTGAATCCAGAGCTTATGCCAAAAAGAGTTTGGTGCCATACCAGTGCTGACGTTGTTGGTTACATTTCTAACAACAACAACAACAATAACAATTTGAAAAAATTCTTTAATGCAAATTGCCAGCGGCTGTTGCTGCTACACCCACCCACAACAACAACAACAACAAGAACAAGAACAATAACCAGAACAACAACAACAACAGCAATAATAACGAGAGAAAATTCTCATTACAAGCGGAGTTTAATCTGCAGCCAACGCAGTAAGCAGAGGCCCACGAGCCAAAAGCCAGAAGAGTCCGTAGGCAGGGGAGTGTGGAAGGAGGGGGAAGGTGCCACCAACAAGTCAAATGTGTGTAAAGCTGCAGCATAGCCCCCTCTTGTTTTCCGCACGATTTGTTGTTGCTTTGCATGGAAAAAAAAGTTGAAAAAAGTAGGAGAAAAGTAAAATAAAAACGAATATAAATTCATTGTTTCGCACAATATGAGCGTAGCATATCCCTGTCCCTACAGCACCCGACTCCTCAACTCCCTCCCATGACAGCCTCACTGTACAGTGAAGCCTGCTTTGCAGTAATAATGGCAACACAAAACAGAAACTGAACTGTAACTCAATTGTAATGCAAGGTCTTTACTCGCTCATCTACACTCTGGCAACACAGACCCCCGCTTAGGCCCCTTTTCCTCTCTCGTTAGTACAGTCCCTATCACACAGACCTCACCCTTTGACCCCCTCTAACTACGCCCCTGGCACAGGAGGATGCCTGGTGTGCTAAATTTGCATGTTTTGGTAACTTTATATACTTGTACTAGTCGTTTCTAGCACTTTCCAGCTTCTAGGCGATTTTCATTTCAATATATTGCAGGTTATTGTTTTTCACTATCTTTCTGACTCACTCACACTCTCTCTCTTTCTCTCACTCACCCACTCACTCTCTTTCTCTCTCGCGTTGCGTACATTTTGAAAAACGTTCGCTATGGAAATGACTTGCAATGAAATTATAATGAGTTTGACTTGGCTTTTTCGGTGTGGGCGATGACATGCCATAGGGGGCGTGGCATGATTGGATGCCACATTTGGTTTTAGCATAAAATGCATATGACAGCACTGTGTTTTCATACACTGCGTTGGCAGTTGCAATCAGAAGAAAGACAGGCGAAAAATACAAACAGAAATAGAAACTGAAGCTAAAAGCTGAAACTCAAGCTGAAATCTGCTAACTGAAATTGAAACCGAAACTGGAACTAGAGCTGAAACTGCAAATACTCTCTGACACTGTCAGATAGTCAGTTCAAATCTCTGGGGTTACGACCAAACAGTGTTGACAACTGGCAAGTTGAGATAGAAAACTGACAAGAGAAAAAATATATATATTAAAGAGGAGAAACCACTGAAATTCCTACGAAATTTGAAAAAGTTTTAAAGTCAAATTAATATATGTACACCATAAAGGACAAAAGGGAAAGTTGGCAAACTTTTATCCCTACAATATTAACGAGGGGGAAAACAAAACATGTTCTTTCTAAACATGGCCAATTAATATACGAGTTGAGCTGAGTTTAAAAAAGGATTGAGAGGAGGCTAGATGGCAATAGAAAAATTGTTTATAAACTTCGTCAGGTTTCACTTTTTTCTTTTCATTTAATATCTTTTTTTTTTTGGTTTTTAGCCTTAAAGTAAATTAATGAATGAAATATTTAAGCTTTTGTACATTGAACTCGTGTTGAAAGTATTTAAGCGCACATTTTCATTGAATATTGCACAATTTAGTTAATTAAAGTTTAGCTGTGGTGTATATAAGAGTAACTAACCCAAATAGGTTGTAAAGGACTAAATTAAATACAAATACCTTATTTATGGGACTCGATAGTTCTCTTTTTATAAGTATAAGTATAAGAGAATCAACAAACAAAACATTACCAATCATAGTAAGCATAATTCAACTAATATTGTTTTAGAATGATAAAGGTTACAACTTAATTATACGGAATTAATTAAAAATAAAAAACTATAAAAACAAAGTTAAGCAATTGCAGCAACTTGTAAAGTGTTTGCGGAAAAAGTAATGCAAACTCAATGGAAAGACAAATATTTAAGAGCAATTAAGTAAAATGATATTTGCGCTATGTGCTATAAAAGTATTTTGCAGTTATGCTGCAAGATGCTTCTACTTTATTTAGCAGTTGTTTTAACAGCTTTTAGCATCTGCACAAAGTCCTAAGTATTCCAAGGCATACAACATACAGTTGCAATTACAATTATAGTTACACACAGACAGACAGCCAAAGAGACAGACAAACAGAGAGACAGACAGAAAGCTACAGCTGAATCCTTTGGCAAAAAGGAAGTAGAAGCACTTTCCTCATACATCAGGCATTGTTTTTCTATATATTTGCTTGCCACATGCTTCATCATATGTAGTCTGGCAACCGCCAACGTTGCAGCTTTTGGTCTTGTCGCCAGCCAGGCTGCCTTCTGGCTTCTGATGTTGCTGCTGTTGCTGCTACTGCTGTTGCTGATGTTGCTCAACCACACACGCAAAATTGAGTTGCAACACAGAGTTGCAAGCGATGGCAACCCAACGTAGATGCCACTGGCAGTGGCAGTGGCAATGATGTCCATTGGATGCCACTAGGTTGCCAACGCCTGTTAGTTTTGCTGACTGCTTGCCGTTTTTCCGGCTGCTTTTCCGGGACTTAACACGCCCCATCCAACTCCCCCACCCCACTTTCTCGCCCTCCATTTAGCCATCACGTGTAATCATCATTTTCTGCTGGCAATAAACACATGCTGCCTGTTCTCAACTCTCTCAACTAGCCCCAGTTTGCCCAACATTTTCCATCCACATCCGCATCCACATTTAACCCAAGTGTGAGTATCTGGACTTCATTTTGCAACGCCTTCATCCTTGTGACGAACCACCCATCAACCCCAATCTTCACCCTCCTCCCTTCTCCCTTCTCCCCGCTCACACATTTCCATAGTGCCATTGCCTGGCCATAACATGAATTTACAATTTCCAGTGCACTGCACACTGCTCACATTCTTTATAGCATGCGATATTTTTATTGCATGCAAAATGCACAGCCATCGACCAAAAAAAAATAACAAAATTTATAAACAAATGAAAAAACTGAGCGAATAAAACTTACTCTGTAGACAAAGTCGCTGCATATTTAATAAAAAATAACTTCAGGTCTTTAATAACTTAACGTCAACTATAAAGTGCTCAGTAAAAACAGTCTACAAAAATATTTTAAATTTAAATGTTTTAATTTAATTAAAGTGATTATTTCATAAGTCACATATTATTCTTAGAAAGTTATCTAAGTATATAACATTATAAATTATAAATTATTTTTTTTCATTTAATATCAATTATTTTAAAAACATTACAACTACCTTTATTTAATTTTTATTAATAGTCTATAGACATAGTTTTCTTTATTTTTGAATTTTAGATTGGATTACATTATTAAGTTGATGTAATTGATTTTATGTATTTACCACAATTTCGCTCTTGAGCCCTTTGGATATTATTTGCTCAACTCGAAAACAATTTCAACATGCCCAACCTGATTGTAGGGTATGCTTTGAACCTGGTATGCAGTGTGTGGTATGCTTGAGCGTATGCAAAATATGGCCAAAGGGCATTCAAACGAGCATTTGTTGAAAAAATAGAAGCTTTGATTAAATTTAAAAGGTTGGTAATATTATTGGCCACGTGAGTTGCACGTTTTGTGAACGGAACAGAACAGAACTGAACGGCAGCGATTGCTGCCAGTAAAATGAATATGTTATGTGGCATAATAAATATTGGTGGCGCCACAGATACCCTAGAGACCTACAAGCTCATACAATATGCATATTTCGATTGCAGTTCATAATTGATTTATGTAGATGTGTGTGTGTGTATGTATATTTGTGTGTATTTGTGTGTTGCAGCTAATCATTGAGGTCATGGGCTTGGTTCTGTTCGCGATTTGTTTTAGCTCTTATGCCTATTGACAGAGTCGCAACGGGAGACCTGCGATAGGAGCGTATTTGCGGCAATGTAGAGCCACTGTGCAACAGACTGAAGCAGTGGATGTGGCAAACAAAAGCCAGAGATTATCAGGGCAACAAATAGACAGAAATGCGGCTGCCACACAAATGCAAACAACAACAACAACAACGAGACTAAATGGCAATGCACAAGAGACAAACAAATTTAAATCACAAAAGTAGAACACGACTCGATGAACAACAACCCAGCAACATATTTCAAGCGAGTATAGCAACAATTTTAAATGTTGCTAGCGCGCTGCGCATGTTGCTAGCAAACAGACTCAATGTTGCCAACATACAGAGTGGCTGTCTGAATGTATGTGTGTGAACTGCGCTGCCTGCACATGCATATGTGTGCAGTGAACGTGTGTGCGTGTGTGTGTGTGTGTGTATCTGCTGTTGCTGTTGCTGCTGCCGCTGCGTGGCCGTTTGGCAACTTCATAGATACAGATACACTCAGTCTGTTGGTAACTGTTGCATTCAACGCTTCGTTCGCTCTCCAACCGAATTAAGAATTATATATTCGTTCGCCACACTTCGTGTATACGTAGTTCGTGTTTCGTATTTCTCGCTCGTCTCGTCTCGTCTCGTCTCGTTCGTTCCGTTTGCTTCGCTTCGTTTCGTTTCGTTCACCCACACGCTGTATGAGTGTGTGTGAGTTTGTAGAAGAGTGTGCCCGTGAGTGTGTGTGGAGCCGGTAACCGAACGTCGTTCAACGTCATCGTCATCAATTTCATAACGTCATTTCGTTTTGGCCGTTCGTTCACAGCGCTGTGTTGTGCGTGTATCTGTAGCTGTCGCATTCAACTGTAAATGTATCTGTATCTGTATTAAATATACGAAGTATCTGTATCTGAATCTGAATCTGTGACTAGCTAGTCAGCCAGACTTGCGTCTTTCGCCTCCAGAGTTTAGACTTCTTTCGGCGCGTAAAGTAAAGAATATAAAAACACACGCTTAAAATCCTTTTTACCCCATTGTATGCGACAGTGGGTGTTTATTTACAAACAAAGTGCACAAAAAAAAAGAAATCTGCCAAAAAAGAGTTGAAGAAACTCGCAAAATTGTGCTTGACAGTGCGCGCTAAAAGTAAACACACATATAAAATTTATGCACACAAACAACACACACATACACACAACTAAAATAAGTATATACACATACATATACACACAAAAGGCTGCAACGGCCGTAAAGTGCCCCACACTTCAACTAAAGCGACACATTTTATGCTTGAAAACCTAAACAACAACAACAGCAACAAGAGAAATCACTAAGCTCTTTGCCAAATACGCGAGAGTGAAAAGTACAAAAAAAAGTATATAAAATCCCCACATAATAATAATAAAAATAATAAAAAAAAAAGAGTCTTTGCCCAAAGGCGAAAAGTAACGTCAAATATTAAAGTACACATATTGGGATTACAGGAGCACTAAGAAGTAGAAGAAGAAGAAGCAACAAAATGTCACGGATCATTTTAGTATTTCTGGCAGCCATTTTATCAGGTAAGAAGCCAAGTTAAGAGCTTGAAACTCAAGATGATATCACGAGGTGTATTTATTTTAAGCGCTGATTGATACTCACAACTATCTGTATAAGGGTATGAGTGATTCAGTGAGTGTTTGTGAGTGTTAGTGTAAAAAAACTTGTTCTCACCCGCTAGAGTATGTGAATTCTAACTTGATAATGGGGCCATTGTATCGAAACTCAATTTGATTGATGAAGCTTAAACGATAACGATGTATTCATATAAAAAGTATGAATACTTTTGAGTACTCAATTTCTTTGTCGTGTATCGCGTGTATTTGACAGTTTGGCGGTCTTTTTTTTCGCCTTAGCTTGACCTCTCTATGCTAATTTTTTTTCTTATTACGATATCTCCGCGCATTGCGCATGCTCGTAGGCTCCAGAGCCGAAGTGGCATAGGGGGCAGCACCTGTAACCGAAGCTCATGAAGCATGAACCGAATGCACCTTCTGACCTTTATTTTGGCCAAAACAGCTTGAGCTCGTCTGACTATTCGTTTCTCCGAAAGGTCAGATATTACCCAAGTAGCTCGGCAGTTAATGAAGCGTTTGTAAAGTGATTTGAAATCTTGTTGAACTTTTAGGCAATGAATTAAAAAGGCAAAGGAATAAATGGATAGACAAATTAGATACGATATTCTATATGTATTCATAGGAAACAACTTGTTAAATCTAGTAAAATCTTGACTCTTAAAAGATTTTCAGATTCATAACAATTCTGATAATTGTTAGAAGACTTCCTTTAATAAATACTTAATGCATAAAGAGATTTTCCCAGTTTAACTTTATAAAGATAATGTATTTACTTGAAAGACGACTTCCCAGTTTAATACCAGCGCTCATAAATATATCCACTTGCATACTTAACCCCAAGGTATTTAAGAAACTTGATGATTTTCTTAAAATAAATTAAATACTCAAGGAATTATGTGACAATAAAGGTGCTCATGATATATCCTAGCAATTAAAAAAACGCAATCCTCTACAGCTTCAGCTCCCTTTCAACTTATTCTCCCTCCCACATACACATATATCTTAAAGTGCCGCCTTTCACAGCACTGAGAGACAGCCCATCAGCAGAGGCTATGGGTGAAATTTACAACTTGCCCGCGCCTAGCAGCCTATTTAATTAAAATCCTTCAATGTTTTTTTTCCCCTTTTATTTACTTTTTTTTAATTTTTGGTTTTTGTTTTGCTGTTGCCTGGGCCCCAGCCTCTTATTACGCCACACAAAATTTTGCGAGGCCCGCACATGGTGAAGGGAGTCTCATTCTCATTAGCTGAAAAGAAGCTGAAGCTGAAGCTGCTTCTGATGCTATTTATCCTGCTGCCTAACAACATTAACAGCAGCAAGCGGCATATGAGGCAGCTGTCTCATTACAGGCAGCAGGCATACATAACCAGGCCCACAAAAAACCAACCCCCCTGTCACCCCTGTCGCCGACAAACATACATATACGAAACATGACGTGACTTTAAGACAGACACTTTTTGTTCTCGTCGTCTCGGTAAGCCGAGGCCCCCGTTCAGAGGCAAAGAACCTTTCAAATGGCGCCCAATGTGAGACGAGACCCCACAAAAGCTTCGCCAAATGTATGCAAAGCAAAAAACCCTCTGAAAACAAGCCGAAAAATGCAGCAACAGATTCTGAATCAAATTCAACTGCAGATGCAGATGGGGATGCAACTGGATGCTTTCTCTGCCACTTCACACTGCATACTTAAACATTTTTTGTATTTTTGTTCGCTTTTTTCTCATATTTTGTTATATTTTGTATACCCACACGACGATGTTGTCTTGTAATTATAAATGTTTAATGTGCCTCTGAACTCGCCACAGTCCTGCACATTTATGAAGACCCAGCCCAAGCTGTAGTTTTCTTTCAGTGCCGCACACGCGTCGTATTAGTAATGGCCCACAAAAACCAAGTCAAAATGTCAAATGCAAAAATTGCTTACAGCTTATGCATTTTAATGGCCACAAATTGAAGCTCTGCACATTGCTATAACTCCATAAATGCATATTCTCTGTCTCATTCAGTAACTGTATCTGTCTCTATCTATAATAAATATAAATGACAAACAAAAAGCATGCTAAGAAATAAAAATTTAATATCTGACTTGGCGCAATGCCTTGGCTTACATTTGCTTTCCTACTGATTTTGGCAGCCTGCAGAGATAACTCTTTTTGTATCGCATACCAAATGGTAGATGAACTTTAAGGAATGCTCTGTTACACTTTGAAGTAATTGTTATCGTTGCGATCTCAGGGAAAACAATGGAGTTGGCTGGAATTGTCAGAAAGATGAAAGTTAGAGTATAAACTTTTGAAGATAATACAATTTAAAATTTTGTATTGATAGTTAAATGCTAAGTATTAAAGTTTATATATGTACATATATATAAATTATTTATTATACAAATTTTGAGCTTAACAAGTTTTTGACCTTTAATAATAAGTATAAAAATCATAAATAACTATTTATATATTCATTTGAAAGCCTTTTGATTAGGGAATTTCGTACACAACTTGACTTTTAGTAAAATGTCTAGAAAGTGTATCTTATAGTTTGCAGACACTTAGTTGCATATTCTTTCAGTGTTTCTACCTATGGTAATTGCATGTGAATGTAGAACATAAAGACTAAAAATGAGAGAGACAGACAGACAGACAGAAAGAGAGACAGAGAGACTCTCTCATTCATATTCATAACGACGTCGTTTCGTTTGGGTTTTTTTTTGTGTTTACCCACTGCTTTGTGCCTGGACGTGGATTTGACTTTTTGCTTGAATCCAAAAAAGAAGTTTTGTAACTGAAACTGAAACTGAGAATAAAACGCAGCCCAAAGCGAAGCGCAGGTGAATGGGCTTAAGACAAAGGCTTTGACTTGCCTCGGGCTTAGGTTCTTATAAATATGAAAGGAGCTACAAGCTGTCCATCCATCTAGTTCAGCTTTTTTGAGCTTCTTTTTCTTCCTTGTCACTTTGCTTCGTCTGCTTTATTCAATTTCCGCTTTTTAATTGCTTGCCTTCTTTCGTTTTTGTTAAATTTAACGCCTTCGAAGGGAAGTTGATTTTTTGCCGATTGATTTTCTGCTGAAGTTCTCGTATAAATTGCAGATTATTTGGCATAAATTTGTTATATGCTTTTGGCATTTTGTTGTCACTTTGAGCGCATTAACGGAATATTTTCATGATTGTCAACTTATTTGAATTATTGTCAAATAAAATATACAACTTTATGACTAATTTGCTGAAAAATGAGTGAACAATGTCAGCAACAATAAAGAAAGACGACAATTTTTTGCATGCATATAATGAAGTATTTTGTATGTCACTGTAACAATATGTGTGTACGAGTTTGTGGTTGTGTTTGCACAGGAAGTTGGCAACGCTTTGGGCCATGTTGGAATTTCGTTGAGTAACAAAAGGAGAAAGAGAAAAGCAAGTCGAGAATATAGTGCGATATTGACAAAGCGTATGTCAAGCAAATTAAATATAATAGAAGGCACGATTCCCAAGTTCCCGAAAAAAAAGAAGAGAAATAAATAAAAATAAGTTGTAGCTTAAATAAAACTTTTCCAGTAGTGTGTGTGTGTGTGTATGGTCTATCGGGGATACTTGTATGTGTGTGTAAGTAGCGCACAGTTTACAATTTACAATTGACAGAGGAAAAGTTTTGATCGATTTGTGAGCGTTGTCTTTATAAGCACGTACCGTATTTATACTTTGAATATTATGAACAAAACTTATTTACCCGTTGGAAAGTATGCTCAATAGCAGTATGTAGACAGATAAAAGGAGTTTGAACATGTTTCAGCTGAGGACAATTTTTAATGTTTAATATTTAATACTTATATTTGCTTACCTTCAACTTGATGGATTTCTGTCTACTGTTATTTACTCTTCTGTTTTGTCAATGTTTTAATACTCTTAGTGCTCTTTTGGCAGTACACAGATCAGAATACATTAATTTAGAATTCTTGTAAGCTGTATGAATCACAACTTTTTTAGTATTGACTTTATTCACTTTAAATGCTAGTCAACTTAGCGCCATTTCCAAGTATTTAAAACTGAGATGGAAGCTTGTCGTTGTCAATGATTCATTGTAGTTATATGGATTCCTTATCACAGTACGAATTTATTTTTTAAGCAATTTCATTTGTAAAAGTTTCAAGTTATTTAAGTCCTATTATGTAGCATCAACAGTTTAATCTTTAGCAAACACTCATAGTACACATATCATAAATATTTTCTTTCTTCTTTTTTCAAATTATTTTCTTTGCTTGTCTCTAAATCCCCCATTTCTCCGCTTACTTATTTGACCTGATTAATTCTCATCTCATTTCTATTTGATTTCAATTGCTCAAAATCGATTCATGTCCCTTGTTAAGCTGTGTTATTTATATATGTACACTCGCCATGTGTTTGATAACCACAATAATTGCAATTATTATTTGAGCATATACTAGTAGATGACTATTTGGTATACACTCATAGACTCATTGCATGATTCATAAGCTCATATTCGATTCTGTGCGAGTCGCAGTCGTAATTAGTCACGCAGAGAAAAGCATTTTCCAATTTTCGCTAGTTGGTATGAGAAACATGTCTAACTGTTTTCAATTGAGAATAGAAAATAGAAAAGCCTCATCAGATGTACATTCACCTCTTAGTCATAGTCATTGTTTGGATAGCATGTAAATTCACAATTGTTATTCACATTGACTCGCAGTATTCGGAGTTGTCTCGTATTTGTTTGTGCTATATTGTTTGGCTTTGATTTGGGCCACGTTTGGCTGATAACGCAATGCACCTGTGAGCTAGTTTGTAATTTCCATTATTGTTGACTGTTTCTCGTTTTTGGGGCACACACCACACAACACACACACTCACACTCAAATATCATAAAAGTCCACGTGTATGTGTATTGATTTTGTTGTGGTCGCATTGGGGAATAATGATTAGATAAGAATTCTGCCAGTCTGAAAGTCTTATCAGTATCAACAATTTTGTGTAACTAACACACATACACACACACAGATAAACTCGCAGTGTGGCAGGTTGCTGATAAGACGACTGTATTGTGTCATATTTATGGGGCACTATTCACAAGTGGCCAACACAAACTTCCATTGTGGGAGGCAGCTTCAATCGATTCGTAATGTGGCATGCAACGCTTGTTGTACAACAACTGAGTTTGTTCAACTAAATATTACCAAAGGCTTAAGTTATACAAGAGAAATTCTCTTGCTGCCATTGCCTAATTGGAAATGCAAATAATTCCAAATTGGTTGACCGATAGAATTCAATCCATCATAGCAGATTTTTCCCACCGACCCAAAAGTGCAATTAAACTTTAATAGACCACAAAATAGTAGTATATATTTATTCAACTGCCACTTGATAACTACTCATTTACTATTTTCCTATTGTGCAATGTCAGTTTGATTAAAATTTAATCGAAAAAAACATATGAAAAATGATTTTCTCTATCTGATTTTGTGGCAATGATTCACTCAGTCATTCCATACCATGGGGAAACAAAAGAGAACGAGGACACCCGACATTATAATATTATTATTTCGTCAAAATACATGTAATGCATTTTTGCCATATTACGCAACATAATTAAATGTCTAGTTTTAATTAAATTCCCATCGGCAAAAGGACGGATTCTATGCAATCTTTACATATGAATTAGAGTTCCCTCCCCCTAACATCATTTCCTCCTATTCCACCAACTGCTAAAATGCGAAATTATAATTGAATCTAATGCACATGCAGATTTTGACATTATAATTAAAATGATAAAATTATGAAATCACAATGAACATGTTAAAACAATGAACGGCAGAGATAATGAAAAGACAAATTGACTAAAACATCAAAGTTGAATCAATTGTTCATTAAAATTGTTATCATAATATAATTCGCTTGAATATGAGAAAAGTTTTCTCAGAAAACAGAAATACTTAAAATAATACAACTATGTATATTTAATTATTTACAATGGCAGAAAACAATTTTAACGTTTTCTTAGCATTTAAAAATATCCTTGCCGTATTTTATGCTAAATAAATATTTCATTTATTTTTAATTTTCTTTTAAGTCTTAGAAGTTAAACAAAAAATTCCGTGTATTTAAGAATAAATACATAACATTCAAAAAATGTTAAACTTATTTATGACTAATATACTTTTTCGTATAATTATTTAATTGTGTAGAAAACCTCTCCTCTCTCGTGTCTTCTTTCCCCCCATCTTCTGAAAGCCCGCATTAGTTAAGTACATATATCATATCTCACCTTTTTCAGACTTTTGTACTTTCTGTTGTTGCTAGCCAAGTTAGGAGGAGCTCAGCTCAGATCTACACAGCTCAAAGTTCAAAGACTTGCCCATAGAATTATGGTATTTATGTATGGGGTATTCTTTTCTTTTCTTTTCTTTACTTTTCTTTACTTCATTTTGCTTCTTTCTGTGTTATTTATTTTTTATATATTTTTTTAGCCTCACCCAAGCACATGTTTACAACTTGTACATGAACAAAGCCCCACAAAACGCAGCTGCTATCTTTCGTATCTAAATGCTAAACTTTTGTGTAGCTTATAGATACACACACACACACGCACACTTTCTCATATATACTTATATTGTTACAAATACATATACACATTGTGTATTTGTAGCTGCAAAGTTGTTGCTCACGAACCGGTTCTTCAATTCTTCTCGACTAGTTTCCATTTTTGTTCATTAAAACTTGACGCTTGTTCTTCGTCTTCCTCTTCTACTTGTTGTTTCTCAACATAGCTATGAGCTTTTTTTTTCATCATATAATTTTTTTTAATTTGCCACAAAATGTGGTTAGTAGTATTTTTATTTTTAAGTTGCCCCTGCCATAGTCAGTTTGGCCAGTTTGTTGCTCTCGGCAAAGCGTAAAAAGCAAAAAGCACGCACACATGCGCAATGATTGCCACACTAAGTGTAACCAAGCGTGTGTGTGTGTGTATGTGATTGTGTTAATATTTTTAACTGTTATTGCTATGTTGGATTGTTGTTGCCGCATTTTGTTGTTCTATATTATTGCCCCCATTTCGTATATAATTTTTTGTGTTGTTTGTTACTCACATTTTGTTTTGTTTATTCAATGGGTGTAGTCAGAGAAAGAGAGCGAAAAAGAGAATGTGAGAGTGAAAGAGAGAGAGCGTGAGGGAATTGTTAAAAGTTAATTATTTGTATTTGTATTGCTAGCACGTTGTATTTGTACAACTTTTTTTTTGCTTCTGTTTCGGTTCTGTTCTGTTGTGTGACTTTTGAAAAATAAACCAGAGAAAAGTGAGAAAAACCATCAGGGAGTCAATTTCATAGTTTCGACAGTTTGGACAGCCGCTCACACACATTTGTTTTCCATTCTCGTTATTATTATTAACATTATTGTTGTTTTCCTTCATTCCGTGTAACCCATTATCCAGTTTATTTTCTCCTCTTTTCTTTTTCAATATTTACACGCACTTGTTCGACAAACCTCAACTAACGCTTTCACACCAATAATTAAGTGAACTACATCCTATATACAGTACTTACTTGCGACCTTATAGTCCCATACAATGACTAAATTGTAGGGGATCGTTGTTTGTCCTGCAATTAAAGCGACACACTGACAATTTTGTCTGGCATGACAGGAGCTCGTTATGTGCCAATTGTGCGGGCCACATTCTAAAAATTGACAATTTAACACCCGACCAAGGGTTGCCTGTGGATGGGTAGGGGGTTGGTAGGGGAACCCAGTTAAGGGTTTCCACTCCGGTTGAAGCATGTCCGGCTATTGCAATCACGACTGCAATCTCTGCTCTGAGCCTCGAGACTAGGCCAATGTTTAATTTGATAAATGTGCCAGGTTCGTGCCACAAAACAGTTGTCAGCTGGCATGTTGCAAGCTACAATTGCTGCCACAACTCGAGCTACTGTTACAGTTTTACTGTCTCCATTTATTGGCCAGTTGTTCATTAGCCAAATGTCCGTCTATGACGTCTCTCCTCTGCATTGTCATCCTCATCCTCATCTTCATACTCTTAGATTAACGGCTCGAATTAGAACTGATGTCTATTATCGCCTGACACTTTACATGCAATTTGAAGTATTTGGAAATTGTGCAAAATGAAGTGATGAGGTGGAAAATGGCTTGACTGAACAAGAGTATAGAGAACATAATGAACTGAAGCTAATTAAGTCAATTTGAAGATAATTTCAAGCATCTAGCACATGATTCGATTATGGAACTACTCAAAAAGATTGGGAAAGAGGCAGGTGGAGAAAACTTAGCAGTGGAACATTGGAAACCAAACGTCATTGAGGTAGTAAGCAGTATTGGATAAGGAGTAAGAGAACTTAACAGTGGATATAGTGAAATTTAGAGAAATATATATGTACAATCTGAAGTGTTATATCAACACTAATTGGAAGCAAAATTAAAAGTTTATTTTTATATCCCAATTTGTTCCTTATTCCTTCACTAAACACATAAATGCAGACTTATGTAGTATCATAATCTGATATCTTCATGTTATGCAAATTATTAAAGCAATTCCTTTATGTCAACAATCTCAATAAAAATAAATCCTGTGGCGAAATTTCTTTTATATTGTGCGTGACAAGTCCGAATCATTCCAAATGCAAATGCCAAAAGTGCCAACTTGCTTCAACTTTAACCCTGTCCACTCCATCAGCATTAGCCACACTCAAAGTCAGAGTCAAAGTGAAAAGCTGTGGCTATAAAAGAAAAATTCCGCCCAACACCCTCTATCTCCCTCTCTCCGTTAAATTCAAAGTATTACAACCCAAATGGGCAAAGTAAGTAAACTTTTAAAGAAGAAAAAAAAGGTAAAATGTACATAGAATTAAAATTAAATTTAAATAAATTTCACGACGCACGCACATTGAGTGTGAGAGAGTTTTAAGTTTTTGTGTGTGTTTCTTTTCTCTTCTCGCCTTTCCTTCTTCGGTCATAGACATATTTTTTATGCCCGGTTAGTTGCTGTATTTTTTATGTAATTACTTTCTAAGTGAACGAGTGCGTGAGTCAGGCAAGAAAGTTTTTCACTTTATGGCGCTTGCTGTTTTTTTCCTTTTTATTTACTTTTATTATTTTTATTTTTTCGTTTATAATAAACTGACTTTAACTGAAAGTTGTCTAGTTCAGGCACAAGCCCAGTGGCTCTCTTAACTTATCGCTTAATATACAATATTTTTAAGGCCAGCCAACTATGTATTTACCTTAACTGCTGATAGCGTTAACTATGCGAGGAATTTATCAGTCAGCGACCACGTTTGTTACCAACTGGTCTTAATGAAAAAACAAAACTTTAGAGGTGGATTATTGTTAACAACAGAGGCCAAACTAAAATCTGACAGGTGAAACTAACTGGGCGGGGTTTCATAATGGATTGGACTGTCGCGACTTCAGAAAAAAGTGTATGAAATATAAAAATCAACAACATTTGTATAACTCAACATATTTTTTATCCACTGCAGTGCACTGCAACTAAGTTAGTTCCACCCAAGTTAGCTCAAATTTGCTTTTCTATTTAATTTAATATTCTCTAAGTGGACTACACTTTTCTTTTAATTCACTGATAAAAATTTAAGCAACTCATTAAGCTTTAATTTGCATCGCCCTTCAAGCGCTTTCACTTCATAGAATCGCATTCACAAATAGTTACATTTGTATATTCTCATGTTCAAGCTCTGTTTTCATCTTTTTAATTTCCGCATTAAATTAAGTAATTAAAAACATAAAATTAACAAACAAAAAACAGCAAACAGACAAAAGTAGAAAAATAAAAAGGGCACTGAAAACTGGCAACAACAATCAAAACACAAAGCAGAGAAAAACTTTCACCTTGGACAGAGACACAGTCAGAGTCACAGTTACAGATACAGATACACATACAGATATACACTCAGCTGCAGCTGAGGCAATAGATACAACAACAGTGACAGCGAGAAGTTTTGGGCGTGACTTTTTATTGCTGTTTAAAATTACATAAAAATATTAAATAAAAACTTAATGAATTGACAAAACCACCAATTCGGCAAACAAATAAACAAAACAAACATTTACAACAATTTAAAAGATAGAAAGAGAGAGAGAATGAAGCGTAAATAAAAGTAATTAAAATGTTTACGAATTAAATACATTAAACACCAAATAAAGTGCAACTAAAGCGATTTGGTTTTCATAATTTGTAGCCGAAGGCTCTTTAAAATGCAAGCCGACGCCCCACATGAAAATTAATTGCAACCAAATTATGACATATAATTAGAATTTTATTTATATTGATTTGTGGGTACTTTGCATTTGAAAGAGTTTTTTTTTGTTTTTAGATATATTAATGTTATTAAAAGAATAGACTTCTACTATTACAACAATACTTTTATGTAAAGAAAACATGTAATATATAATTAGTTGATTATTTATCTTTGAAATTTGTTTCGATAATCAGTTGGAAGCACATAAATTTCAAGGGTAACATTGGTTTGTTTTTCTTTATTTAATATTTTGTTGCTAATTGCAATTTCGGATACTGCACAAATTTTGGCAATTATTATACACAAAATATTCGCCTGTAATATAAGTAATAATATAATTTAATTGATATTCAAAAGAACTAATCTATTGAAATATGCCAATAATAATTGAGAAATGATTTTATAATCCAATTATGATAATAATTTAAACCAACATGTGCATTGTTTTCATCGTCATTACCATCCGCATATTTCAGTTATCAATAATTATAGCAAATTCTTAATAAATTTGCATTATTTCGCAGTACAATTGTGCATTATTGGCAAAATTCAAACGGAGTTCGGTAAACTTAATTGAAAGTTAATTAAGTCATGTCCGAAATGAAAATTGTTAGTTAGTTTAAATTATAATTGAGGTCAAATAATAAGTTTAAACAAAGTGAAGTAAGAATAGAAATAGATTGTCAACTAT
Source organism: Drosophila neotestacea (assembly GCA_035044365.1). Classification (NCBI taxonomy): domain Eukaryota; kingdom Metazoa; phylum Arthropoda; class Insecta; order Diptera; family Drosophilidae; genus Drosophila; species Drosophila neotestacea. Next base: position 114,598 of record JAWNMD010000566.1, read on the forward strand.
TCAGATTCTGTAGAAAATGATAGCGAACAGTTTTCTTTTTTTGATAAAATACCATTGAATGAATACCCATAAATGTTCATATATACTCGTATATACTCATAGGGCGATTGCTATTCGCTCACGTTCTCTTTGATATGGTATGAAACTTGAGCGCCTAACTATCTCAGAAGGTAGCAGCAATAATATTTATAAAGTAATAGTATGTTCAATTCTTCGAAATGATAACATATACAAATCTCTAATAAGTTTCCTATTACTTGAAAAATATTTATATGCAATAAAGAACTTAAGAAAACTGAGTTTAGATACTCTACACTATACTGTTTACTTTTTAACTTAGTCTATTACTCATAACTACACTGTATACACTGTCAATCATTATTTGATAGGCACAACGTATTAAAGCACTCATTAAATAAACACATTTAAACTATTCACTTCTACCTTTCCCTTTTTAATGCTCCTTTTCGCTTTGTGGCAACAGTGTTGCAATTTATGCACTCCACAAGTTGCACACACGTAAACACACAGTTGAAACTTAAGTCAAGTCACCAACAACAACAACACAAACTAACAACTACGACTAGCAAATGGTTTACAACTTTGCCGCTTAACTAACTTAAAATCGCATAAAGTGAGAGGTTGCCCTCTGGTGTGGGACATACAGCATAGACTAAGTTGGCCAAGAGGGGCTTTTCGAGAGAGGGCAAAATACACAGAAGGAGGCCCTCAGCAAATGTTGCTAAGTATCTAAATTCGATTTGGTTGCACTTAAGCGCGCAGCACTGTGCCGCTTAAAGTTTAGCAACAACAAGAACAACTACGACGATTGTCGACCCACTTTGGCCGCTTACTCGGCCCACTTGAGTGGGTCAAGTAAAACCTTTTTGTCAGCGATAAAAATGCGACAGCAAAAACAAGAACAACAACAACAAGTCCAATTTAACGGTTGCCATTGCCCATAAAGCGGCTGACTTGACGTTGAGTCTTGGCCCGACTTTAGACTTGGCCAAAACGAGTTCTGCAAGTGGCTAACGTATTTTTTTTCCTACTTTTTTATTTTTTTTTGGCGGTTTTCTTGGCTTTCCTTGATTCTCTTTTCGGTTAGTTTTCATTCTCATAGTTACCGCCATAAAAATAATAAATATTGTGGTCGTTAGTTTGGGGCACAACCATTCAAATTGGGTCGCTTTTGTGGCATGCGGCATTTTTCTTCGTTTCGCACTGAAATTAGCTGGTTTCCAAGTAATTCGAGTAATCGGCGCTTTAATTGCAGCTACATGCAAATTGCGCAATGCATTTTTTTGTAATCCCTTCCTGTCTGAGCCCCTCTCTTCAACGGTTGTCAGGGAAAAAAGAAATTTGATTTAAGCACCTCGAAATGCTCTCATATTTCGATGCACATAGCGTATTTATATTTAGCTGAAATTGAAATGTATTTATCTTTTTTATGAATGAAATGAATGAAATGAATGACTCATCGAACAAAACACTCACCACATTATACTCGATAGTCAAGCGACATTCATAAATACAAAAGCGAATACGGGCTACGGTTCAATTGCACTAATTGAACATGATTCAGCCAGTGTTGCCCTCCCCCCTCTCCAACCCATCCTCTTAGTTTGTCTCTAATTAAACTGAATATTCAAATGAGTAACATTTTTGGAGCGTTGCTGTCGATGACGTTGCTGCCGCCACAGTGCTGCATACAATTTGTGGCACATTTAAGCCCAGAATTTTGGCAGCAAATGCGCCATAAATAACCCGTTAGAGCTATCCGGCTTCTGTCTATATGTATTAAGTGTGAAAGTGTCTGCCAGGAGAGGAAGAAAAAGGACTGACAGTCTGTCTCTTTTTGTCTATCTATCAGTTGCTGGTTTTGCCATTTTCGGACCATAAATGAGCTGGAGACATTGAGTTTAGTGTCGGATTTTAATGATATAATGTAGCTGGTTGGCCAACTAAATTTTTGAGCTGCTCTTGGGTGTTGCAATATGAGAATTACTTATTAGAGTTGCCAAAATTATGCTATTGATGAGAGTTTTCTAACAGTGTGAAAGTATACTAAATAGAATGGGGAAAAACGATAGATATACAATCTTTTTTTAATTCATATTAAAGAGAACATTAATTGTAAGCAATACAGAAACATAGAAGATAAAATATTTTTAAAATTATACTGTATTATTAATAATAAAGAGTAAGTTTATCGACAATAAATTTTAATTGAATAATTCTCAAAATTTTTTTGCAATAAAATATATTTTTTTCTACGAGTGTTTTACGATCCACTGAACAAAATATTAATTGTAATATTATTAAACAATGCTCAAACATTTTCAAAAAAAATATTTTTCTCTTTTTGTTGTATCTTTTACGATCCATTGAACTTTTAAACTTTCTTCCAAACTAATACCTCAACTATCTGCTTTGTTTTTTTCAGGTAAACAACCTCAAGAAACTTGTCAAATCAAATGAACTTTTAAGGCTCATATAAAGGCTCTAATGGGAAACACTCTCAAACTGTAAGAAACATCGTAGAATTAATTTATTTGATACAAACTCGTCCAAGCGAAAGTTGTTCACAAATCTTATGTGATGGCCAAAAGGAATTTCTATGCAAGGCACGCCTCAACCGGTCGGCCAATAAATGTCACTTGTTGGTGCGCTACCGGAAAACTATTAAAAAAGAATTATCACCTGAGCAACAACAATGGAAAGAGATAGGGGGACAGACGTGGGCTTGTGCCTTCGTCAACTCAACAGAAAATGCCACAAAATGCCGACGAAATTGAGGCAATTAAGAGATGCCACGCACTCGACAAAACACACACACACACACACTGAAAAACAAAAGGAAAGTTGGCGGGAAAATGTTTGTCGTCGTCTTTGGAAAATGTAAACAAAATGCAAGCAATAGCAATTTTTGAGCACTCGAAACGTCAAAACGGAAGCACATTTATAAACAAAAGAAACCTAAGAAAAAAAATATCCAAAAAAGGGCAATAGAAAAGTTTACGCTTTGCTTCACTGCATTTTGAATTTTTTGTTGTAGTTGTTGTTTTGTTACAGTTTTTTGATTGTTGCTTAAGTTGTCTGCGTTGACAGCTTCAAATGTTCACAAATGTTTGGTATGTTGACAGCTGCTGGCTGTGACGGAACGTTTTGGCAATGGAACACCGTTAAGTGTGCGTGGGCAATAGTTGTTTACATTTACTCTCTGGCAACTCTGGCAAAATGCTCAGGCTGCAGTGCAATGTAAACAAAAGTGTGTAGAGGGCTAGTTATAGGGTTAACATGTGGAGTAGCATGGGTGTATGTTTATGGGTGTGTGTGTGTGAAGATCAACAAAAGCATTGCACGTTCATAATTAAAGCAAAACAAACGCGGGAAATGATGCAAGTGGAAAGAGGAACTGCTAAAGAAAAGGTCATAAAAAATGTCTTCAAAGTCAGCGCTGACTGAACTGATAAACACCTTGAAATAGTTCATTAACAGGAAATCCCGCTGGCAATTAACACCCTCCCTCACTCCTTTCACTATTCTGTTCTGGTAATTTAAAGAAATCAAGTTCTTGAAATAGAATCGTATTCAATCCGTGCCCATTCAGCAAAAGTTGATGGCACGTGTTCTAACAAGTGCAGGCCAATTGCAATCCGATTACAATCAACTGCAATCAATGGCAACAACAACAGACACACACAAACACACACACACAAATGTCATTGGCCTCACTTGAACTTGTATATGTTTCAAGTGTGTGTGGTTGTGTGTGTCTTTCCCTCGATGATTTTCCGTGCGGTGCGATGCGCTGTGTCGAGCCGTCAAATTGTTTTCCGGCTTTTGTTTTCGTTTTTCGTTGAGTTTTTCCCACTTTTTTTTCGAGTTTTGCCTCTGCGGTTTTTGAGTTTTGCTTTGATATGGCCAAATGATCGCTGGTTTAAGTGTGGGCCAGATGTATGCCATATATCTATTGCTATAGCAACATAAAAGTAGGCGTGTCTGTAGCGACCAAAAACTTTAACAAAAGTGCAAATTCAACTAGAGAAATTCAATTAAATTTGCCAGCCAAGGCACTTCAAAAACTATAACAATCAAAATGTGCCGACTAAAATAAATCTATCGAAAGTCAACTAATTGAATTTCGGCCAGTTATCATATAAAGAGGAGAAAGAAGAGTTGAGAGGGAGGGGGAAATCAACTGAAATCAATTGACTTGTTCAGGAAAAATAAAATCAAATGTTTTGTGGCTCGCTTCAAATCCGCAAAATGTTTCTCCTCTTTTTTATATGTACGTATTAAACATGTATATATATATGTACATAGATATATCCACATGTCACAAAGGCATAGCAACAACAACAATATACTATTGAAAGAGATTTCTGAATTGTTTTTGTTGTTGTTGGTGGTGGTGGTGGTCTGGTCAGGTCAGGGCTGAACCACAATCTGTTGCACACATGATTTCATTTTTATTTCCTATTAAAATCACATAAAAATCTAACACAAATACCCGTTACACAACTAACTGAAATATGTCAGGCCAATGGAAATTGATTCTTGATACGATATTTTGGCAATTTATCCCCACCCCCGTCACTCCTTTATGTGGCTTGTGGCTTTTGTTGCATTGTGGTGCAATAATTGTTAAATGTTATTCCCAATTAATACAATTTCAAATGCAAAAATTGTTGTTCTGTTTGCAATTGTGGTTGGGACTCTTGGTGATCTGAGGCCCACAATTGACTAGTTTCATTATAAAATTTGCATTCTATCTGGTTGATGAAGTGCCCTTTGAATAGCTTACAATTAGTTATAGAGCTGTTCATAAAGCTCTTAAATGAATTGCACAGAAATATAAAATAACAAATTGTGATACAAACAAGACAATTTCAGCTTACATTATACTTATGTTTAATATCTGAATTGATGAAAAATGTGCTGGTTATTTTTATAATTCTCTTAAGCTTAAGCTCATTATTATTACAGTTACTATGCTAAAGTATATTTTATATTTCTTTGTTACTAACCTTTTGATTTAAATCTCTAGTAGTTTACTTTCAATTGTATTCCACAAATATTTCCTGTATCAATGCATTCCTTTTTCTTCTCTTGTACTCTTAGTATTTACCCTTTTCAATCATTTGTTATTCCTATTTATTTCATTGATCGCAACACTCTGCCCCATTGTTAATCCCCTTCAGCATGTTGCCATGCTGTCAGTTCTAAGAATAAGTTTAAGAAAATCCAGACGCCCCCTACTACACCCTATAAATCGACCACCTATCGATTCCACAGTATCTGTAACTGAAGCAAATGTCTTCTGTTAAGCTCTCAACTGTAAACACTCCACAGACTCCACATCCATCTGTTCCCCATACTTGGAGCCCTTTGTGCTTATTATTCCTAATTTTCTTGTATTTTGATTATTCTTCTTGCGTACCGCCCTCCGCCTTTATGTCATTGGGAGTGCTGTTTAATATCAGAAGAAATATTTATTGATTAATTCAGGGGGAAAGAACAAAGCATGATTGTATGAGTTGAGTTAAATTTTTGGGGCATGCCACTTGAAGGCGAGACAAGTGGCACGCGCAGTGCTTTGGCAAAATACACAGACGTATCTATCAGATACTGTATCTATGTGTCTGCATAGATATTACTTAAAATTTATTGTACCCTAATTAGTCATGTTGCAAGCATAATACGCATCACTAAGGTTTTGAATGCCACTCTTCGAAAGAAGAAGGGAAATAGTATGGTATATAGCGATGGAAGTCTCTTAATTAGTGTCAATTTGAATATCGAACAAAATATCGCGTTGAATATCGAATCGAAACTATCATGTCGTGATAAATATATCTATTGTCGAATAATTTAAACTTCTTTTATTATAAATGAATTATACCATTTAAAAATATAAGGTTGCCAGAATAATACTGAAGAAATAAGTTCAAGTAGCAACAATTTTATTGAAAAGAAAATAAATATTATATTTTTGTGTCTCATTCATAGATGCAACAAGGTATTAAGTTCAATTTTAATAGCAAATTTAAAATCCCGTATTTTGATTTTACTTAGTCATAATTTTAATATTTTCCACGTAAAAAATCAATACCCATCCCTAGTGTGGCATGCAACATTGGGCTGCGCTGCATTTGCGGGGCGTTTACCAGTGACAATCGCATGTGGATTGTGTCTCATATGTAACTGTAATATGCATTGCACACGCCCCAACTCTTATCACAAGCCAACGTCATTCTCATCGTCATCGTCAGCGTCATCCTCAGTTTACAGTTCCGTTCTAGAGATGCCGGAATTGCTCGGTTGCTCGACAGACTCGACAGACTCAACAACGGGCTCGATGGGTTTCTGGTATGTTTCATTTGTTTCACAAGTGGCTTCAAGTGCTGCTGTTGCACATTCAGTTGTTATTTTTGTTACAGTTGTTGTTGTTGTTGCTGCTTTTGTTATTTGTACTTTTTGTTGCATTTGTTTATGCATCTTTGTCGTCTGTCGTTGCTTTGTTTACCCATCAATGACGACTGACAAGAAACATGCGACGACGCCCACAAAACAACAAAACAAAACCGACAATAAGTTACCTCTGTTGTTGTTGTTGTTAGTATTGTTGTGCTGTTGTTGTTGTTGTTGCTCAGCTGGCAGCTCAATTTAATTTGCTTTAATATTTATTCCATTTTATTCCCTTACTTCTCACTATATGCTGTCTTGAGTTTCTGTTTATTCTCATTTTCCGTATTCCTTTTTTTATGAATATGTTTATAAAATATTTCCGTTTTGATTTGACAAGGCGCTGATTGAAATGGGTTAAACATTCATTATTTGATTTGCATTTTACAGCATCGATTGATTTTTATGCGTTCAATCAACAACACTTTTCAATTTGCTTCATTATGCGGCTAAAAGTGTTGAAGAGGCTTTCAAAACCCGACCAAACAGTGAGTGATTTAGGAAAGAAATAAACTTGTAAGAACCCTAACTAAAAATAAGAAAATTAATGAAAAGTGCAACATATCATGATGAAGGCTTTTTATAAAAGAGTTGTTGAAAGAAATGCGGAGACTAAAGAATGTTTAATCATTTAAAATTGCAGGAAATTAGAAAATTATTAAGAAACAGCTGATGAGTCTCACAATTGGAAGATGTACCTAATAGATGACTCAACACATTCTATGGTCACTTTAAAACTCACACAGAAATAGACTTGATTGCAGAGCATGATAAACCTGCTTTTGTCGGGCTTAAAAAAATGAATAACAGTTATTCCAAGCCTCAAATTTGGGTCAATTTTCAATTAAAGCTTTCCCAAGCTTCTTCAAAAAGAAAAAAAATATATTCGAATAAATTTAAATTCATTTTCTTATATTCTTGGCTTGATTTAAATGTATTCATCCAATCGTTTAAACATTTTAGCATTTTATACAAATTCACAACTTTGCGGGAAAAAAGGTTGCAGGCAACAAAGACGACAAAAAAAAACAAGGCAACAACACAGTTCGACAAAACTTTTGCGGAAAAACAAAGTTAATTGTTTGGGAAACAACAATAGCAACAACAATAAACGTAACAAAAAAACTAAGCAATAGAGAAAAATATAGCGCAAGCTAACTTTGGCGCGCCAAAGTTTGGATACCCTTGCAGTGCCTTGTGTAAGCCGACAGATTTTTTACAAAATTTGTTAAATGTTGAATTTTTAACCGATCGTTCCAATGGCAGCTATATGATATAGTAGTCCGATTTAAACCAAATTTGGTCAGCCTGTTTAAAACTTATTCAAACACACAATGCGTATATTTGGTTGAGATATCTTGAGAAACAAAAAGTTTTTCATACTAAATGTTGTTTTCGAACCGATCGTTCCTATGGCAGCTATAAGATATAGTAGTCCGATTTACACCAAATTTGGTCGACCTGTTTGAAACTTAATCAAACACACAATGTGTATATTTGGTTGCGATATCTTGAGAAACAAAAAGTTTTTCATACTAAATGTTTATTTCCAACCGATCGTTCCTATGACAGCTATATGATATAGTTATCCGATTTACACCAAATTTGGTCAGCCTGTTTAAAACTTATTCAAACACACAATGTGTATATTTGGTTGAGATATCTTGGAGAAACAAACAAGTTTTTCATACTAAATGTTGTTTTCGAACCGATCGTTCCTATGGCAGCTATAAGATATAGTAGTCCGATTTACACCAAATTTGGTCGACCTGTTTGAAACTTAATCAAACACACAATGTGTATATTTGGTTGCGATATCTTGAGAAACAAAAAAGTTTTTCATACTAAATGTTTATTTCCAACCGATCGTTCCTATGACAGCTATATGATATAGTTATCCGATTTACACCAAATTTGGTCAGCCTGTTTAAAACTTATTCAAACACACAATGTGTATATTTGGTTGCGATATCTTGAGAAACAAAAAAGTTTTTCATACTAAATGTTTATTTCCAACCGATCGTTCCTATGGCAGCTATATGATATAGTTATCCGATCCGGCCGGTTTCGACATATGTACTGCGTGCAGCAAAAAGACGGACCTGTACCAAGTTTCATCAAGATAGCTTCAAAACTGAGAGCCTAGTTTGCATAGAAACAGACAGACAGACGGACAGACGGACAGACGGACCGACGGACAGACGGACAGACGGACAGACAGACGGACATGGCTATATCGACTCAGCTCGTCGCCCTGATCAAGAATATATATACTTTATGGGGTCTGTGAGGCTTCCTTCAATGCGTTACACATTTCGTGACAAAAATATAATACCCTCTGCAAGGGTATAATAACAATAAAGCAAAGCAAAACGTAAAATGCGCTGCATAATAGTATGAGAAAACATAAAAGTAACTAAAAAGCTGAATTAATTATAAGGAAAAACATCGAAACACATCCACAAAACGTGAGCTAAAATGGCCAAGGAAATGTTGTCCGAATAGAAATGGACATGTATAAGGGGAAAATGATTTGAGTTCTGGGCGTGGCTGGTAAAAACTGACAGACGCTGACATTGAAGTTGAAAGCAAGACAGAGATAATATGTGTATACCCTGTAAGTTATAGGAAAGACTGACAAGGAAAAGATGTCTTTAAAATGCAACAGATTAAATCTCGTTGTTATTTCATTAAGTGTCACTTACTCGCAAATATAAAGATACCAATTATACACTCAAGTTGATAGATAAAATCTTACCTTAGTTTATTTTTCTGAGTATTTCTTAAAGAATACTCCAATTTTAGACGTAAATACTGTTACCACAGAAAAGCTGTTTCCATGTTTTTCTATAAAGGGTATTTCCTAGTTTAATTTAATGAATTTGTGGCTAGTGCCATCTGGAATTTTGTTATTGGCATTGATCAAGTGGCAAGCAACTGGGGGCCAATTAGCAGCTGCCAAAAACTGACTCTACGAGGTCGCCCACAAGTTGCAAAATAAAAGAGTTGTTGCTCTCGTTCAAATGGCTTAAATTGTCGCTGGAGGCTATAACAACATGACAGCCCGACTGGGCCTTAAGACATATCAAGACGGTTCGCATATGCTTCGTTTCTTTTACCCTAACGGACAAGTTTATAATTTGTTTATGCTGTTGCTAAGCCCTGTAGGGAATCAATAATTTAATTTATTGCGCAGTTCTTAAAGTTTAACCAAGAGCTGGTTAGAATATTATAAGATTTAAAACTGAATAAACTATCAATTTAAATGTGAGGGAAAGATACCAAAGAATTTTAGAATAAAAGTGATTATTTCCCATTAATTTCTTCATCAGATCTTATACTGATTTATGCTCATTTATCTATTTTTTCTTTCATTTTCAAAGATTTCGAACTGATTCGGTATAACTCACCATATGTATGCATTTTTTTAAGAGTATTTATAGTTTTGTTTTAATATTTCGATTGAACACATACAAATATCTTCAATATATCCATGTTGTTTTAATTGACACGAATTAAAATGTTTGTCAATTGTTATTTTGGGCTTCATTTTAGTGTAGGCGTCACATTGTGCAGCTCTCACCTATTAAATGTACATTCAAGGTGGAACCAATTGGGTCTGAGTCTCTGAAAAGCATTTGGATCTCTTAACAATTTCCTGCAATTTGCTCAAACAATAATTGCGTCGCACTTGGCAAATCAAACCGAAGCGTGAAGCAAATTTTAAACAAACTTTTATTCTCATTTATTTTTTTATCTTTTCTCGAAACTGTTCAAGTGTTTGTCTTTGAGTCCGTATTTTTGGTTCGTTGGTAAAAATTTGTAAATACGACAAAACAATTAGAGAGAATTTAACTGAAGTGTAGAGGAATTTGTGCTAAACAGAGGGGGAAAAAGAGAATCTCTGACTCTCGACATGTGCACAATTCTCATGTGCCAGCTAAAATTTGTTGTTATTTTTTTTCCTCCATTTTTTTGTATTTTTTTTTTCTCATTTTTGTTGTTATTCGCATTTGCTTTTGTGCTGCTTTTGTAATTGCAACATAATTTGCTATTACACGCTACTTCTTGTTGTTGTTCCAAGCACTTGTTGTTGCTCAGTTGAGTTTTGTAGGTCTCTGGGTCTCCCATCTGTTTGCCAATTGCAAAAGAGACAGACAAAAACAAAAGAAACAAAGAGATAGAGAGAGAGGGATGAGGAAGACAATTACAAGCAATTAGAAATGAATTGCTCGAAAATAGCAAACTTTAGAAACAAAGCAAACTGAAGCTGAAGCTAAAGTTTCGGTTTGTCTAAGTACATATCATTGTATGTGTTTATGTGGGTGTATGGGTGTGTGAATGGGTGTGCGAATGGGTGTGTGAGCATATGTGTCAGCTTTCTTTCTAAACCTTTGCACAGAAAGATTCATTGGCTATGGATAAATTAGGGTTTCTCTGCTTTCAACTATGGAATGACAAATGAAAGTGTTCCAAAGTTGCCCAATCAAAATGTAATTAATTTTCCAATTTGATAACTTTAAAAGTTTTGAATTTAAGCAAAAGATCAGTAGTTGATAAAGCTTTAAATTTTAGAATAAAAGTCTTGTGTCTTACATATGTATTATTTCTCAACAACCTATTCAAAATAATGAAAAAGCAGTTTAAAGATTTCAGTTACCATCTTTTAATATATGTATATGTATGCTAAATAAGTCAGTTAGTTAAAGATACAGAGATGTATGAAGTATCATCATAAAATATTTAAAGATATGTGCTTCCTTTTGTCAACCATATCGTTTTGTGCCTTTACAATGTTTAATTATTTACCGAGTACAAGTGATTCTGCAACTTTAGTTAAAGATACAAATACTGCTAGAGATGACAAAGCGCACGGCAAACAGTGAGAAGCAAAAGATACAAAGATATCTATAGAATGTATCTCGTTTGAATGTATCTACAAGACACTGTCTGTCGCAATCATTTACTCTTTTACAAAAGATAAGCTGCAATTAGTTGCAAATTTTGTGGCACACATTGGACAGCTGTGTGTGTGAGGGTGCATGTGAGTGTATATGTATGTCCCAGGGGCATGTTTTGTGCAACTGCAACAGCAACTGCAACTGTATCTGTGTGTCGTATATACTATACATAGGTTTTTTTTTTTTTGGTTATTTGTCCGAGCGGAGCGTTGCCTGCAGCTACAGAACAGATACAGATGTAGATACGTTTACAGACACAGATACGGATACAAATGTGAATACAAATGCTAAAGACAAAGCAACAACTACAACTACAACTGCAGCTACAACAAAAAACGAGGCAACCAGTTAAATGGCAATGCGTGTTTCATTCGTGTTTGGTGCTCATTGTATGCACAATGAATGGCAACATGTTGTTGTCCACAACAAAAGCAGCAACATGAACAACAGCAACAACAACAGCACATGTGCCGCATGCTTTACATTTTTGCTAAACTATTTTTGTGCATTTTAAACATTTTTTGAACATTTAAAACTCGACAAGCGTGTGCAGACTTTTTGCACTGAATGTTACATTGGCAACTCTAGTTGTTGTTGTTGTTGTTATCGTTGTTATATATATAAATACGTAATTAACAACATTTTCGTACACTTTTATTTTTAATTCATAAGGGATGTGCTCAAAGGTAATGAGGAGGGAGGAGAGACATGTGGCATGCCCCAACAAAATGATATAGCTTATAGTCTCGTTTGTATATTATTGTTGTTGTTTTTATTGCTGCTGTTGCTGGCAGCAATGAGGTTGCGTGAAGTACTTCTGCTTTGGAACTTTGCTGAAAAATTCAGCTTTTAATTATTGTTTTTATTTTTTGCATATGAGAAGTAAAAGAACTCAATTGGTTGCACTACAAAATTAATATAATTATTAACAAATTTAAAACAAAACCGAGTCAATTATTGGCAGCAGCCACAACGATTGCTTATGCTACTTGAGTTGAAGAGAAAAAAACAAAAATGAAAACAATTTCAATGCTTCAATTGGTAAAGTTCAAGTCGAGGCTACTTAAAGGGAACTTGCCACTTGAACTCCGACTCTGCGGCAGCAACAACAAATTAATATGCATATGCTCGTAACTTCAATTTGAAATATGTGCCACTATAAAGGGAGGGTCAAGACGAGTATGCTATACACACAAACACACATACACACACACACTGAGACTGATTAATCAGTCAGAGATCAGCAAGAATTAAATATGTTTTATGATGATGAAATTCTTCACATAGCGATTGTTGTTATTGCTTCACTTTTTCTTTATAATGACTTAGGCTCTTAATACTTAAAGCATTTTGGGATTTTATTCTTACCATAATTTATGAACATTGCATAATTAATGAAGATAAAAATTATATTGTTTGCTTCGGTATTTCAAGCATAAAATTTACATTTCGTATTGCAACTTTAGAAGATGAAAAGAATTAATTCTTACATACAGAAAAATTTTACTTAATCATATCCCAAAATCCCTGTATACAAACACAAATATTTATTATTATTTGTATTGAAGTTATTTGATGCTCTTAACGTTACTATTATTATTCCTTTTTTTATTTATTTCTTTCTCTCTCTTTATTTTACAATCCAATAATTTAAGGAAAGCTTCCTTCAGAACAATTCTAGCTTTTTCGCTCTTTGTCTTCACTCCCTTTTCTATTCCTCTAAATCTAGAAATACAAATGTCAATTTCTGTGCAGACCTGCACTTTATTTTCTATATAATTGGTATAGCTTTCACTTTATTTCTTTTGTTTACAACAACAATAGAATATTTAATAACATAACTACACTAATCAAAATCGAACCTATCCCATCTCACATAATACGTGTAAGCAGACCTATATATTCTACTTCTCTCTCTCTCTCTCTCTCTCTCTCTCTCTCTCTCTGTAATCCCTCTCTTACTGCTTCCCTTCCACTTCCTTCTGTCTGATCGTTTATCTGTCTGTCCCTTTTGTATGGCACGCTTTGCATTCGACATTATCAGCTATCTGCCCCCGTTTTGTCCCCACTTTGACCGTCTTCCTTCACCGTCGCACACTTCACATGGCGTATGCGTAATTGTCTCAATTATTCACCAAAATGAGCCGCCATGTAATGTGCATGTTTGCCTCTGTGTGTGTGTGTGTGTGTGTGTGTGTGTGCATGTGTTTACCAATGATTTCATATGCGCCCTGTCTGCCAGCTGTCTTCCTCTCCTCCTCCACCACCCTCTTTAACCATTTCCCTCTCCCCTCCTAGAGCCAAGTCGGCATTCACTTGCTGCTGTTTGCATTTAGAGCGCATTGCACAAATTACATTTGTATGCGTTTTGTGCACCACGCATTGCAATTGCAATCGTTGCATATAAATTGCACCGCAAATGCAAAGCCACAACAATTGTAAGCATAACCCCGCCTCTCCTAAGCACCCCCAACCACTAGTCATTAATGTGCTCGCCTTGATGATGACTATCTTTGCATATGCATGTTGCCTGACTGCCTTCAGGCCAAGTTTGTAGCTGGCGCTTAAGACAAAGCCAAAGTCGAGGAGGACCTCGACTAACCGATTTCATGTGCTGACGATGTCATTAGTCGACTTTGACGATTTGTCCGATTTATTAGGAGCTGTGACCCGTTCAATTAACAGTGCTGGCACAGAAATCACCATAGATTTTGGATCAAGCTGGTGACCAAATCTCTTAAGCTGAACTTGAAGAGATTTAAATTTTCAAATACATTTTCGGAGTCACAAAAATCATTTACTTAGTTTAAATTTCAGAAATAAAACTAATCAGGGGTATTATTTTAAACAATTAATTTCATATTATTTAATAAATTTTGAGTTGTATTAAATCTCTCAACAAATTGTCTAGTTTTAAGTTGTTTTTTGGTTAGATTTCGAATGGTTTGCATTTCTGTGGCACCTTTGTATATACGAAGGTATATGTACATAACGAGCTGGCACATTTGTTGGCAATTTGTTGCATGCAACGTCTTTGGCTCCTTTAGTCCATAATTAAAGCTAGCAATTATTTGGTATAAGTTTACTTCAAATCATAACTAAAATCCTGGCTTTGATTTTTGCGGTATTTCTCTTGACTTTTGTGGCTTTCAGCTCAACACCTCACTTCCCCTTCCGGATCACAATTCCCCCTGTAATTGAACCCTCTGATCTCCACAATGATTGTGCTGGCACAAACAATTGCTTGAGACACTGTCAGTCTATCTCTCTGTGAGTGCATGTGTCTGTACAAGGCAATTTATGCAATTTCCGGCTTCAATTTCGGTGCAAACACTAATTGAGATTTTGGACAATGTGGGCAGTTACAGATAACACCACCAAATTACAGTAATATTGTAGATAAAAGATAAAAGATTTTCTGTAGGAGGTAAATCAAATCAACTCGTGCATTGAGTGGTAATATAAATTTAGGAAGTTATAGAAAATAGGCAAGCCACTAAAAATTTAAGAATATTTTTGAAATTTTTGTTGACTTCACAAGAAGTCAAATAATAAGTTAAATCCGTTTTATCTCTATTATTAACTCTACTTATAAATTTACTAGATATTTACTCGTACAACTTTTATAAGTGTATCTCTCGTTAATAAATCGATAAGTTTTCCAACATATTTCCAGTATATTGACATTTTTCGATAATTGATGAAATTTTTAATAATAGCCATGCTTTATATGTTTAATAGACGCGATTCATTGTCAACCAATTGACCTCGAAACAATAAATACCAAATAATAAAGCAATACTAAAGCAATTAAATAAAAATTGTATAAATAATTAAAAGCAAATTAAATAATGCCTATTAAGGCTGATGGGAAAAGCTGTCAGCTGTCAGTTACAGTGCACTGTAAGTGGAGGGGAGGATTAAGGTGTGCGTGTAAAAACTTTCACGTGTCGCTCATTGATAAAGATTAAAAGGCCAAGACAATAATTATAATTAATTATGAAATTATTACGCGTCTTTTATACAGAAAAGCTGTTTCACAGCAGCTGCAAGAAAATGAAAAGAAAATGAAAATAAAAATACAAGTGCAGGTAAAAGAAAAGAGCCATGAAAAGCGAATGTCAACAAAAAGCGAAAATTACTTTCGCCAGGTTATATTAAGTGGCCGCTCAACGCAGCTGCCACGCCCCTTAGCCCCTTATGCTCTTCAATGCAATTTGCATGTGCTCTTGCTCTGTCGCTAGATGGCGCTGCAGCGGCCATCAATCTAATTACTGTCAATTTGTGCAAGCGGCGCGTCAGGTGCTTAGGTAAAAAAAAAAACAAGAAAAATATACATAAAAGTAAAGAAGAGGAAAAAGTAGAAAGAAAAATAGAAAAAATGATGCGCGAGCGCACTTCAATTAGGCTGCCACGCCCACAAGCCCACAAGCAAACAGTTTTATGGAAGGCAGGTTATTGGGTCGTCATCGTAGTTGTTTTCGTTTTTGTTGTTGTTGTAAGTGCAACGCACTGCGTCCAAGTGCCGGCTGTCAACTAAAATGGAAAGCTAACATCAATTAAGTGGACAACGTCGTCCACTTTGCCAGCTGCCTCCTATAAAGCTGCCTGATCTCGTCTGGCCTTCATGCAACTGCCACATGCCGCGAGTTGAATTGAGTTGCCTTGGCAATTAATTTATGAGCTCAGCTGTGGCAGAGCTCTGGCTGAGACGAGAGACGAGTCTCTCTATAGTTTGTTGTATGACAGCTTTCACATCTACTACTGGCAATAGATAATTCGCCATAGTCTTTTGGATTGGATTCAAGTCAGCTTAGCCAGAAGCTCGAATCTGTCGCGTCACATTTATGGACATTAGCTGTTACTTTTTATGACATTCTACCAAATTGCAATGGTTGCAACTGCAACTGCAACATCATTGGCAACGGCAACTGCATTTGTGCAACTGTAAGTCTTACTAATCCTGTCCAGCAATTTGGCAGCAGTGACCAGGATCAGCTGGCATATCAAAGTGAAAGGGTTTTGTTTGCCAGATCGCCACTTGGCCATTGGCCAAAGCACAGCAATTGCAACAAAGACATGAAACCACACAAGCACACACACACACACACATAGAGATCTGCATACACGTTGAGGTCACTATGCATTTTGGTTTTGTTTGTTTATTTGCCTTTACCTATTACACGTTGTAGCCACACCCCGAATTTCTCTCCTCCTCTCAGATGTGGTCTCTATCTGTCCATCTCTGCTCCTTCCTATCTGTCTGTCTATGCAATGCTTTGAATGTTTTCCCATTGCTAGCTAATCCGATGCCATTTTGGTCAAAACTGCAAAAACATATACTGCAATCGGCATCCCTGCAGGATCAAACAAACTTACGGATACACTGCAAAGTTAGAAATAAAAATCAATAGTATATAATTAATTAAGTGCCAAAGTTTATATTTAAACATATTTATAAATTATAGAAAAACTAATAATGCTTTTATAATAAAAACATTAAATAGACATGTTCACTACATTGAATTCTAAGGTATAAATCGATCAAATCAATGATTAATTAAATAAAAAAAAAAACATATATAATTTCACTTTACTGGATATCTTTAATAAATGACGATCAAACATAATTTACGCTAAGTATTTTATTAAAAAAATTTTAATAGTTTATTTAGTTTCCATGCAGCAAACAAAAATTGTTCAAGGAAATTAAATATGCACTAATTAAATAAAATACTAAAGTAAATAGAAAGAGCTTAGCCGATCTTTATTTATGTTTATTATAATTAGATATATTTAAAAAAAAGTTATGCCAAACTATATGTTAAGCTTTGGTTAAGAGTATCTAACCGTGACAAACCAATTGTCAGAGTCATGAAACTTTGTTTGAAATGCATTCAAATTACAAAGCGAACACCGGCAGCCATCCGTCCATGCAGCATGCAACATGCAGAGTAGAGCAGGTGGTGTTGCAACAAGAGAACTGGGCGTGGCACAGGTGGGAAGTGGGAAACTTTTGTTTTACTTTCAAGCCAGCCAAATGCTGTACGCTTCCCCTTTATTTTTTACCCCCTCTCAAATGGCCTGGCAACACTTTTTGGTGTTGCTTTCAATTTGGCTGCCTTTGCAGTTGCTTCCGTTTTTTGCCGTTGCATAGTTGCTGCTATTCTTGTTGTTTTTGTTGTTGTTGTTGTTGCTGTAAGTTTGCCATTTCCGGCGCGCTCATGCGTATAATTTTTGCTTGAGGCTGTCGCTGAGTGCGAAACAATACCGCCCGAAAAAAGAAGAAAAAGAAAGTAAAAAAAAGGAAAGATTACAAAAAAAGAAAATAGTCAAGCCAAAAGCACAGCAAAACATCAGAGTGTGTGAGTCAGTGTAATGCCAAAGCTGGGCCAACGTGACGTATGCGCAATGTAAGTGAAAAACGAAAGAAAAACAACAGAGAATATTGGCACAACTGCCAGTGCATTTTCACCATGTTTCAATGTTTGAAGTTTGAAATGGGCAGCTGATATTTTTGGGGCAGGTTGAAATTTTATGCAGCTCGATTGAGAGAAAAGGGCAGCAAAAGAGGAAGGGGGAATGAAGATTGTGGGTGTGGGCAAACGTTGGTTGATTACATTTTGTCGCTAGCACTGGACATTTGGCTTTAAGCTTAAATTATGGCTTACACAGTGACAATTGTCACATGGCCAGCTCGAAACTGGGAATCTGAAATTTCATTGGAGTTCAGTGAATGGCAGTCGCTTGTGAAAGGACAATGGAGGCACAGAACAGTTTTTATGACCATGGCCAGGACTATGCCTTTGTTGTTAACGTTGTTGTATAGTATGTACATGTATTTGTGCATGCTTGCTGGCTTTTCTTTCAGCGAGCTTAACAACAAAAAACGTAGCCTTTCTCCCTGTTCGCTTGTTGTTAAAAATGTGCATTTAATCAAAGAACAACGACATTAAATTCAACGACAACAACTGGAGAAAGAATGAAATAAAAAACCTTCAACAGCTTGTAAGCTCCCACGATGCCTTTAAACATTTTCTTTGGGCAACACTTGAACTTTATTTATCTAACTTTTGCATCAACACGCAGCACGAACTGCCAACTTCCCCCTGAGTTCCCTCTCTCTTCTCAATAAACCAACGACCCTCAATGCAATCAAGTCACAGACTGCGTCCAAGCATGGAACACCACCTGCTGCTATGCACATGCAACGATAACAGCGACAGCAGCAACAGCAACAACAGCAACTGCTGCTCCGGCAACAACAGCAACAGCAACAACAACAACAACAACAGGTGGCACTTGGCGTCGTCATCGTCGTCATAAATGGCTATGCTCACGTACACCTCGTTACAATCAAACCCCCCTTTTGCTTTCCTCCCCTTCTCAAAGCGCTACCTTAACCGTTCCGCTTTGCATCCAGAGTCTCATATGCCCCATAGTAGTCATCGCTTTTGGTTAGATTATCCCGCGGCGCACTTTTGCGGTTCGCATTTCCATTTCCATTGCCACATTGCAATTTCACAATTTTAGATTTTCACATTTCACATTGAAAGCAACCCCATAAGTTAACCAAAGTCCCTAGAATGCCACCGTACGTACAACTGTTGTCGGCGCATTAGGCAATTTCTTGCAGCCACATTACACGATTTACTTGTACTTTTCCATTTCCAATTCGAATCTCAAGCCATGCAAATTGCTGTGCGGCAAAAAGAAAACATACACACACAAACAGGAACAAGCTGAAGGGAAGGAAATAACTTAAGAAAGGCAGAAACAAACAGAACAAATGAGACGATGAGGCTGCCACAATGAGGCCAATGATAAAGTACAATGGTTGCTAAAGTGAAATATTTTATAAAAAAGATTTTAAATAAATTAAATTAAATAAATTATAAATTCGGCAATAGCTACTCCAAGCAAATACTTGATCGATTAAAGTAAATAAATTCAAAGAATTTATAAATTGGTAATATTTATTGCAATTCATATGCTATTAAACTACTTAAATAATAGAACAGGCATAATTAAAATTCAAACAGTTAGAAAATAAAAAATAATATAAGTTCAATTGCAGAATTCTTCTTTCATTTTATATTTTATTTTACAATTCAATTGCATCTTCAAATAGTCGACTCAATAATATTCAAAACTTCATCAGAACTTACAATACAGCTCCTAAAAAAAATTATTAATAGATAATTCATTAGGATTGACAATTAAACTCTTTGGTTATGAATTAATTATCCTTTATTAACCAAATTTTAACAAAAACAAAACGATATTTTAATTATAGAGTATTTATTACTGGTATATTTACTTATTACATTTTAGAATTTGTCATACAAAATAAAAGTCGATTCGTTTTAAATTTTTACTGCTGATCTTAAACAAGAATTGTTATTGAATCCCCAGTATAAAAATTGCCAGTTTTTTCCCAATTCTTTATTTGCCATATTTGTGCCATATTCTGTCCCACTGTACCACACACATACATACAAACATATTCACATACCACATTGACTTGGCTTCCTTCACTGCACTTAATGCACACGCTTCAGGGAGTTTATTGAAAACTTTGTCGTGCCAAGAGCAAGTAGCCTGGCATAGGGAGAGTTTTACGAGGGAGGAGAGAGGATACAGAGGGTGGTGAGGTGGTGAGAAGAGGACAGAACACAAAAGACAGGTATTATGTACGTTGAGCATATTTGGTTGCTCGCCTGAGCAGGTTGTCGGCATCGGCATCGGAGTCGTTGTTGCCGCTTCAATGCTGACACAATGCAACGCGGTTCGGTTCAGTCTATTGTCTGCAACCCTTTGAGAGCCTCATCCCAGCCACACCCCCTACTTCCCTACTTCGCTACTTCTCCTCTCACGCCCTTGTGGTAACATTTTGTGCCTCGCGTCTTAAGTAGCTCCGCGTTGAGCTTGGAGATCTTATGAATGCCAAGCATGATGATAACGCATTCGCTTCTAGAAATTCCCTACCCTTTATTTTCCCCTGGCCCCTCTTTTTATGCACGGTACGTGTTCAGGACACGTTATGGTCATGCCAAACGGATGATGATGGCGATTATGAAGATATCTTGGAGATAGAAGATGCCAGCAGATGCTGAAGATGCAGATAAAACGCCCGCGCTTGTGACTGCCAAGGGTTTTTTTTTCTTATTGATTTCAACTAAAGTTCGTGACTGCTCCTGAGGTGGGAAAAAAAAAAGAAAGAAGTGCAACCAATCTCTTCTCTGGCTCATCGTTTTGGCATTGTTAGCCAACTTAATGCTATGCTCCTCTTTGTTTGAGCCCACTTCCCTTTTCCCTTCTCCGCTACCATTTCCATTTTCAAGTCTCCAAGTCTCAACTCTAAACTGAAGTCTGAAGTGATTGGCTGCGTATGGGAATTGAGCGCGAAAATAGCTTCATTATTTAAAGTACTTAGAAGCCAGGCAGGATGCCAGAACATACCAGGATGTGTGTGCAGCCAGAAATTGAGCTGTGCATTGGGGCAAATCCAGAACCGAAGACGAAGACGAAGCCAAAAAGAAACGAGAGTGAAAAACTGAAATGGAAATTGCCTAAATAATTTGTATACCTCGGAGACATTTTGCCCAGGCATTCAATTGAATGATTCGCCTGAGTGAAAGCACCTAAAGAAAATAGAATACAATTTTGATCTTTTTGATCATAAAAATTACTGTGAGTATGTCATGTGTAAACATGAGTTTTAAAGTGATTTAATCTCTTTAAAGGGAAAATTGTTATTAAATTTACAGAGACTGTTATTATTAAATACTAAACTGCACTTGAAATATTACTATTTTCTTTATTAGTGAAGTAAAACGCCATCAATATATAAAAGTAAATTAATTGCAACTCAGTTTCATAAAGTTTCATAAATCAAAAGATATTATTTCCACAATTTCTGATATTTCAATGTATACACAAATCCCAATTGCATTTTTATTTCACAATTCAACATCATCATGTACTCATACAACTGCACTGTAAACAAATAACCAACAATTGTCACGGTGCATTATTAAAAATCAGAACGTACAAATAAAGAAAAAATAGCTGAAAAAAATGAATGTAAATCGAATGCATGACAAAATATGGCGACAGACGATAGTCAGACTCATAACCAGAATCAGAATCAGAGCCAAAGTCAGAAACTGAACCGGAATTGCAAAACCGATTCCATCACAGAATTCACAAACTTGATAAAAGGTTGAACAAAATGCTGGCTAGCAAAAATTTGTCATCGCTGCAGGAAGCCGGAAACTAGCAACAGTTGCTGTTTGCTACGGTTGTTGTTGTTGGTGTTGTCACGCCTGGTGCCAGAACTTTATTTGTACTCCCTCCATTTCCCTCCATTTCCTCTTCTCCCAATACCCAACCTTATCAACAGGGCGCGTTATTTTTTGCTCTCGGCATTTCCACATTGTTTTTTTGCACGTTCTTTTTTTTTGCACTCGCAATGATTGCAGGTTCAATGTACCTGAGATCCAACCACGAGTGAAACATGCAAAATATATGTAAATTATGACATAACAAAGTGCTAGATAAAGAAGAAGTTGGGGAAGAAGAATGAACAAAGAGTGTGCGAGGAAAGTGGGAAAGAATGCAGGTGACATTAGGTGTAAAAGCTGCCATATTAACCACCTGTTGCACCAGAGAGAGGGGCAAAATCCCCTTTTCTAAGCGTGGCGAAACAAAAACAGCTACAAAATGTGTTTATTATGTGTCTGCATTGTCTGTGTGCGTGTGTGTGTGTTAGTTGTCTAATGGGGCATATGTGCGGTACACATAATGTTAAGTAAATAAATGCTCTCCAGAGACTTTCTTTGACTCAGTGTGTGGGGTTTCCCCAAACCAGAAGCCATTGTGAAATTTGCATAGAAAAATAAGTGACATGTGAAGTTGTGTTTTTTATTTTTAAGAAGAGATTGTATAGATTTGTATAGATAAGACAATAGACTGCATATAAAATGAGCCAAGCAAAGCTGAATGATTAACAAACAAAGATATTGTAAAAGAATAACGGGTGAATATAAATGAAACTAAAAGAAAATAGATGAACATGCTTCTGATTCAACATTTGTTCGCTATAAGATAGTAATAATAAAAACCTTTAATGCACTCTATTCATAATTTATAATTGTGCCGTGAATAGCAAATCAGTCTATACAAAGGCCTTTAATATTTTGTTTAAGCAAATACCAGTAATCATAAAAAAAAACTCATAATTGATGTTAAATTTGTTTGTACACATTCTATACAAAAACTTTGATATGTTAAATCAGCAATTAGAGAATTAATAAAATATATTTAATTGACATTAATACACAAAGAAAGTCCACTTTAAATACGACAAACTATTTTATTTGGTTTAGGGAGTAATCCTTTGAATATACCAACAATTTCATCTAAAATGACATCAATCAACCTACCGATAGGAAATCATTACAAATAAAAACTCATAGCCAAAACTATCGTCACAATCATTGTTGGCATCACTTAAATTACACTTTTAACTTATGCATTTACCACTTTGAATAGCTTTTTATACAACTACCAACTAAATCTATAATATTTCTCCTTTTTTTATTTTGCAGGTACGTTACAGGCACACAATGTTGGCACTTTGCTTTTAGCTTCACTGTACAGGTAAATCCCGCAGCCATTTTCCAAAATAAACAAAGCATATGCCACTAGATACACACATAAACGTAGATAGGGCTTGTGTGTGTAGATAGGGTGTGTGTCTGTGTGTGTTGATAATCCACGCACAAGCCAAACATTTGCGCAGCTTCAGTTGCCGCGACGGAAACGGAAATAAAAAATGCAGGCAAAAGTGAGCCGCAGGCAAAAAACAACAAAGAATCACAACACCCACAGCAAGAACAACAGCAATAGAAACCACTAGACAAAATGTTCACACTTGCAATTAAAAAATAGGTATAAAAAAGGGTAAAAGTGGAAAGAAATAATAAAAATGGGAGACGGGCATCAGAACTGGAGCCACTTTATGAGCCTGACGGGCTTTACTCTGTTTTGTAATTGGGTCAACAGCGTCATAACAGGGCTAGGAAAGGGCGCCACCTAGCGGCGCTAAACGAATTACAGTGCGAATCCAAAGTGGCATAAAAATAGAAAACACATAGAATAGAATATGGAGAGAGAGACAGAGAGAAGTCCAATGCATACAAAGTGCAGGCCAAACAGTTTGCAATTAAAATGGGGCCAAGAATGGAGAACAATAACAACAGCAACAAGAGGAACAACAACAACAAGTGCAAAAGAGTCCAGTTGTAAAACAGTAGCTGCCAGCAGTTGGTTTACCAAGAATACGCGCTCTAAGTTCAGGTGTCTGCAAATGAAATTAGAAAACTGCGTCTGACGGCGACTTGACCGTAAAAAGCAACTCCGGCTATGGCTTTGGTGTTGTTGCCATTTGCCACTTGCCACTTGCACACTTTACCACATGGAACGTGGAACTTGCAACCTATTCGACAGACAGTCAGACTGTCTGACACTTATTCTAAGCTATGGCCATGACTATGGCTATCGCTATAACGATGGCTTTCACATTCCGGCGCTACACTTGACCAAGTTAACTGGTTGCCAGTCGACAGCTATTTCTGTAGTTGTTTTTGTCTCGTTCTCATTCTCGTTCTCGGTCTCTGTCTCGGCATCGGTTCAATTCCCGCCTGACCACTTAGCGAACCTGCTCGAGGCCACTTTCCCAGTTTCCCAGTTGGAGTGTCGCCTCCACCGATAGACACAGACATAGAGGGACAGTGGGACTACATGGAGTGCAGTTTATTGGATTCCATTCAGCGGCCTCCATTCTCCATTTTTGACTCTCAACTGACGCCTGTTCCCTATTTTGTATTTGCTTAACATTTTAACATATCTGTGGTACCTCTTCCGCCTCCCTCATCCCTCTGTTTTCCCTTCTGCAAAATGCCGCTCTGTGAGTTGAGCTTAATGAAAAGCACTCAAATCGCAAACGCTATTGTTCTGGCCAAGTTTAGTGGAAACGCATTGCAGTAACAGCTTCTACGGCCCATCACTAAAAGTGGGCGTGGTCGTGGTCAGTTGTTTGGTCCTCTTTGTTTGCAGTATCCTTTTGCATTTATCGGCTTCATCGATGCTGTTTTCTCTCTCTCCATTTGCCCGAAATGCCAAACAGTCTTTTAGCGTAATTAAACTTTGGTTTCGGGGTTTTGATTTTTTAACGATAGCATTTTTAAGGTTGTTTTTAGAGCATTTTTTACAGCAGCTTTTGGTTACCAAGTTAAGTTCGAATTGGCAAAGAAAGCAGATGGTAACAGAAGTTTCTATAAAACGTGTTTAGTGTTAGTCATGTAATAAATAAATAAATTTAAAAAAAACAGCTTAAATACAGTCCCTATTTATTGCTCATAAATTAAAAGAACTAAGACTCAATTTAAAGTTCCACTTAAGCAAAAATAATTTAAAACAATCTGCAAGTCTTCAAGCTTAAAATAACTTTTCTCATTTTACTTTTTGATTATCATAATTAACTCCTTCCAAAACTGAGCTATTGACAGATGAAAAATGACCGTCATGTACACAATACAAATATTAATTTAACCCCAGACTCATTACAAGTAACGTCTCAGTCATTAATAAAATTCGCTTACAATTCAAAATGCATACAACAAAAGCTCAAAAGACAGCTAAAAAAAAATAATAATAAATAAAAAAAAAAGAAGACAAATGACTTACTATCAATTTAACTGTAAAGGTCTTGAAAACCCAGAGGCTTCCAAAACGAAAAACAAAGCGGAAAAGACAAAACGAGAACCAAAGGCAGTAACAAATTGACTTTCACTTTAATGATGTCTTTTGCAATAAAATTGTAAATTAATAAACATTAAACATAAACATAACAATAAAGAAAAGGCACAAAACTATAGTATGTCGAAAACTGACCAAGCGCATTCACAATTCACATTGCAGTGCTAAGTGGCCTTTCAAAAGACTTTCAAATTCAAACATACACACGTATGTATGTATGTGTTATAAAGAAAGGCACAAAACCAAATAAAAATGGTAAATAACTGAAATAAAAAAAAAAAAAAAGAATCGAAAAGAGAAGAAAATGCAACCAAAATGCACTCAGGCCATGACTTTAAATGCACTTTGTGAGTGAGAGTCCAGAGTCAAGTCAACATGCAAATGTTGCTCCTCACTTCCCCTTGCCACATGTTGCCATGTTGCCATGGACTTCATGTCGTGTCGCTCAGCCATAAAGCTACAACTTCGCCTCATCACCCCCCTCTGCACCCAGCAACATCAGAAACCCAACGAAGCCAAACCAAACCGAAAGTCATAAAAAAGTCTCGCCTGTCAGTTCATCAGTTGAGTTGACGGTCGACCCAAAAAATGTGGGTCAAATATGGTTCGGGGTCTGGACAACAACACGCCTTTTATATTGACACTGTCCATGTGGAAATTTCGCGCATTGATTTGACCCCAACATGAGGAAAGTCTTTGTATTTATTGAGTTGCTCATTGGTATTTTATGAGCCTCTCTTTCTCTGTTGACTTTTAGCAACTCCTCTGAGATTTATGACTCTAATTAGTTGTTGCTGCGTTTTTGTGACCTTTCAACATGCAACATTGGCAGAACATTTGATTTATGAGTAGAAGAGATGTTTTGAACTCTCAGAACTATTGGAAGTAAATGCTTTACACTACATTATAGATTCACAATTATTTGATTTATTTAAGTATTGAAAAAACAAAGTAAATGAGCTCTAATAACTAAAAAAACAGAGATAGCTGACACTTTTATTTCAATTATTTGTATATTCTTCGAAAACCTAAAAGAATGTGCTGTTGTGATAAAGAAAAGTTAAGTAAAAAAAGAACTTTGAGGTATTTTAAAAGATAAAACCAAATAAAAATATCCTATTAGGACAAATTAAACACATAAATAAAACAGTGAATTATTCTAATTGTAAAGATTTTCAAAGTATTTAAGATCTTATGTTGTCTGCAATAAACAATATACCTCAATTCATTAGTTATTTGCATTTTTGTAGGGTGCACAACATTTACCTGGCACTGTAGCTGATGTTGTCCGGAAATGTTTTTAAAAAACAAAAGAGGACAAGAAAAATAACAAAAATCTGCAACATAGCATTTGTTGCTTGCTGAAATTTTTATGGACAAAATCTATGCAATTTTATGAAATTCAACTTTATGACTTTTGCTGTGTATCTTGTAGATATTTGTTTGTTGTTATGATTGCTGTTGTTGCTGTTGCATTATCATTTGTTGCCTGAGTGCACTTTAAATAATCGTTGGCTCTTCAAATTGTTTTGTGTGGGCTTCAAAGTGAGAGGAAAGTACTGTGAGGCCAAGAGAGAGAGAGAGAGAGAGAGGAGAAGGGAAGCTTTACCTTGGCTGCAATTTTTATCAAATTTTTTATTATTGTTGTAGCTTTTGTTGTTGCTGTTGTCGTTGTTGTTGTGGCAGCTGTGCAGCGACGTTGATGAGCTTTTTATGGTAGGGTCATTAGAGGGCGTGCCACGCAATAGATGCAACAGCAACAGCAAACAGCAGCAGCAACATCTTTTGTCTTGCATGCTGCACAACATTAGCATCATCATCATCATCATGAACATGACAAGCAACAACATCATCATCATCATCATTATCATCACGGCTGTCTGCATCTTGATGTATCTGGGAAATTGTGGTTACCAGTTGTCTTTTAACCAGTTTTTGGGGCGTTGTTGCGTGTGCCAGCAATTTGCCCGAACGTTTAACGAGCTGTTTATGGGCCCTAGAGTTGGTTTTTGTTAAGAAGCTGGTTTCCGCGAAACTAACCCCCTCTCCCACTTAAGTTGGCTGCACAATCAGCTACTTGAAATCTTGAACTAAACATCCAAAACTTCATCTAACTGAGGTAGTTTGGCATTTTCGAGTGGCAGTCCATGAATAACATCAGTTGCAGAACAACAGAAACAACACATTCATAGAGCACTCACTAATACTATTCATAAATTCAAATGAAGCCCTCTAAACACAAAAAAAAGCAAATGAAAGGAAACAAGAGAAAAGAAAATAAAAGAAAAAATTCCAAGCAATATGAACAACTACTGAAATACTGAGAGACTCAAATAGTCACTCGTCTGTAGATGTCTACAATTCTATAGTTTTTTTTTTGTTTTTTGATTTTCTTTTTACCTTTTGCTCTTGTCATTGTCATGGTTAGGCAGAAGGGTCTTGCATAAACATTATGCGCTTATCAGTTATCAGCTGATCTTTCTATCTCTCTCAACATGCCAGTCATGAATCATGTTTTCTAATCCCTGCACAGCTTCAATAGTCTTCCAAGCTCCTTAGCATTCCAGCTTAAAACAATTAGCTAGAAACTAGAAACCCTTTTCTTGTTGCTTGGCTATTTTCAGTAAACCAGACTTCAAACGTAGAATCTTGGAAAGTTCTCTTAAATTAAGAAGTAAAGATATAAAATGTTGAGCGTAAAATTATTTTGAAAACGAAATATTTTGAAATGTAGAACTAATTTATAGATAAAATCATGATTAAAATCACATAACGATGTTACACAAGTTTAAAATCTTTTTACCCATTACTTGTTTCAGACCTGATGATAATCCTCTCAAAAATGCATAACATAAAATATTATTCTTTCAGAAGCTGAAACGCATTCTGGTTGCACAGTGTGATCAGGTGCAGAGCCTGTAGCTTAGTGCTGCCTCAGGGCACATTTCTGGTACGCTCGATTAAAGCTGTAAAGCCTTTAGCTATGGCACTGTATGTGCGATTTCTTTTCCCCTCGTAGTCGTAATATTCCCCTTAGTCATATTTATGCAGTTGGCATTTTTGCATTTATTGCCGCTTTGTTTGCTTCCCTCTTAACCTCCTTCTCTTGCCTTGTTGGAATGATTTTTCAATGCCAAGCTACGACTCTAGTTTCCTGTAGATTCCCCTAAGCATTTGCCGTAAGCCTTCCCTGGTTGCCCCTGTTCCAGACATCAATGGCTGCAGTCAGTCTTGTCGGCTTAGTCGGCACACCTACTCCAGCCCCTCATATTCCCTTTTTCAACCCACTTCCCCTCCCTTTGCTTTCAGTTGGCATACAATGGGCCACACATACAACATGCACTTTATTTCAACTGGCTTTTCTTTTGCCCTGGCCGCTCTGCCCATTTCATGTCTTCAAGTTATGGCCGGGGTTGCCAGTTGGCCAGAGTTAAGCTCGAGGCCCAGAGCACTTCCTTCCTGCCTTAGAATTGGAACTGGTCTGGCAGTTGATTCGTCAGTCTCTAAGTCTCTCGGAAACGTTTAACTCTGCTGATTGATTGCAGTCAACAATTGTTTGTTCTTTATACAACATTTATTTCCAGTTAGACGTTTAGTCATAGGCCAGTTTTTCTTTATCATTCCTCAATTGTGGGCGTCCCTTTTGGCTTTTTCTTTTGTTTTGTTATGCTAATGTGTGTCTTTTCTTTCTCAATACTTGGCGAGACTTTAAGTTCTCTTGTTATCTTTAATTGGTTTTCCACTCATTTATTGTCGTTGCAACAATCGCCTGTTGTTTAGTTGTTCTGGATATGCCAACATATGGACAGGCCATAGATCAAGTTACATACGTGCAACCACATGTGGCAAGTACGCCCACACTCACGCCTAGTAGTCAGACTGAGGGAAATTCCCCTTAAGTTGCCCACAAAAACCAACTATTATAATTGGTCGAGTGTTTTCAATGTGTTCACTGTTCAATGATTCATGGCAGTTTTGATTTTATTGCCGCCTTCCAGATTGTTGTTATTGCTGTTATTTTCTCTCTTTCGGAATTTTGTTGGCAGTAAACTGGCAATTACAAACGAAACTAGTAAATGTTGCCTCTTCCCGTAAATGGCCAATTGAGTGGAATCTCGAATTGAAAATTCATACAGGAGGCTGCTATGCAAATTGCTAAAAATATTTCTAAATTCATTTATAAAGGTAGCTAAACACACACAGATATAAGAGCTTTCTGAGCTCTAACCAAAGCTCACTAATATCATTATATTAAATACCACCAGATGTGAGAAGCTTAAACGCATATTAAATATTACATATAAAATTACAATTCAATTTAAAGATTTTATAAAAATGTAATAAACTCAAATAGTTTTTACTTTCGCAAAAAAAGGTACCTCAATTATTAGAACTCTAGTAAACAAACACTTAACTAATTTTCAAGTGCTGTTAGCAAATTCCATATTTAATTAAAATCATTTTAAGCAGTGAGCGAAAAAAACGAAAAGGCAAATTCTATAGAAAGTAATGTGAAAATAAAGTGGAAAATACAAAACAAAAACGAACTTCAAGCTCGGCACTCTTTTAGCGCTTTATTGCTACCTTTTTTAGTTCCGGAAATTGATTGACATAATAAAATAATCCTTGAGAGTTAATTGAAATGGACGAGGCGAGCAAATGCAGAGACAGACTGATGGCTGGATAAAGCGTGACAGGTGGAAAAACCATAGGAAAGAAGGGAGATAAAAAGCAATAGCAACTACAGCAATTAAATGAAATTAATGCGAGTTTTATTGAAATGAAATTTGCCATAAAAAAACACCTAAAAGGCTAAAAGGCATAGCGGAAAAACGAGAAGCATAAAATGGTGCTATAACAATTCGATTAGCATGGTCAAATCTACTACAATGTAACCTTTAAAGCGACGCGAATTGAACTTCCAAAAATATCTGTTGGCTATTACTCAAAACTCTCTCAAAATGTTTGCCATCAATAATAGGGTTTGGAGCAGGGGAAAAGGAGGGACGAAAGGGCAAAATAAAGCCAAAATCGAAAGACGAGAGTTTCGAACAAAACTTGAACGAGTTTTTGAGGCTGTAATCTGCCTGAGGCTTACAACGCGGCACGAAATTTTAATTATGGCCGGCTTAACGGAAAAAACTTTAGTACGGTCAGTGCTTCTCCTTCCACTTTTTGTATATCTCCCCCCCCCCCTTCTTTGAGAATAGCCAAAAGTTCTATAACAATTTATTTACTTGCATATTTGCTGTGAACCCTTTTAGAAAACCTCACCGAGTTTTGTGTCCTGACAATTATTCGGTGCTAGGACATCTTAGTACCCAACTGTCAAGTATTTTAATTGACTCACAATCCCTTGGAGACGCTCCCCCCATTGGGGACTTTCTCACTCCAATAGCAAATCAAACACGCATTTGAATCCAATTTTAATTGGCCTCAAACTCTCGACTTAAACCCAACTCGAGCTTGCTCAAAATTTATTGCAATCGGCGAGTATTTTGAAGTTTTTTCTTGTCTTATTTTTTTCCAGTTTACATTTATTTTGCCGTTGCTATTGCTTTTGTTGCTATTGTTGTCTTTAGCCTCCGCTCTTCCGTAAAATTAATGCCTCGGGACAGGGACAAGAGGCCGGACAGGGTTGGGCGTTGCCAGCTTGAGGCAGTTTTGCCTTTTCCATGTGCTGCCCCTGTTGTTTTTTTTTCTGTGTATTTCCGGCTCAATTGTTGCACTAAATACTTTGCGCAAACAACAACCGAGAAACTGAACAACCAAAGACCAGTTAAGGGCCAAAAACGGAACTGGTTCGCGTGCCAGCTCAACTGAACATATGTTAATGCCCATTAAGCAGGACTTTCAGTCAGATCCCAGTCTTTCGCTTGGGTTGATCTTTTATTGTCTGAACCGACAGCTTTAATTAGATATATAGAGTCGCATCATTATCAACGCTTCAGTGATAAAACCATGGCGAATGCAAATGACGAATAACATTTGATATGCATCTCTAACAGCAGATACTTTTTCGGGCTCTACACAATTTACGACCTAATGTTTAGGTTTTGGCAGCTGTCAGTCTTCGGCTTGTTAGCCGTTACTGGCATTACTTTTTGGTGCTTAATAGCGTTCCCAAATAACAGGGTTAAATATAATGCCGAAGTGATTGACTTGGTTGTCAGTTAATAAACTAGTCAAGAGATTATTGTAATGAGAAACTATTAAGTGCATGCCATCAGAAATAATTAATTAATTAGTTTCTTACAAAATTTTATAAGGCTATTAATTTTTTTTTAAATTCGAAGCATCGCTTTCACTTATTAACCTATTTTACTTCTGAAAATATCTTTTAAAGCACATGAAAGCTTCTAGTCCGACATAATTAATCTTAAAGCTCTGAGCTTAACTTCAATAAATATTGATTAATTTTGTATTCGACCAGTATAAATATGTTTTAATTTTTGTAACAAGCTGTTGGAAAAAGTAGCTTTATACAAATAAGTCTACTTTTAAAAGGTGCCTTTTACAGTAAGTTTTTTTTTATTTACTTTTCATGAAGACTTTAAAATGCTCAACAAAAGTCCCAAAATTTGATTGATTGACGATATTGACGTCCGTGTTAAAAACTTTAATAAGTTTAGTCAACGCCAGCGCAAAATGAATTTACAACTTTAAAAAACAAGAACAAGAAAAAAGCAGGAGTGCAAGCAAATATTGTAGGAAAAAAGTTAATTAAATTGAAAGCATGCATTGGGTGCCAGAGCAACAACATCAACAATAAATAAAACAAGAATTTACAACATGTAACTTCCGTGTATTGATTAAAAAGACGATAAAAAATAATTCAAAATAAATAAATATAAGCTGAAATGTAGCAAATTGCGGACAGCACCAAAAATAAAATAAATAATCGTTATAAAGTATCTGCTATATACTGTCGTGTAACATACAAGCAATTTAACCTATTGAATTTTGGCAAAGAGACATCGACCAGTTCATGTTACAAATTAGCCGCGGGTTTTAATATCAGATGCGCTTGTATCTATCCAGACCTCTCTCTCTTTCTCTCCTCTTCTCAGAGGTATTTGCACCAAATTTTTCATGACTTGAGAGAAAAAGAGAAAGCATCGCTCTAACTGAAAGTATGTGACACTCAGATACCCTTTTAAATAGAGCAGCTGTTGAATAACTTGGGTGGTTTATTATAAACTTGCTCAATTAATTCAATTTAAACTTTAAAGTCTCTTTGAATTTGTCTTAGATATGTTGTGTAAAAATGTCAGCCTTCTAGCTCCTAAAGAGCTAGGATAGATAGAAACAGATATTGCAAAGAGTTTAACGTTCATAGAGCGATTACATCATATTTTCAATATAAGTATAAAGAAGTAAAAAAATACATATTTTAAAATATAGTATTCGATCTTCGATCGTCGAAACTAAACAGAATTTTCCTAGGCCATATAAATCGACTTAAGGGAAAATCTGAAAATAGCTCTAAAATAAATAAAGAGACTTACTGAAAGATCAATGATATACATACTATGCA
The DNA here is from genome assembly GCA_035044365.1 of Drosophila neotestacea. NCBI lineage: Eukaryota > Metazoa > Arthropoda > Insecta > Diptera > Drosophilidae > Drosophila > Drosophila neotestacea. Next base: position 147,391 of record JAWNMD010000566.1, read on the forward strand.
TAATTTAATACAACTCGGTCTCTTTCCCTATCCATCTCCTTTACAGACATGCACCCATTTTCCAGGGTAGAGGGTAGGTGAAAAGGGGGACACAAAAAGGAAAAACCGTGAAAATGTTTGCGCCAGGGGAAGCCGTGTGAAAAATGCATTCGAATGCGAATGCTGTAACTGTAAATGTGAAAGGCACTTTTAAATGCGCTGCAATGCATCTTGTTAATTTAATGCAATTTATTTGTGCACTGCTGAAATTGTTGAATGATTTCAACTGACTGCTTGACTCCTTGGCCTGATTGCGGGCTGTTTGTAAGGATTTTTGGGCAACCAGAACTATTGTGGTCATAACTAACCAGCGTGTGGTGGGCTGCGAACTTGGGACTGGAGGGGTTCCTTCAAAAGGTCCTGCAATGCAATCAGTTGAGTCAAGTGTTCGTGCCAGGACTGATTTGCGGAGATTGCCTGCTAGGGATTTTCTATTGTGATTATGCGATGCCAGCTGACAAGTTGCCCAGGAGAGGGGGTTCACACGGAAGCGTTGACAAGAGTGACAACAACGGCAACAAAAGCAGTTCATTACAGTGGCTGCAAAAAGTCAGGCCAGAAGGAAGGCGTTAACCAAAAGGCAGCTACGAAAAAAAAAGTGCAATGTAAAATGAAGAAAACCCAAAAGCAAGACAGTCGAAAAGAAAAAGAAAATGAAAATGAAAAGAAAGAAAAGAAAACGAAAACGAAAATGAAAAGGCAACACAAACAGTAGCTGCAGCAGCAACAGGAAAAGTCTCCTTGAGCTCTCTGCTTATCTGACAGATACAATTTTCAAATTGCTGAGATACTCTCACGGCATTTTGTACGTTTGCTTAACACACACAAACCGAAACTTGCGGCAAATTGTATAAAGAAAACTCGCAATAGCTGTGAAAAGTCATGAAAACTGTTAACTGAAATCGAGTTGAGCTGGGAAAATGGAAAAGTGGCAAAAGCTGCTAGCAATTGAAATTATGCAAGAAATTTCACTGATGATGATGATTATGCCATGTTACTTATGCAATCAGAGCAAAGAGAAAAGAACCTTGGCACACTTTAAGCCCAATTAACAAACTTAAGTCGCATTATTGACAACGATTTAAAAGTCACTCCACTCTGATTGATAATTCACATCGATATGAAAGGAGCACGCTCATTAGGGATAGTTACTTAACCCGAGTGTCATTGTTAGTTTTAATCAACTGTTGACAGTTGAAAGACTCATTAAAAAGCAAAGAAGAGAGCAACTAAAAGATAAAGGAAGGGAGAATAAGAGAGTCACATCAAGATAAGGCCAGAATGCCATTCAATTAAGACAGACAGTCCGACCAACAGAGAGTCAGCAAAATGTCACTTTTGACATTTATTAACTCGCAATTGTTGATTGTATTTATTTCGTCCTTTTTTCCCTCTTGTGCCTTCTCGAGTTGCCCAAGTTGAATAAAGTTGTCCTGCTTAGGTTGTGGCAATTGTTCAATTTATGCGGGCTGTGTTCAGAATGTGAATGTGCAAACACCAAGATACGTGTTAGACCTTAAAGTACATGAGGGATTCCCTAGAGATGATTGGAATGATATCATTCAATCAGAGAGTCAGCTACAGGCCAAAAAGGAACAGACTATAGTTTTCGTTTATGAAAATTATTAATTTTATTAGAGATAAATGCATCCTGAAAAACTGGTTTGATTCTACAGAAAACTGGGCTGTTGTCAACATTTTCTATTCACAATGTGCTAAACACTGTCATGTCTTTTTTAAATACCTTTGGATCTATAATCCATCAAACCATATGATCTATCAAACAACATGATTCATCAACCATTATTATCTTTAAAAATAAACATTGATACATAAATATAAACACATAATCAGTCTTAAATGTTGTGCAATAATTTATTTTATATTTGACATGGAGTGAATATTCTGAACATTCAAAAGACAGTGAAGTTTCAGGAATAAGATGATTGTCTTTAAATGGGCAAATTAAATTTTAAACTCTTTGTTAAGTGTTGAACCGTTAACATGTAGTGAAGATTCTTAACTATCAAGAGACAGAATTGTTACAGAATTTTGATAGCTATGTTAAATTGGTCAAAATAAATTTAAATCATTTTTTTTAATGTCTTGAAACATTTAAAATATTAAATTGAAATGACAGATAGGAATGTTACAGAAATTCCATAAGTATACATTTTTAATAGGACTAAATAGATTTAAATGAAAGCTTAATCCAATTAAAGAGTGGGAATATATGTAAACCCTTTTCAGTTTCAGAGACATTTTCCAGTTGATTGTAGGTCTGTCTTGTCTGCTCTAGACGATGAACAAGTGAAAAGCACAATGCATCAGTATTAAAACATTTACACATGACAGATTTCAATATACATATTTCATTTTAGACATACGCTTTTCTACTTCTCATATACATATGTATGTGAGTCACAAGTTGCCAACAATTCCCAACATAATGCGACAGTCGACTAAGCGCATTCCCATATATGGTTACTATAGCTCTCTAGCTTTTCACTTCTATTTCTATTTCTACTTCTATCTGTATTTCAATTTCTATCTGCATCTATCTTCTAAATGCTTCTGTTGACAATTTAGCTTTAACTTGTCGCCCACTCTAATTTCTCTCTTGACAGCTTTTAGCCGCAACGCCGCTTGACTGAAACTTGTAGATAGAGAAGAAAATGCAGGGAGTAAGAGAGAGAGAGAGAGAGGGGAGAGAGAGAGTGAGAGTTGGTGTATTTATGTTAGAGAGTGAGTGCAACAGCTGTCAACACATACGTTGCTTTAAATTCGCGGCATGTTGCAAATTTTTGCCGCGCTGTTGCATTTTGGCTTTCCATAGTCCCCTAACGTCTCTTCTCCCCCACTCTCTCTGTCTGCTCAAGTTCTTTTTCTCTCTGTGAGCCATTTGCCGACAATGTCATCTGTCAATATTGATTTAAAATCAATTCAACTCCCGTTGCGCCAACTTCTGATTTGGTCGGTTGCTTTCGCAGCTTGAGTTTTTCATTAGCTGGACGCATCCAAAGTGGGTCGGTATCTTTTGTGTGCTGTTTGAGCCCCATTTCTGACATACTCAAGTATTCGTCCAACATTTGTAGAGAGTTTCTGGTTACTCTGGAGTGTGAGTGGGTGTGTGTAAGTGTGTGTTGGTAGTGCGTGTCTCTTATTACATTTATGTATGCATGCTCTCTGAATTAATCAAATTTTCTGCGACGCGCCCAACATTCAACATTGAACAGCTCAACAGTCCAACAGTCGAGCTAAAGCCAAGCCCTTCAGTCGTCCATGACACTTGTCCATCAACTTGGCCAACGAAACGGGCCAAGTCAGGCCCTGCCAGTCATTTCAATTGAAGCGAACGTCATTTGAAACGTGGCCACTCCACCCAACTTTAGTTTGAGCCACAGCGATTACAAACTGACTGAACCACCCAGTTACCAGTTACCATACAGAGTTCAATGCTCCAATATGCAAATTGAGTCTTGTTATTCCTACTGTTGTTACTGTCGTTCTTGTTGTTGTTGTTGTTGTTGTTGTTGCTGAGCACGCACAACAAAAGCAAAAATTTTCTTTCATTTCATTTGGTTTTCTTTTTCTTTTTTGTGCCACTTTAAAAGCGGCTTAAATCGGCGCTTGGGAGACGCGAACCAAGTTAAATACAATTTTGCCAGCATGTTTTTAAGAATTACAGCACGAATATAATGTAAGCTTGGGCTTTACACATGCATACCCCACGTTAATCCAATGAAATGACCAAACAATGGTGCAACAACCAATGACGAACGTGTGTGGGCGACTAGCCAAACACCCTGTAATTAAAGGCCTCTGACAAATAAGTAAAATAGATATGATGAAAATTTATGGGTGTCGTTTATTTAAGTATTATACTATTTTTTAAACAAATTGTTAATAACTAGTAAATCCATATTTAAACTTTTATCGTAAATTTAATAGCAACGATCTCAATTTAAAATTGGTATTTATTTATGATACACATTCATACGCACATTAAAGTAGGCGTAGGGTATCAAAGGGGTTTTTGGCAACGTTGCTGTCGACTCCTCATTTCAATTGCATTCACAACACTTAACAATTTACTACCAACTACCGAACCGAATTACATATATAAATTTTCACGCAATAAAAGGCAATGGCTTTTAACTGGAAAAACAGACGACAATGAGAACATCGCACGGCGGCGCAATAAAATATTAAACAAAAAAGTTAAATGAGTCTGGGATAAAACGGGTAGGGCCAAAAAAAGGTTCGCTTGAAAAATGGCAAAAGAAAATGCAAAAATATATATATTGTTAAATGGTTTTAAAATAAATGTAAATAAAATATCGAATAATTAATCTATTTAAAAGTTACACAGGCTAATAAAGACTGAATTTCAAATGATTTTCAATTTGTATGACAATTGGGAATTGATAATTGTTAACTATATTAATAACGACAGGAATATAGCAAATTATCACAACAATTTAATCAACTTTTTTCCAACAGAAATAATGAAATTCGAAATTCAAGAATGTTCTCGGTAAGAGTAAAAGTTATTGATGCAGCAATAAAAATTATCGAAAGCTAGCCATTTATAAATAATAACTACTATAGATTTCAATTTAATTAAATTCTCCGGGTTTTGCTTTAATTAAAATTCATAAGCCGACCATTCATTGTGTCCCGAGTTGAAAGACAATTAAAATATTGTCTAAAACAGAATTTAGGTGCAGTAAATAAAATTACTACATAGTTTTATTGCCGTATTCAAACGGAAAAGCAGCAGGAAAACTGTCTTTGTCGTTGTCATACAAGAAGTACGCAATTTGCATATACACGAGTTCACGTTATAATCATTTAGTTATATGACTTATCGGTAAGCCAGACATGTAATCAGCATTAAGATTTTCCGCAATGTATTGTGTGTGTATGTAAATTAAATTTAATTAAATCAAGACATAAATTTTGAGCTTCAAAGTCACATAACATGCGCCAGGAAACTAATAGCCTTTTGAATAACTTTCGCTTTATTTGTATCTGTTAGATACTCATACTTGAATCGGCCCAAAATTTAACCCAACCCGTTAGGCAATACGTGATGAAATTTCAATGATATCCCCCATTAGTTTTTCGCATAGAAAATCACATTATGGCATTGTTATTATTATTGTTATTCCAATTAGACGGCTGATTGCTAATCAGTACATTGACACTACGCATTGTTTTGTATTGTATTTGAAATTAAGTATTTTGTAATTAATGCATAATAAATTAAAATTTCACATTATTTAGCACGCTTAACAATTTATTAAGAATTTTGAATTTTGAGAACTGAGAGCATATATTCTATGAATAAAATTTAAGCTATATATGAGTTTCTTCCTTTTGAGTATGTATTGAAGCAATAAATGAAAGAAAAAATGAATAGACAATTCTATATATTTATTGAAGATTTTATTTAGCACAGAACATAGAAATACGATTGAAAAGCTAAGCACATATTTTTCTCAAATGCTCTCTCATTTTCTAAAATGGCCTCAATGCTCACTTTGTATTGCAATCTTTGCAATCAATGTTTGATGTTGATGAAAAAGATCAACTTAATCTCATTTATAAATATTTTCATCTTTGTTTATTTCTGCTTCCACTTTAACTCTAATAGACAATAAAACAACATAATTTAAATATTTGCACATCAGTCTAAACCACTTACAAAGGACTTAGCCCAGACACAACTCATTTAGGAGTGCTATAAAATGCAAAAGCATGCATAATTCAGGCCAGGCCTAAAAGACAATATCTATTTGAGATTGGTACTTACATTACATTAATTTTAATTACATTAAACTTCGCTTTGTTTAATTAACAACAATAATAATGAAAGTCAACCACATTGTGAAGGTAACCCCATGCTGCAATTAAACTTACGTGTAAATTTGGCTAATTGATGTGCCAAACTTTAAGCAAATACAAGTATCTAAGTATCTCTCAGTGCGTGTGAAGTGTATGAGAAGTGGGAGTGCAATTAGCAATTGCTCTGAGACATTTCAAAACAATTTAAATAAAGTTCTAGTTTCAGGCAGCTGCACTAATTCACTTAGCCAGGCTAACTAAAACTTGACAAAGTAAAAATGTCTAAGAAAGCTGTCAACCAACAAATTGCGATAAAACCTGAGCATGAAAATGTCAACAAAGCTGACAACACAACCCAAAAATGACACACTAAGGTGCAAGGAAATAAAGAAAGAGAAAAAGAAAGAAAGGGATATACAAGAAAGAAAGAGAGAGAGAAAGCGCTGACAACACGTGCAGTCAATTTAGTGTTAAAAAAGCCAAAGTTTTGTCTATTATTAAATTTGCAAGAGCTCAACAAAAACTTAACACTACAAACTGGCAGCTGTGGCTGCCACGCCTCATAAAACGCCTTTCGTCACCTTTCCCTTGGCGGCAACATTTGAATAATTACTAAAGTTGACTGCCAGCTAAGCGAGATTGAAAGTAAGAGAGTGAGAGAGATTGATAGATAGAGAGAGAGACCAAGTGCTGAATATTTTGTTTACAGGCGATTTATGTGTCTCCTGAGCTGCAATTTTTAGCAGCTTACCAAATGAAACACTTTGCAAAACTTCATGAGTCTGTGTGTGGATGTGACGAGCTTAAAAGACGTGTGAATTTATGTAGGGAAATGCATTTTAAGTGAATTAAATTCCCCAAACTCCGACAAACATTTCCACAACAGTGCAATACGTAAATGTTGCAGCAACATGTTGCCACAGCCCAATAATTGGCAACATTCTTTAAGGGTGCATTTTGGGCTGCTGGCAAACAGCCAATGGCCGCAAAGGCATCAGATAAAATCACAATAAAAAATATAGAGAATTTATACATTGAGGTAATCTTATAAATACAGTGATGATGATAATGATGGTGTTGACGATGATGATGTTGATAATGCGTAAAACAACCCTGCAGCCGCAACCCTGGCCAGAAGGAAAACCTAAACCAATTTGGCACGCGAAAATTTCATTACAGACGGTAAATTTAATAAACCGTCAACCGGCGACCGGCATGCGTAAAATAAATATGCGTAAGGGAAACAACTGGCAATGGAACAGTAACGGTACACAACCCCAGAGTTGTCAGGCTTTTCAGTGATTAGGAAAACTGCACACCTTTTCCCTCTGTCCGCAAAACAAATGTAAAATTTCACAGCTGAACTTGAGTTTCCATTTTTGTTCTTTTTATTATTTGATATTTTTTTTGTGCTCTTGTTTTACTGACAGGGGTTGCTTTAGTTTTTATGTTAGGGTTGCTTTAAAACAACACACACACGGACACACAGACATATTTCAGCTAAATGTTTGGCATATTTGTGTAACATTTGCATCGCCATTTTTGATTTATGCCACTGTGCATAGAAAATGGATATTTATTGTATACAGGCGCGCTTTTAAATGTCAGCTGCGGCCATTAAAAAACTGTCATCATAAAAATAAAGTACTGTCACTACACAAGCTCTAAACTTATAGAGAGCAACCTTTTGAGCCAGTTAAAATTGCGTTCTTTTAAAGTAAAGTGCAAAAAATATATGTTTAAATTTCGTTGTCAATCAACTATAAAAACTGTCAGCATTTAAATAAAGTAATATCACTACACAAGCTCTAAAATTATAGAGCAAACCTCTCAGACAGTTGAATGCTACGTTGACTCCAAGAATATGGTAACAAATATTTTTCTCAATTTAGTTGTGAATTGTTTAGATGAAATAAAAACTTTTATAGCGATATAAACAGCTTTATGTGACTGAAAATGCTTAACGATTTAAAACAGAATCTTTAAATTCTGTCATTCAATCAAACCACTTTATCAATTTTAGCCACAGCGCATCAAATCCACAGTGAGTGCAAATAGCTCACTCCCACCCTATACTCCACACTCAATGCCCCGTTTAAGAGGTGTTTAAAATTCCATACGATTAAGTGCAAAAATCGGTTCAATTGGTAGCTCCAAAAATATTTCAATTGACATAATCAGCGAACTGTCAGCGACAGGTGAAAAAAGCTACCGAAATTGCAATAAAATATTTTAATACCAAATGGCATCAAACGCCCGCTAGTCACCTATATACCCCACTTTACTCCACGCTCTCCTCTTCACAAAAATGAATGAGGCGGCGACTTCATTAGTTTGATTGTGTTGACTATTTCACGGCGGTTCAGCGGTTGGCGATGTTGTTGTTGGGTGGCAGCTTGTAAATAGAAGGCACTGTTAACCGCAAATATAGCAGGTAAACTAGCTCATAGTTTATTGACAGCAACAACAATAAAAGTAAAAAGCGTGAATATGAAATATGTGTCTGCGGAAAATTGTTTTTGTAGTCCATTTTTTTTCTGGCATGCCGCTGAAATTCTTCTGGCTTAAAATGTAAATAACGTAATTTGTAATGAAAGCCAGTTTCAAAATACACTCTCTGCACACACACACTCACATTAATATAAACTTGTGTTTCACACACACATATACAGGAACTTATTCAAGCGCACACCCACTAATGCATTTATGCAACGGCTGCGGCATTGTGAAAATTCCTTTGGCTCGGAAATACCCACTAAACAGCCAAAAAATAAAGGGTATGCCAAGAATATAGATTTTTGGCAATATAGCTCAAAGCATTGGAAAACAGTTAAGCTGCTTTAAAGCTCAATAAGCAGCTTAAACTTAGTAATCTGCAATGTCTATACCTCTTTAATTAATAATGCTTGAAAGTAGTTCAGGCAAAGGAAAGCTATTTAAAGGGCCAACTATACAATAAACTTAAAACTTTATCAGCTAGCAGCATTTACTTAATAGAGTTTTGATATATCTACAATTATTTTATAGCACATTAAGGCTTTTCAAAAAGGTCTTTTTACTTATGGCATTTGGACGTATTTATCGAATAAATACAAATACAAAAAATATGAATTGTCAACTACTGGGTGTCGCGCAGTCGACTATACGCAGATGTAGACCATTTCGTTGACTTTTTTAACAGTATCTCTTTTATGAAATATTTCACGCTGGCACTTTAATGCCTTGGTAGTGAGGTGGATTCTCAGTTTCTGCACTGACAGCGGCGAAGGGTAATAAAAATTCCACAATGGCGTTAGCTTTGCCAACACATACATAGAAGGGACACTCACACACATACTCAGCTTATATTTGTGTGGATTTGCGGCACATATTTGCGGTAAAACAATGTCGCATACGCGGAGTTTGGTAAAAGTAAAATGCAATAAAATAAAATTAAATGCACAGAATGTTATTTAAATATACATACACTTCTGTATGTTTATGTATTTGTGTATTTATTTATATGCATATATTTATGCTATAATTTACATATATGTTGCCATTCATTTTTATACTCGTAAGCTACAAACTACACCTCGTCCTTTGGCGGCTGTGTTCTCTGTGCTCTCTCTGTATTCAGTTCGGTGCTAAATTGTATTACTGCACGCGATTCCCTGGAAAGCCATTAACAGAGACAGAGAAACACTAACAGCAACAACAACAACAACAACAACAATAATAACAGTAACAAGAACAAGTACAGATACAGATACAGATACAGATACTGTAACTCACTAACTCAACTGGGTAGAGCCATAGACCATAGACCAGGCTATATGTATATGAGTAGAGACAACAGTTGGCGCCCATAATAAGCCATGCCAAAAAAGCGATTTAACCGGCTAACTCCTCTTACCACCCCCCAAAAACAACCCCTCCACCACTAAAGTGCTGCACAGCAGCCGCAAAAAGTTTTTGTATTCAGTTGACTGGCCGAATGGCTGACTGGAATGTGCCCCATAGTAATTAGTGTAATAAGCCTTAGTGTACATACACATATGCAACCACACATATACACACAAATACACACATGTGTGTGTGGGATAAATCCTTTGCATCAGTCTCAATGCTGCCATTTTGTGTGAGTTTTGACCAAAAACCGAATTGAACCAAATGCTATGCTTGACTTTTTTGCCACTCAAAACCAAATAATTTAAACTCATTTCTAGAACTATAAGTCGAATTGAGACAGACAGAGAAAGAGGAAAATAAGTTGGAGATAAGTCATAAAGTCATAAATCCGCTTTTTGTTATGACCAATGGAAATGATAAGCATGTTAAATAAGTTCAGCAATTTAAAGTAAAATTGCATGTAACTGAACATAACACAAATATCATTCCAAAATTAAAGTTTAAGTGTGAATTTAAGATAAAATTAGCACCAAATTCAGATCAAATGAAAATAACTCAGTACTAATAAATAAGTGTATATTTTTATATTAGGAGAACTATTAAGCCAAATATTATATTTTTATTTATTTTGTTAATTTAACGATTACCGAAGCCAATCGTCAAATGCAGACCGCTAAAAGCTAAATAAATGCACATACTTCAGTAATGTATTTCGGACTTAGTTTTAAATAATCCAATCACCGAACTTTTTATATGGTTTGGATTGATTTTATATTGATATCCCAGATTATGCTCAATGAACATAAAGCTATTCAGCTTAAAAGTTTCAATAATTTAATTTGTATATAGCTAAGAAGATATTCTCTTTAGTAATTTCCATAAATAATTTTGCTCACTTTTGGCTAATTTAATTTTCTTTTCTTTTACTTGCAGGTAATTATGCCCCAGACAAATAAACCACAACAGAGAAATGTTTTCAGAGAAGGAAATTATTGTAAGTGATTGTCATAGAACAGACACGCCCACAATTAGTCACGCACTACACACTGCACTTCAAGGGTAAATAATAACAAATATTATTGATGAAAAATTGTCTAGTGGGGGGGAAAACAAAATGGAATTGTTGAATTAATAGGCCATCAAAGGGCTCTTTTGGAGCCATCAAATGCGACCTCGACCGCAGCTGCGGCTCGTGTTGTGACGTTTAACGGCAACTTGACTCTCGCTTCCCCTTCCCCTTTCTCTTTCAAAAGGGGCTACTTGTGGTCGACTCTTTCATAAAAGTTAAAATGCAAATACAATTTGCCACTTAAAATCAACATAAATTGATGCATACGCCAAGCAGGGGTAAGTGGTTGCCCTCAGAGGAAGAGGAGGCAATCATTTCGCATTCGAGAGCCACTTCAAACAATTTACAACAAAAACGATGAAAACACACGCAGCGATGAAAATAGAGACAAGAAGTGGAGGGAAAAAAACTTAGCAAAAAAGCCAAATCAATGGAAAAACTCAGAGAGTTTGCTGGGAACTTTTATAAAAAGAGATGATGGGGGAAATTCTACGAAACATTTATTAAATGGAAAAACCATTTTAAATGCTCGAAAGCTCGAAATTTGAAGTATGTACATAACCATGGCAATCTATTAATATAAATAACAATAACTTGAATGACAATATTGAGTCTTAAGCTGCTACAGTAAAATATACAAATATTACCAAGTAAACCAGAAAATGTACATTAAATTGAACATTTAATAGATTTCCACGAATTATTTCTAAGGTTTATTTTTCGCAGAAGTTTGTGACAGATCCCTTTTTCAATTGGTGTCATGTGGCATTGATTTAAAGCTTTAAATTTGTTAAGATGTCTTAAAACTGAAATTAATAAAAGAAAACAATGAAATTAAAATTAAATTGAACGTTCAACAGATTTCCACGAATTACTCCCTTAGTTTATATTTCGCAGAGTTTCAAAACAGCTTCTTTTCCAATTTTTGACATATAAATTTAAACTTTCAGAATATTTTGTTTTATTATAACTGAATTTATATTTTTATATATTTAATGTACAAGTTACAAGTTCTATATCATTTTTAAGGATAAAAAACATAAACCTTCCCTTATAATACTTGTTTTAGAACTATTCCATAATACCATATACTTAGTATCCTGAGATTGTTTTAAATCTCTGTTAATAAATAGTTTATCGAATCTCATTAGATGTATTCTTATTTATAGAACATATTTGATTGGTTTCTTAAATTCTCCATTTGGATTTAATTCTAAAGTTCTGCCAGTATATTTAATCACTTGCACATATTGCAACTAAAGATGTCATATAAAGGACTTAATAATTGTCAATTATAAAAATAAATCAAATCAAATTTCTTGTTTCTGGGAAATATCTCAACCTTTTGTCAAAGAGCCCATTAAATATCTATGCTGATTACGAAGCAGCTGTTGTCAGGCTTCAAGCAATAATTACCCAGTCACAGAAGTCGCACAATTGTAGTCTCTAATAAATTCATAATTGACAATTCCCTTCCCGCCCCAGACACGCCCCCTTGTCAGTCTTCGCGCACATATGACAAAATGCTGCGGGGCGGCACATTTCACGCATAAACAGGCCGCACTTCCACTTCCTTTAACCGTCTCCTGGCCAACTTCCTGCCAAATTGCTGCGTTTCCTGCCTTCTACTGCAAAAGGGTTGGTCTTCCTATTTTCTCTTGCCAGTTTTTGTTGTTGTTGTTCTACATGAGCAGCCCTTTGGGTAATTGCAAAACTATTAAGCCAAATTATGGGTTTTAATATACATACGAGGCGCATAAAATGCCGGCTGCTCGCTGACTTTCCCCTTTCCCTTCTCTGCGGCCTTTTCTGCAATCCTTTCTAGTGCCAGCACTTGAATATTTGAAGTAGCGTGAAAATCAAGCACACGCGAAATTATTATATGGATTTGAACCCCAGCTAAAAACCCATGACAACCCCTATCCCTGCCCCTCCCCTCAACGCCTTATATTTGATTGCAAAATATTTGTTCGGACAAAAAAAAGGCGCCGCATCGAATTATATGAAAAATGCAAGGGTAATATTTGTTCGACCTTCATTGCCCCCTGACAAACCCCTTTCCCATACCCTTTGGCACTAAAAACTCCCACACAGATCAAATAATCCAGGCGCAACTCTTCTCGTAAATATAGTAGTTTCTGAGTTCTTTTTTTTGCGCCAATTGGCCTGGAGTCCTGTGGCATTCCCATGGCGCTCTTTAAACGATTCTGGTTAGTCCTGTGAGAGTCATACACAAAAAGAATGTATGCCAATTGTCGGCTCAAAATTGCAAAAACAATAACAGCAACTGCAAATTTGGCAAATAAAAAATGAAAAGTCATTTTCCCCATATTGGGAACCAACGGTAAAACTTCATCTCTTTACTCCTTTTTTTGGTTAGTTAGTTTTATTGCTGTTGTTGGTGTTTTTCGATTGCTGCATAATTTAAACGGTGTATTTAAGCGGAATTATTGACTGTAAAATGACCGTGGTGTAAACTGTATAAAGTGAGTTAAGAGAAAGAGCCAAAGGCATGGGTAAATGGAGAGCATTGTTTACAAATGCTGGAGCTATGAGTGTACTTTAGAATACGGGCTATTTGGCTATATTTGGATACTGGGCTATAGCCCATAAAATGTTCATCTCTTGATGATCAACGAAATTCAGTTATAAATCACAGTAATGAATGAGATTTAAGCTCCATAAGAGAAATATACATGGGCGAAAATGTGGGAATGCCAGTTTAATACAAATTTAAAATAAGTATTACTTAATTTTGAATCCTAACAAATGTGTCATACTATAATTGATCAAAGAAGAGTCTTTAAAGTAGCTAAAAAGAAATTAGAACCACATATTAAAATAAAGTGCAGTAAGCAAAGTACAGAGTATTTCCTAATCAAACCATTTCAAAAATATCAAAAGTTAAAAATTGCAGCTTCATATTTTTCCCAAAGCCAGCTGAAGGATTTTTTGCCCACACTTGAGCGAATTTTGTTCCCTTGCAATTTGCTTACGCTAGAGTACCATCTGTAATCCTGTCTGCAATGCGGTACGAATACGCTCGGCACTCACTGTATATATGCTTCATTTTCACCCCATTTGCACTTGCTACGAATTTCACATGAGAAGATAAATTGCACTGCACTTGGCCATAAATTAAATAAACAAAAAAAAAACTGTATTTCTTTGCCGTTTTTACTTCTTTTTGTTGTAAATCTAAGGGAAATCTTCGCATGGACGCCTTTTAAGAATGTGAAATGCCTAACAGTACACTCTCAGAATTCAGGCCTCAGGACTACAGTCCTGTTTGAGTTTGAGTTCGAGTTATACAACAGACGGCTGCTGTTCACTGAAATTTTAATAACTCAATTACGCACACATTTGAATTCATTAGCGCCACACGAAATAACAAAAACAGCAACAACAACAACAACCAGAGGCTATTGGTTGAAAGAGGAAGAGTAAAGGGATGGAGTTCGGGGTTCGTCGGGGTAGCAAAAGCAAATATAATAAAATGTATATAAATCAAATTTAGCGCTGAAATGGCAAAAGGAGTGCGTTGGGAGGGAAGAGGGATTCGACAAGAGGGAAGAGGGATTTTTTTGGGCATCCCTGAACCTTTGTTTGCTCAGGGTTTGCGTGTCGACGAGGAGTTCACTGCAGGGGTGCATTTTTATTCAGCGGGAGGGGGGAAATTATTGCCTGTGCCAAAAGCATTTGAAAAACTAATAACCATGTACGGATTTCATAATAAATCAAGTACGCAGCGTCAGCAGCAACAAAAACAACATTCTCATCAGCATCCCGGAGAAAGGACTGCAGCAGGAAGAATGTCCTAAAATCCCTATTTCAAATAGACAAATGAACGAATTCTGACAATGTCAAAGGACGTTGCTACAGCGTTGCATTCATTATGTTGCACAAAGCCGAGTCAGTTACATATGTTTCACTGTGGGACAGCAACAGAGACAATGCCATTCATAAAACTAGAAACCATTTCCCAAAAGGAACTATTCGAGGTATTTGCCAATCAGCTAATAAGGTCAGGTAGCTGCTCTGATTTTGCCACACTAATCGAAATTGGCATGTACTCGATAAGGCAGCTAAGACCTTTCCATATCAATTGTCTAATGCGGATTATCTCAGTCCTCTCTCTTTTTTCTTTTGGCTAAGCACTTCCTGCTTTGTGTGTGCAATGCCAGAGATTACAGTAAACTGACGCTTCAATGGATCGCAATCGTTTGCCTCTGGTCGCTAATTGACAGCTTAGCAACGAGCATGCAACGGATGAGGTCAGCTGGAAGCAACTATCCGAGTTGAGATTGGTCTATTAGAGAGAGATTGTATATATGTTCAGCCGAAGCGAATCAAGTGAAAGCACAGCTGGTTTTCTAGTAGGTCTCAATTTGCTGTCTTTCTTCCTCATGGATAACTGATCTTAAATCCAAAATGCATTTTATTTTTTTGTGTTAGATTATGCAAGAATCTGTTAGCATTTATTATAATTAAGGAAGAGAGACAGAAACTTATAATGGTTATATTTAAAAATAAGTTCTTGCAAACTAATCTTTAAACGAAACTGATTTTGTTTTATATTAAATAATATTCGAATCTGTTTTTCATTTTTAATAATTAATGATATAAAAGATTATATCACTAATATGTTTTACTAAGTTCTTCAATCGTTTGATAAAAGTTTAATTCATAGTTTAATTGCATTTATCTTTCATGCTCTACGGGAAACATACTCAAGCACTTTTAAATTCTAAATTCCCAATTTTTTTTCTTATTTAGTTTACTTTTTTTATAGTTAGTATAATTACATAAGTAAATACTTAATATTATTTTAATCTACAAATGTTGATGACTTTCTTTTTAATTTCCAATTTCCTCACTCATCTTGTATTCCACTTTCGTAAAGAGTTTATTATAAACACTCAACATTTATATTTTTAAATTAAAAACTTCAATATGAATGCAGGATATAATCCAAATTAGTTGAGTTTCATAGAGAAAACTCAACATTCTGTTTCAGCAAATAATGTAGAAATATGTAAAGGTTGATAAATAATTTGGTCTAATTTAAAAACTTATTGAACGAAACTTTAACTAAACATTTGTGAACACATTTTGGATGTACTTATGCTTTCTCGTAGAAATCTCAACAATTTTACCAGTATTTGTTCTTAAATCTGTAAATATTGATAAATTCTTTGGTTAAGCTTAATAACTTATTAAACCCATACTTTAATTAAACATTTCTGTTTAAATTATAATGAAGTTGACTGTACACACATTTGAACTCTGCTTATTATGCTGCTTAAACATGGTGTAGACAATTATCTTATAAGCCGCTTTACACACCCATACACAACACAGAGACACACCCAATGGAACCACACACACATACATTAGACCAAGCACTTCTAATTAATCAAATTTTCGATTTTCCATTTAATTTGCAAATGCTTTAGAGCAAGACCAGCTCGTCTTTCAGCCTGCTTGTTATTTACTTACTCACATACACATCCAAATGCATATTTACATATACATATGTATATATAGCTAGATAATAAGCTGCTTAGGGCCGGGCATTGTTACCACTGTTGACCAGGCTAATAGCAACTGGATGCCAGTTACCATTATTAGTCAAAACCATTGTGAACTATCATTACCATCATTTGTGCATTGTTGGACTCTGTGTAATTGAAGCTGATTACGAAGCAGCAACCAAATTTATCAAACCTAGCTCACATTACAATGCAACTAGTACTACGAGTATGTGGCATGCAACACTTGTTTGCATTTCCAATTGCGCCTCAGGTAAAATGGTTAGCGGTTCACAGAAATCTCCCTCTAATCCCTTGGTTGCCCCGAAGCGCTCTCTTGACGTCTCAATTTCCAAATGGCCAAGCTAATTATATAGCCTGCCAGTTTTTCCCTTTTGTCAACCACTTTCTATGACATAATTCCGCTCGAATTTCGACCGTCTGTCTGACTTTTTACACTCGCTCACAATGATATAATTAGGTTGAACCCTCCGAGTAACCCTCGCTATTTGCCACACCCTCACTTGTGAGCACAGCTGGCAGCTGGCAAACCCAATCAAATGTTAAGCATTACAATTGTTAAATGAAAACTTTTGCTTTTTAATATAAAATTATGCAAATATTCACATTGAGCTCGCTGCATTTTCACGCATTAAGCGACTGAGAAAACTTTATGAAAATCACAAATGCTTCAACAACAATGAGAGAATAACAAGTGTGCAGGAGTATGGAAGATAAATGTGGTCGACTTTAAAGATACGCTGTCATAAAGAAAGCAGTTGCTTAGATAAATAAACGATATTAACATATACTTTACGACTTTGATTATCCTTCTTTTTTCCCATCCCTAATCTTATCGGTCGATTACTCTATTTATATAAGTGTATCAGACTATTTTGTCAGACATATATATTTATATAGTTTTTTTAAGCTAAGCTAAAATATTTATTAGCTTACCAAAAGAACAAAACTAATTTGAATAAAGAATATAATTTTTAATTTAATATTTAATAAAAAATTGAAGGGATAGAAGTTCAATCCTCCCCATCATACCCCACCTGACTACAAACTTGTAGGGTATAACAAAGGGAGCATGCAACTAACATTTATTACGATTCGCGAAAACCCTGAAGTGAACTTCTGCTTTTGCTTCCCGCTTCGCATTTAGTGTATAAAAAATGCAAGTCAGCAACTGGAGAAATCCTTGAGGATTTACAAGCGATATTCTCTCAATGCTTTAGCTAAAAGCTTTAGAGTTTCGGAAATTTTTGCGTTGATTTCTCCAGCGTCGTTGTCGTTGTCATTGTTTGGGGGGGTGGGATTTTTTGTGGCACTCAAGGGACTTGAATGTGGCGATGATGAAATTTCAATAGTCAGTTGTTTGTGGTTCTTCATGAAATATGCAATGAATTTACTGTGATTTTATTAGCTAATCGAAGTGTAGTGACAACTTACAAAATAGGCTTTAATTCTTAATGTGATCAGCTTCATTTGTTAGCTTTCAGCTGATTGTCTTAGGGTATTATACATGCTATCCCTTGCATGCTAATGACCACTAGATTTGATTCAGAGACTGAGATCGAATTCAAATGCCAATACTTATATAGAGAGAACTTTAATGAGTTTCAAGAAATGTACATAGCGTAACCAGAGCTGACCAAAAACCATAATTAAATATTTCAGCTGACCAAAACTGTCCAAGACAATTAGTGAAATTCTAGTCAAGCGATGCCATCGAACCACAATATCGACAAGGCAAGGACAGCTCATCATCATTAACACCCAACGACAATTGAACGTAGTCAATGGCAACTTGACTGTTTTCCCTCTTCAATGGGATTGGGATTGGGATTGGAATTGTCATAGGGAATGTCAATGGGGGAAAAGAGGAAATCGGATTGAGCTATGTATGTAATGTGGGCTGCTGTTGAAGTTCTGTGTTGAAATTGTTGCTGTGCCAGCATAATAATGTGACCAGGGAATCGATGACGACGTAAATCAATGCAACATTCACATACATATTTACTAAATGTGTGTGTGTGTGTGTGTGTGTGTGTGTGTGTGTGTGAATTGAAACAATCATTAATTAATGTCAATCGAATAGAAATGAAATTTTGCGACAAACGTTTTCCGCTTGAAATTAACGTAAATGAGCAGCGGCTGTAATCATCATTATCATCATCATCATTATTATCATCTAGGGAGAAAGGAAATGCCAGCTTTTCTGCGGGTATGGAGCAGGTAGCCCAAAACTCTACCCTCTCAACAATCTCCCAGTTCCTCTATCGTTCTTTGGGTAATGACATTCGTTAGAAAATAGGAATAATTCTCAGTCTCAGAATGCCAGCAGAACTTTTGACAACTCTTGGTTAGTATTTACTATTTTCGTGGAGATGGAAAAACGGAAATGGAAATAACGAAAACATGACGACAACTTTTGGCACAAATGTCGGATGCAAAAATCTAGCAAATGTCCTGCAATTAATTATCTCCATGTTCTTCTTTTTTCCCACTCGATTTTTCCTTTTTTATGGTGACATCAACTGGGATTTGAGTTTTTGTGCATTGTGGAGTTTTGAGGAATTTCAACAACAAAAATATTAGCAAGGCAATTAGCAATGAAATTGGAATGTCATATGGGTAAGATATGTTGGAAAAGAAATCGCAGAGCTAAAAGAAGTGAATACGAAAGAAGGCTTTGGGATAATTGTATTAATTTAAGGAAAATACAATAAAAAGAATAAACGAAATAGTTTTACGTGACTTAAACTGCGAGAGATTCTTTCTAATATTGAAATCACAGCTATCAGTCTAAACTTAACATATGTACAACTTAATAAATATATAAGTTAAATTATTCCTCTTTAAATAGTAATTATTAAGCAAACGGAAATATCTCTTCTCTTTAAAGTCTTTACTTAAATAATAAACACAAATATGACCCTGACTCACATCAACAAATGAATGAATTCATTGTTAACTCAATGTTAAGTTGTGAAGAGAAAAAGAAATGAAAACAATAAGACACTTCAATTGTCAGTTGAGGAAAGTGTTGAATCGTCTGCTAGTTATTGTTTTCAGTCTCTCATCACTTTGGTCATTTTAATTGGGGCTCAAGTCAGTCTGATGAGTTTTATAATAATTATTATAAATATTATTTTTTAATATATGTGAGTATGCATAATATGCATCATATTTGGCAGCATAAAGGCAAATTGACTTGACTTTAATTAAAAATGCGTATTGAAAATATGTTTAATATTGAGGCCATATATCTCCTTTGAAACATGGTATTAAAAGGGACACACACACAGAGTCTGTTATACAGATGTGATATTAAATGACTGACGAATGTTCTTTACAGTCAGCAAAGTGTTTTCAGTTGTCAGATACAGAAACAGCAACAACAACAACATTGACACAACACAACATAATTGCAATTTAATGCAGTTTTATTGACATTCAACGGCCTGTGAAAAGGAGTCGACGTCGTTCATTAATTAAAAACACTTTGGCCTGACTCTATCTCACCATCTGTCTGACCATCTGTCTGTCTGTCTTTCTGTCTCTTTGTCTGGTCTGCTTGGACAAATGATGTCGGCAGGATTTTCAATTTGGTAAAGCTGCTTTCACTACATTGATGCGAAGTGCAACAAAAACTAAACGGCCAAAAGCCTCGCGGCCTGTCAAACAAATCACAACATTTATTATAACTGCCCCCAAGCACTGGAGCTTTTAATTAGAGGTGTCCACAGCTCCCCTTCCTTTCCTATCCACGGTACCAGCATAAAACTTATTCCATCATAATAAATCTTAGACATGCAGGTGGTAGGCGAGTCAGACGAGGAAGCCAGGCGTCCGGGCTTACTCATAATTAGCCCTATCCATAGAGCAAACTAGGAAGTGACCCAATGGACTCCCCCTAACTCTCCAACAATTCTCTCTCTTCACTCTTCACTCTACGCGGCACATCATAATTATGCAAAAGTGTGAAACGCGGCAGAGGCGCGGCAGAGGGGCAGCAAAAAAAAAAATGAGAGAGAAAAATAATGTTGACTAAACAAACAGTTTTCTGAGCTCAACTTTCGCAACATAATTCGTTATTTATGGCTTCAATTATGTTTGCCCGTAGCCAGCACACAAATACATATACACACAGGGACCCATACATATACATATACATATATAAACTGGAGGTTAAACGGGGCGCAGTGAGGCGCATTTAACCTCCAGGAGGCCGCAGGCAGCAGCCGCTTCATGCGGCAAAAGGCGCCTTGTGGCATGCTACACATTTGTCGTCACCTCAAATTGAGCAGCGACAGGGAAAAAGAGAGAGAAAGAGAGCGAGAGCGAGAGAGATATACTGAAAAAGTTAAGGTGCGGTCACCTTTCGCTTTTAATTAGACTTTCAACAAAGGTCCAAAAAACAGTGTCCCTCTCCCTTTCCCCCTTCTTTTAGGCCAACTGACAACTCTTGGGAGTGCTTCTCACTCTAACATTTATGATAAATTACATGGAAAAAATGGCACAAAAGTTTCAACCCAAACTTTGACTTGCTTCTAATGATATAATCGCATGTGTTCTGAAAATCTACTGCACTTCAATTACGCCCGAAATTCCTCATAAAAACATAGTAGTAAGTAATTAAACAAAGCTTTAACTAAAGATTCTCATGTTCATCTTAAGCTCGAAATAACCTGTCAAATCTCTTTCGCCTCAATTTCGCCAGCTAATATAACATTAAATTAGAATTTTCGATATTTATAGAATTATTTTCTCTAAGTTTGTTGTTCACCTTTAATACAAACCCCTTCCTTCCGCTTGAAATTCAACTACATTAAATAATTCACAAACTACGTTTATTACATTATTGAGAACAAACTTAACTATAATTATAATTTAATAATTATTTGTGTCCGTTTATTCCAATCAACAGATTCTCTGCATTACAGTATTAATTATTGACCTCATTTAGCTTGATTATGTCAACGCCATTTTCCTCACAAAGCTATTCATAATGAATAGCATTTTTTTCTTCATTTCATTGCGAATTAATGTCAAAATATTTAATAAGGTTGAAAAAATAATTTTAATAACCATAACATTTGACTGAACAGTTAATAAAAACACATTTTTTTAATCTTTAATTATGTGTCAGTTTAAAAATGTAAGATATCTTTTTATAAAAATTGGATGACTAAAAAATACCCAATACTTGAAATGAGAAAATAGACTAGTTTGATATAGAATCGTTCAAAATTATAAAATCATATATGAAAATATAATATATATTTATTTAAAGATAAGCTGATCTTAAACTAGCTCGTGTAATATACCCATTTAGCTTTTCTTAATGAGTAAAAGTTATAATAACACTATTCAATTTCAATGTCATTTACAATTCATTTAATAATTCATATTATCAACTGATCAAGAGTGCAAAAAAAAGGCATTATGCAAATTAGTTTTGACATCAAAAATATAAATAAAACTATGATTCCATGAATTTATAAGCTGCTGCGAACTTAACTCATATTTTTTTGGGAAGCTCTCGTACTTGAACAGTGGCCACAAATTGTAATTGGCTAAATCCAAGGCTGGCAATTGTGATTAAGTCCAAGAGAGACACCCACGATTGTGCTCACCTAACCATTTCTAGTTATCACAAACACAAAACAAGCTCGGGCCAAAAGCAGTTCACCTTGGGGTTGGTTATGTATCCAATTGTGGCCCCCGTTCGTCTAACTGCAACTGCAACTCAGCTGCATAACCTTGAGCCTCACGTCAGCTCATTTTCCCACAAATCAACTGTGTGAATGGTAAATAAAAAAATAAATACAGAAAACAAGAAAATACAACAACCACATTGAAAACACGATTCCCACTTGACTCTGCTCAATTTGCATGTGAAAAGAAGCAAAAACAAAACAACAGCGAAGAAAAACTGAGCCATGGACAACGTTGCGTTAACTTGGCTTATATAATAATAGAGCCCTAACATAAATTTTGTTTTTTTTTTTGTTATATTTATTGTATATATTTATTTTAGAAATTGTTGCGAGAAAGCTAATTGCCAAACAATACTGCAGCCCTTAAGTTGATAAATAAATAAACGAGGCAATTAAACGATAAACTTGGCAAACAAACATAACAGCACAGCAAAAACTTAAATATACACATAAATAAAATATAATAAATCAGTCAAGAAAAAGCAGCTTAATGAAGTTTAAATACTCTTACAATACTCAACTATGGGTAACTTAAATTAAATACAGATTTCCGTCCCTAAAGGTCAATTATAACTTAACTAAACAAAAAGTTATCTTTGATCATTCACTTATTTCCTGTTACTTTAATAGAACTTAATTAACAAATTAGTTGCTGATTTATTGAATATCTTTGTCAAAGTGTAACACATTTAATGAGTAATTGGTTTTACCCGCTTTCTGGAGAAACTCTAAGAAAGTCGAAGTTCAAGCAAAGTTTTATACGCCCTGTTCTGACGACATATGTAACTATGTTTAAACTTGGCCCATTCCTTATTTTGCACTTTCTTTGGAGCTGTCAAAAATGTTTATGCATTTTATTTGCATGAATTTCATTCACAACTTTTATTCCGACTGCCGCATTTAACTTTTTGAAAAGAATTTAGCTCGTATGTAGCTCAAAATTACGTATGTATGTATATAAGACAGAAATAAGTACATCTAATTAAAATTTTGGGTCAGCAACTTCCAGTTTTAACGTAGTTGTCGGGTTGATGTGTTCCATGACTCAGAGCTCAACTTGAGTTGAGTTTTTATCAGGGCAACAGATCTGCGAAAAAAAATTGGCAACATTTTAAAGTTAACAATTTAAAGCTTAAACTTAACAGATAGAGTGAAAAGAATTAATCTCTTTACAATTGAAAAAAAAATCCGTTCATATATAGAAGGTAGATTGTTGCCAACAAATCTTTAGATATTTTCTTTCCATTCCCCTTGTGTTGTTATACCTCTTTTTATAAATATTTCATTGTTACAGGGTATACAACGACCTGAGTTCAAAGACACTTATGGCATGACAACCGTTAGTTATGCCCAAGTTAGCAATTGGCAAAAATGTTTAACAAAAAAATTGCACACAGCTGTTGTTAATGGCGATGACACACGAACATAACTGTCTTTCTGCACAAAAAAATTAAAGACTTATATATATATTAAAGTATATACAGTTTATTTATAATAACATATTTAGCATATAAATAAGCTGCACATATAAATTATGCAATTAAATTGCCTCACACAATCAACAGTAAACTGAATAAAATGCGTATAAAAATATAGCGCAAGCTAACTTTGGCGCGCCAAAGTTTGGATACCCTTGCAGTGCCCTGCGTAAGCCGTCAGATTTTTTACAAAATTTGTTAAAGGTTGATTTTGAACCGATCGTTCCTATGGCAGCTATATGATATAGTTGTCCGATTTACACCAAATTTGGTCAGCCTGTTTAAAACTAAATCAAACACACAATATGTATATTTGGTTGAGATATTTTGAGAAACAAAAAAGTTTTTCATACTAAATGTTGTTTTCGAACCGATCGTTCCTATGGTAGCTATAAGATATAGTAGTCCGATTTACACCAAATTTGGTCAGCTTGTTTAAAACTAAATCAAACACACAATGTGTTTATTTGGTTGAGATATTTTGAGAAACAAAAAAGTTTTTCATACTAAATGTTGTTTTCGAACCGATCGTTCCTATGGCAGCTATATGATATAGTAGCCCGATTCACACCAAATTTGGTCAGCCTGTTTAAAACTTAATCAAACACATAATGTGTATATTTGGTTGAGATATCTTGAGAAACAAAAAAGTTTTTCATACTAAATGTTTATTTCCAACCGATCGTTCCTATGGCAGCTAT
Source organism: Drosophila neotestacea (assembly GCA_035044365.1). Classification (NCBI taxonomy): domain Eukaryota; kingdom Metazoa; phylum Arthropoda; class Insecta; order Diptera; family Drosophilidae; genus Drosophila; species Drosophila neotestacea. The sequence continues at coordinate 171,679 of JAWNMD010000566.1, forward strand.
ATGATATAGTTATCCGATCCGGTCGGTTCCGACATATGTACTGCGTGCAGCAAAAAGACGGACCTGTACCAAGTTTCATCAAGATAGCTTCAAAACTGAGAGACTAGTTTGCATAGAAACAGACGGACAGACAGACAGACGGACAGACGGACAGACGGACATGGCTATATCGACTCAGCTCGTCGCCCTGATCAAGAATATATATACTTTATGGGGTCTGACACGCCTCCTTCACTGCGTTACAAACTTCGTGACAAAATTATAATACCCTCTGCAAGGGTATAAAAATATTACAACAATTTGTTATTTTAATTTGACTGTGTCTGGTATTACATGAAAGCGTAAATAATGTCTGAGCTGCTATAAAGTATCTTTAATTATACATTTATTATTAGAATAAAAAAGAGAGATGAGTTTATGATTATATTTGATTAAAAGATTTTTCAGAATTGCATAATACAACAAGTTATATATACTTAGCCATATTCATATTGATACTTTTAATTTATTGCATTACTTAAACATTTATAATTGTTAAATCACCTTTCAAGAACAATTCAGTACGCCGTTTAAAACATAATTTAATTTTATATTTATTTGTAATTAATTGAAAAAATGCCTCTTTAAGGTCAGCGAGTGAAAAGTCTGTCATCAGACAGATTCCCCTGAGGGCATTTTAACACTCAATGGGATCAATAACCTTCCAATAACCTGAACAAATTATAATTATTTGTTTATGTTTTTTTTTATTGTTTTCAATTGTTAATGTCGCAGCAATAATTAATTGATTTCAAGTTGCAACAAATATAAAATTAATGCCAATTCACAGTGAGACATGGCCGGCGTTTTACGATTTCGCAAAACCATTTGTCAAATTACGAGTATATCCTCATCCTTCAGTAGACTCAACGGGAATGCCATATAAATTATGAGACCAAAACCGCAGATCAATTTATTTTGTGGCCAAAATGTCCCAGACATTTTTCTCTAGCTTACAATTTGCCTCTGTCCCCTCCCCCCGCATTATTTTTACTAATGCGATTCGTCCCGTTCTGTCAACGCTGCGCCGCAAAAACAATTAAAACCCAAGCCCGAGACATTTTACGACGGCGTCGTCTGGTGAACTGTTGGTTTCCCCCTGCCCCCTGACTCTGCCTGGAATTCAGCCTTCCATTAACTTTATTTACCTTTGGCGCTGATTTGGCCAACACTGTTTTTTTTTGTCTCTCTGTCTGCACGTTTGATAAATGTTTTGCAAATAGCTGGCGACACTTGGCGGCCAGCCAAGCGACCTGAAAGTAGGCAACAGTTTTTTTCTTTACTTATTTCTATTTATCTATTTTTTTCTCTTATTTTCAACATGCATTAATAACTGTCATTTTGTGTGTGCTCATCGTGGAACCGCTTCTAGCTGATTTTCTTTGATATTTTTTTTATTATATTTGACAACAAAATAAATAATAAAAAATATGAAATAAAAGAAAATTCTCGTAAATTCATACGCTGTCTGTTCTGTGAGCTCTTTTGCATATCTTAAGGAGCGTATGGAGCAACAGCCAACGGACTAGCCTTACCTAGAATAAGGCGTGGCCAACTGGCGCGTGTATATGAAAATTATGTTAATGAATGCCTGGATGACTCCTATGCCAACAGGCCAGGCTATGAAACACACTTACATATTGGCCTTGTCTACACTTTAGACAGGTTACTTTCTTTAATACCTCGTACTTAGAATGGGAATTTCTATTACATTAAAATTGTAAATAGTTATATTTATGAATTTTCTTTTTAACGTAATTGTACAAATATCGTAATAATAAATTGTCAATATCAGATGTGACTTGGCCTTAAAAGGGTATTTTTTGAGGCCCATATACCCAGTTTGCTGTCTGCTCCATCACATTTTGCGTGTGCGTGGGCTTCATGCATTAAATTAGAAAAGGTGCTGGCGATAGGAGGGAACAGAGGAAAGAGTAACAACAAAGTCTGCTGCCATTTAGAATATGTTTTTTTCTAAGAAGCTGTCGCCGCTGTCACATGGCAGACTGAAGAAAATTGCTTTCAAAAATACACATATAGACTTCACAAAGGGTTAAGCTCAATACAAGTAGATTAAAAGAAAACCTTAAATTCATATTTTAGATCTAACAGCGAAATTTATAATCTGTGTACACTGTACAGATATAAGTAGGAAGAGTATTGAGAAAGAGAAGGATTTGAACTGGGAAAACTAATGAATTGAAGTTAAAATCATATGGAAACATTTGAAACTGACCAAGAAGATATTTGAAACTATTGCCCCATTACTCATTAATACTACTAACTTGCTCTAATAACTTATCAATATGTCTTAAAATAATTATTAAAACAATTAAATTGCCAAAGAGAAAATCTTAGTTGATCACATTAATATTCTATTATCTTCTGACAATCGGAATTTATACAAACAATATTTGAATGAAATGAATAATTGAATGAGGCAGCTTTTCAATTTTCGTAGAGACAGCTAGCTAACAAATAGACTTTGGTTTACCAAGACAATTCTGTTATTTTTTGAAGTCATAATTGTGTGGTGCTTTAAGCCAAGCAAGAACTGGCACAGTCAGAAAATGGTCAATGCCTGAAATGACGTATATTAATGTGCTGGTCACAAAACTAGCGCAATTAATTTGGCATATTTGTGGGAAAATGCATACCGAACATGTTGTAGAACATGCCCCATACATACTTACAAATACAACATATTTAATAAATCGCTTTTACAGTTGGAACTGCTGTAAAATTTATGTGGAAAATGTACCGCAAAATTTATCACACGTCCGTCCGGTGTTGAGTTCTGACTGGTTTCTCTGACTCGAACTGGCAAATCGTTTAATACATATACATTCACACAAAACTATATGTATACAATTATACACAAATATATGTAGATATATATTTTGTATAATGAGCAATATTTGCATAAATTTCTCAATAAGTCAAGTGGCAGCAACGGCAACTCTATTCTCAACAGACCCGTCTAACTTTGTGGTCTACATGCTGTTCTTATAGTCCCACCATCTACTCCTCCTCCTGGTCTTCCAATCTTTGCCTCCCTGCCCCTTGGCTGTTGCAATGCATTAATTATGATAATAATTCTTGAGGCTTTAATAAGCATTTGGCATTCTGTGTGCACTTTGCTTGCCTTTCTGCCTTCTGAGCTATTCAAATATGCAAACAGCTCAGCACTTGCAGTCATACTAGTTGTTGCCCTACTAGTTCTTGTTGTTGTTGTTGTTGTTGTTGCAGCTATTATTGTTGACGTTGTTGTTGTTGTTGCAGTTGTTGAGCCACTTGACTGCATTGTCAGGTAATTACAATAAGACGCTTATAAGCTCATCGAAAATTGAAGTGGCAAGTAGTGCAAGTTGAATCAAACCCAATGAACACTGGCAAGACCTTCCACATAAAGAAGAGAATTCTGTCTGTCTTTGCTTGTTTAGGCATGTTTTACAATAATTAACAGAGAGCTACTAAATTAAAGAAGAAGAAGAAGAAGAAGAAGCTGCGGTTAAACTGTAGAACTAAGCTTAAAATAGGTTTAAAATTAACATGAAATGGTTTTACATTAATTGAAAGCAAGCAAAGGTATCTTTTAATCAATCAAAACTTAGCTATTAATTGCAATTGCCTTTCCACAGACTTACAGGAGATTATTTTATGCAGTTGCAGTTCTCTTTCAAAGGAATTTCATAGATAGTAGGAGTTGCACTTCATGGGTTGATTATACCCTGAGCAACTTTCACTTTTTTGAAATGAAAATTGCAGTGGAAATTTGGTAGTCTTTCACTTTTTGGTAAGACCTAGACCTTGCGATTTATGGCGTCGATTACCGAAATGAAGTGCCCAATCATAGATGGCGCTTTGGTGCAACGAATGCCCTTGATAATCGCTGAATTTTGAAAGTAAATCTACAAGTCTCATATGAAGCAGCTGCACCTTGGCCTGGCCTGGCCAACAGTTAACGGTTTACTTTTACCGCTTTGTGCGCCACGTGTGCCAAAAGTTGCCACTTTTTATAGCCATTATTGACCCTTGAGTTGAACTCACATTTGATAATTTGTCGCCCGAATACTTTTCTTATAATCTCGCATTGTATAAATCAAATAAAATGTTTAATAAATTTGGACACCTTGTACATAAAGCGTGATTCATAAAGGCCATAAATAATGTTAATAATAAATAGAAATTCGGCGGGAGAAAACCAACCGAGCACCGCGACACGGCAATTTGATGTAACAACCAATCATTATTAATAGCCAAAAAAAGAAGGAAAAGAAATTGCACACACGCCATGTTAGCCCGATTAATAATATCAACAACGGGTTTTTGCCATGACTTTTTTCTGTTGTTGTTTCTTGTTTAATTCAAGTTGCAGGAGCCAAAGTCAAGCTCAAGTCAAGCTCAAGATATGCACATGTAAGAGGAGATACGAGTATCATGTATCACACACCGCAGACGCTTTCCGTTGTCATAAATCAACAATAATTATAGACTTTTTTTCTTGTCCATATTGCACTGCAGGTGAAGCAGCAACAATAGTTGATAAATCACCGTTGATAAATTGAAAATTACTGAGGAATACAATGGCGCTATATTTGCCACAACTTGTACTTGTATCCGAGATTGTGTGTGTCTATGCCATAAGCATGACCATATAGATATAGATATATTCCTTTTATGCTGAAATTGCATGCCGACTTATTGTGCAGTCCACTCAGCCAGTCAGACAGACAGCGGATTTGGCTTATTCCTTGTTCCTTTGACCCAAGCAACAGACATCTGTTACAGTGGCAAGAAAATGCTTTATACTGAAATGATTTATAAATAAATCATAAATAAAGATGTTAGCTTAAAATCAAAGTCCTTCCCAAATAGAAAAAAACCGAGTGATTGAGTGCAGTGAATAGAATAGAAGAAGAATATTCTATTTTTAGAAATATCTATCAAAAAGATTCATGCAAATGTTTTATTGTAAAGTGAATTCAACACTAAAATACTTTCTTAAAAAATATTATTCTATGAGGGATCCAAAAGCAATAAAAGAAACTTATATGTCGGTATACATAAAGCTACTATATTAACCACTTCCCAGATGATTTTTACAATAGAATATGACCCACATATCACATAAATTCAATAACTTCCCTTAACCCATTATTTTCAATGCAATTCAAACAATCACGTGCCACTGTGGGATAAGAATCTAGGCGAAAGTCAAGCGAAAAATTGTTGATGCGGCTACCCGCGGGGGGAAAATCAAATACTTGAACGTAATATTTAAGGAAAAATCACGTTTCACATAAAAGACGCTAACGTGGCCAAAGTCAAATGGAAACAATAGTAAAAACGACAAAAAAAAAATAAGGAAGAAAGGGGCGTGCCGTGGGGCATGCCACTTGCTGAGAATTGCCCGGCAATGGGCAAGCAAGTTGATTTTATTGCGCTTTAAATTAAATATATTGTACAATTTATAGAAGGAAAGTGAAGTGAAATGATTTTGTGGCTGTTACCACACACATGCCTCATACACTTGCCACAAAAGCAGAGGAAGAAGGAAAAAATACAGCAACAGCGTAGCACATAACAGAAGCTGAGGCATGACCACTGAACTGGACATTGTCCGTCCAACAATCGCAGCAGTCGCCTCTGGGTCTGGGTATGCTTCTGCGACTCGACGAAGTTGAAAACTGCAGACATGGCATCAAATAAAACACAGAACCCAACGACGACGACTGGAAATTCCGCTTGCAGAAAAAAAAAACTAAATAAATAAATATCACGATGCGAAGCGCGCCAAGGGAATGTGATACGGGGTCTGGGTCTACAGGAAGGAGAAGGGCTGCAAAATAAAAAATAGATTCACTTGCGAATTGTGTGTGTCCCGAAGAGGAAGAGGGGACAGACAGAGGGACAGTATTGGAGCATACGCCTCGGCTCAAACTCCATTCCAGATGCCTTTGTCGTCATCATCATCATCATCGGCGTCATCATCTTTGTTTTCATAGCTCGCTGTGAATGTGACATTGTCCACAGTCCGCAATTGTGTTGCACACTGTGTGGGAGAATTTAGTTGAAATGCTGACGCTTGAAATTCAAGCTGCAACTTATTTTTTACTATGGCAAAAACAAAAGAGACAAAACAAAACCGGAATATAAATTCAGCGATTTGGTTTATGTAGCGATCTGAAAGTGTTTTCATTGCGCGACAAGCTCAAGTGTGAAGCGAATGATGAGGGGGGGCCAAAAGAATAGAATAGATAGAGATATATAGAGTGTAAAAAACTCACTCACAACTCAATTGTCAAAATGGTTAGACAGGATTTTGGCGGGTGGGTTTTAAATTACAGACAATCAAACAGCTGGTTGACCCGCTTTAAAGCCAAACAAATGCAAATATCAATGACGAGCCAATGAATTGGCAGCATGCATTGCCATTGTTATGGTTGCTGTTGTTGCAATTGTTTTTGTTGTTATTTCCTGCCGACTTGAATACGAATGCGGCTGACCAAACAAAAATCTTGGCAGGTCAGCACGTCATGCAGTCAGTCAAAAAGCCAAAAAGCACAACGAAATTGAAATCAATGCATGACCAGCTGCACTTGGCCAGTCTACTTTTCCTCCTCTCTTCTCGCTCCTCTCTTTACTCCTCATTGCTCCAATCACTCGTCCAACAATCTCGGCCAACAGCTGCAACAGCAGCCGGCTCATGTTTATGGCACATTTTGCAATTTTGCGGCTTTCATTTACAAAATTAGTTAGATTGGATGTGAGGGTAGAAGGGAGCTATGATTTTAGGTGGAAACATTGGGGAGCAGGCAATTGGCGAAGTGTTTTGCAGGCTGTGAAAATTGAAGCCTATGCGGAAAAGCCAAAACAACAACAGCAAATCAATCGATCAACACAAAAATTATTATGACTAAGTGAGGACTGAAAAACAAAACCACAAGCTAAATTTAACTGCAACATTTCAGCAAATGTTTTCCCTAGGAATCGAAAGGCAAACAAAATTAAAATTTGTGGAAAGTGAAACTCTTTTTAAAGGAAGTGGTAAGCCCAAAAAATATGATGAATTTGAGGTGAATATAGATAACGGAAACGAAACTTGATAATATGGAAAAGAAGAAAATATAGTTAAATTAAATCTTGCGAAACTGAAATAAAACTTCAGGAATATTAGAGAAATAATTATAATTATAATAGACAAAGCAAATATATGTGAGCAATATGAGACTTAAGTGCATATTGCCAAATATTTATAAAGTATTATAATTTAAATCAAAGTGAAATAAAGCAGAAAGTGCATGTGGAACATCTCAAACAATTAAAGAAAAATTTCACATTTGCCAAATCATTTAGTTTTTAAGTTGGAAATTCGCTAGAATACTTGCATTTTAATTGGCAACTTGGGAGATATGAAAGGAAAGGAGGCAAGTAAGAACTTTGGCAGATGCCATTGCCAGTTAAGTTGAGTTTTTAATAAAGGAAAAGAAAAAAAATCTAAAAATGTTTTCAACTGCACAGAGAAAAAAGCGTAATTGAATCTTAATGAGAAATGCCAGCAACCGCAGCCACATGCATATTTGAGGTTTAGTTCGGGGAGTTATGGGGAGAAATACAGCAGATGCGTATCTGAGAGATGCAAAACGTGAACGTGCAAGTGCTAAGTAAAAGATACGACAATCGTTTAGTTGATTGTCATGGCATTAGGCAAGAGTTGACTCGCCGTTTACTAGTTACAAGATACAAACCAACAGATACAAGATACTTTATGCATTTTGCAACAATACAATGCAATTTAATCTAACTTATTTTATCTCATTTTTCTTTTTACAGATGCGCTCAGCTATGGCCAAGTGAATGTTGAGCCAAATACAGCACTGCTCAACGAGGGAGATCGCACCGAACTTCTTTGTCGTTATGGTCGTGCCATTAACTATTGCCGCATTGAGATACCCGGTGAACAAAAGGTATTAAATCTATCGCCCAGTTGGAGCAAGACTCCAGGATTTACCTACTATGGTACGGGTCTTAATGCTGGACAATGTGGTGTCAGTATTGACCGGGTCAAGGCCAGCAATAATGGAAAGGTCAATTGCAGTCTTGGCTTTGAGGGTGAAGAACTCACAGGCACCATTGAACTGGTAGTGGCAAGTAAGTATCCAAAATATAACTAATAATCAATGGGATGCTTATTTAATCATCTATTATTTACAGTGCGTCCACAGCAGCCCATTATTGAACTGATTACCAAGCAAAATCGTGATGGTTACTTTTTGGAGAACACTGATTTCCATGCCCGTTGCATTGTCCGCGATGGTCGTCCACCAGCCAACATCTCCTGGTACATTGACAACATGCCCGCTAACAAAAACACTGATCAACTTAGGGTTATTGCTGCACGCAACAATGAAAATGTCGAGTTGTCTACCTCAATTAAGGAGATCAAGTGGACTTTGGGCCCAGAGGACAGCAATCGCAAACTTGTCTGCCGCTCTCATCATCAAACCGATCGGGAGAGTGTACCGCCTCAGGAAGCCGCTTATCTCATCAACGTGCGCTGTAAGTATAATGGAAAAATAAATAGAAAAGGCATAATAGAGATTAATCTATCTAAAAATCCTAGAATGACGTAATAGATTTATTTCTTTAAGTACTTTCGACATAGTCTAATATAAGCCCCTTTGTTTCCCTATACCTAACTAATGAAAACTGTAATGATTTCTGTATTAAAAATTATCCTGTATCCCTTTGGATTGCATCACAACGTTTGCTTGCCCTAACGAACCCTAATGATTTCAATAATGCAAATCCTAATGATGTTTTTAATGAATTCTTTAATGAAATCAAAAAAAGGTCTGCAATAAAATGCTATTTTAAGGTTTTATTTAATAAAATCAATTATTATGCTAACATTTTACCCACCCGAGTGCACTTGCGCATTTTGATATTAATGAAACCTGTAATGAAATCCATAATGATATCTGCTGATTTCTCAAAATTATATATTTTTGCCTACAACTAATTCTGTAATAGAATCTATAATGATATCTTTGACCTTTTCTTCAATTTCATTCGTAATGAAATCCACAATGATTTGTTATATGTTACCCTTACAGATGCCCCTGTCCATCAGCAAGAGGCTTTGGTCTATGGTCTTTATCTGGAGCATACCGCCATTGTCAACATGACAATCCGTGCCAGCCCACCGCCAACCATTGAATGGAACATTGGTGGTGTCGTTGTACCACAGGGCAGAACCGAAGGACGTTACTCTGCCTATGAACCGCAATATCTGAGCAACGATATGTACAATGTGACGCTGGCAATTGCTGGATTAACTCTGGAGGACACGACCAAAACGTACGAACTGCGGGCCTCCAATGAACTGGGAATGACAACCTACGATGTGCGCATCAGTTCCTCAAGCAAGCCTCCAAGTAGCAGTTTAGATGTGGCAGCCATTGTGGGTATCGTAGTGGCCGTTGCTGTTTTGGTCCTAATTGTGCTGCTTGTGTTGTTTGCACGTACCACCGGTAGGTGGTGCTTTGGCGGTAAGTTTACCTCTCGTTATTGTTTTATATACATATTATATTCCTCTGCTCGTTCGCTTTTCGTGGGTGCCCATCATAATGTCATTATCATGTCCTCATTATCTTAGTCATGCCATCATCAGCTATGCTAACAATAATTTCAAGCCACCATTCAACATACACCACTCATCAGCCATGAGCTATAAGCCATCAGCTATTAGACACCATGCTCATCACATTTGCCAACACATGCCACATGCTGCAATGTCTAAAAACAAACACATGGCAGCACGGCAACTTAGTGGCATGGCCGAAGGGTGGCATTGTCGTGGCATCAAAAGCCATCAGCCACCAAGCGGCAGCCACAGCCCGTTGTTAACTTTCAACTCATTGTGCGGCTTCTACATTTTAATTAGCGGCAAGTTGCAAGTTGGAAGTGGAAGCATCTCGTGCAACCTTAAAAACTCTTCTAATTAAACATTTTTACTTTACTTTTCGATGCCTTCAAATTTAATTTCTATACATCTGCCTTAAGGGATCCTAGACTAGACTAGGAATAAAGTCTTCTAGGTGTTTGTATTGATTTCTCATCTCCAATTTGCCATGTTTGCCAAAATATTTCATAAATTCAATGCCAAGAAAATCTCAAGTTAAAGCAAAATCTGTATTAAAGGCTTAAAGTGCTGTGTAAAATGTAAAAATGTGTAAATAATTCTAGACAAAAACAATAAAATGAAATGTAAAAAAAAGCTTCACTAAAGATTCAGCTTAAAGCCAGTAAAAGAGTAAAATTATCACCCACACAATTGTATACAATTTCTCTAAATATTTATCATTAATAAATGTATTTAGTATATATTAAACACTGATTAAATATTGTTCAAAAATTATATAAATAATTTAGCAAAAACGAAACTCTGCCTTTAAAGTGTCTACAAATGACAACAACAAGAAGAGCTAACATAAAAGACGCCTTACAATTAATTATAAATATTTTGTATATTCATTTAATAACTTTTTTATTTTTTATTATTTTTTTGTGTTTTTAAAATCTTTCTTAACAAAATTTCTACATTGGTTTTTGCTATCTTCTTATTTTCACTTTTCAATTTTTTATTAAGTTTCTTGACAAAAAAAAAACTTTTTTATGTAACTCTACTTGGCTTTTATTTTTTCTGGTAAAAGGACTAACCCAACACCTATTAAGATAAGGCCAAAATCAACAGATTGGTCCCAAATGGTTGTATTAAACAACCAGAACTCACTCGTCGCTAAATGTTAGTTCTTGTTGTTGTTGTTCTTTGCAGGCGCCACCCTTAATACAGACATCGGTCCCGATTCTGAGGCACAGATACATCCTGAACAGCATGACGATGAACTCGATGGCCAAGACAATGGCGATGAGCATATTGATACCACGCCCCAATCAGAGGAGGCCACGCCCCCAGTCACTGATAAGTTGGAGGCCCAAAAGAAGGCCGATCTGAAGAAAACCGCAGCGGCCACAGCGGCAGCGGTTATAGCGGCCGGAAATGGCCAACAAAATGGCGCCGATGCACCCAAGCCGCCCAACACATCCGTTTAGAGTCCATTTAGAGACTTATCCCAATGTTAGCTGTGCGCGATCCTTGCTATAAGCAAATGATCCACATAATTAAAAAACGCTCTCTGTTCCGCTCAGATATATCTCAAAAGGCGCACAAAAACATTCAACAAAATATAAAACAAATTGTAACGAAAAGAGAAAGTAAAGAAAGAAACAAATGTTAAGAGAACATTTTATATCTATCGTGTAGGCCAAGTATCTTTGTAAGCTCTCTATATAGCTCATAAGTTAAATATCGAAAACTTGGAATCTCCTGGAATCTCGCAGCATTTCAATACACACGTCCAACAATTTTTAAATTTTTTTTATAATATTATTCACCAACTCAATTGTTGTAACATAATTTTTCACGTTTTGATTAAAGTTGCCGCAGCAATTAATTAACTTAATTTAAGCTTCAACCTGCCAGCATTTTTTGCATTTTTTTTCGCCTCGAATATTTTTCTTGCTCAACAAAAATAATTAGATTATAATTACAAAAAACAAAATGATATAAAAAATATATATATTTAATTAAACTTGGCTCGAATAATTAGACAAACTAAATATGTATCCCACTTATAAATTATATAGGTATAAATGATAAACAAAACAACAAATTGGCTAAAACTACATTCTATGATAATTTGCACACTCTTATTCAGTTCTATTTACTTTTAGAATTTGTAAAAACAAAAGAAAACAAAAACAAAACATATTTTAATGTTACCAATAAATTTTGTTTTTATTTAATTAATAAACAAATTGGCTTTTCAAATGGATTAGTAAAGTGGATAGATGGCTATGGTTCATGATGATGATTGCTTCATGTGGCATAAACTCATTAGCTCTTAAGATCGTATTTGAACTTTTCTTAAACAATTACTAAAGTTCTCTCAACTATTTTCACAGGTAAATCAATCAAGACGCCCACAAATGAAACGTAAGTAGTATATAGATTTGTTGTCTTATTTAATTCGCCAAATGTTTATATGTCAAAATAAGTACAAAGTGCAACGGGGCCAGGTCATATACGAATCATGCTTTGGAACTTTAACCCGAAACGGTATCTGTCTGCTTAACTATATACGATTGCATTATATTGCATCTCTATATATCAATATAATCATTAAGCTTCACATTTTCTTAATAATAATTGCGTAGTTGAATTTGTGCGTATGTCTTGTTGCATGTTTGTGGCTTTTAGTTAATTGTTAACTTTTATTTTTTCCATTATTTATTGATTAATAATTATCATTATTAACATGCGCTATAAATCAAAAACACAGCTACAGTCACAATATCATCTCTCATCATTATCATTAATCATTCATCAACTGTATCATTGTTAGGCTACTAGTCATAGTTACATACTTAATTAGTAAGCATTTAGCTTAAGCACACACACACATACAAACACACATTAAGTCACACATACGATAAATATACGAGATAGTTTCCACTGGCAATAAAAAGGAAGGAGAACAGGAAACTTCCATTTTGAAATATATTTAATGGTGTACATTTTTGTCAACGAAATTAAAGTGCAATTTGTCAGTGGAAATTGTCCGTAAAAATAACAAAAAGAAAAAAACTAAAAACTTGTCGCAGAAAATTTGTGTCTCGTCTCATTTTGGTCTCGTGTCGTTCGTTGTCTTGTCGCCCCAAAAAAAAAATCGAAATCAAATCAAATTCACTTTGCAATTCGCAAATAAATTTCACGCTGCCACACACTCACCAACACACCCACAAACACACACACATACCCTCACAAATACACACATACAATGCTCGTATGTCCAAACAAAATCGCTCGTCAGTCGTTCTGTCTCTCACTCTCTCTCTCTCTCTATCTACCTCTCTCTCTCACTGTGCCGTACCGCAAAGAACAACTAAATCTGCATCTACTAAAACTTCAAGTCGCTGTTCAAGCCATACCCAAAAAAAGCTAAAAAAAAAAAAAAAAAAAAAAGTTTAAAGTTTGGCCATTTTGCAAATGCATTAAAACAAAAACAACATGTTTTCTCTACTTCTCTGATTCTCTCACACTTACACAAGCAACTTCTTTTGTGTACTTTCATATGGACATATAAAACATCTCCCTCTCAAAAAAAATAAACTGTCAAACTGAACACAAAACTGTCAAAAATATTGTTTCGCCCCCCAACCGACCCTTCGCTTTTTGCAGCAGCGACAAACAACACGAGTCTGGCAACGAGGCAGCTCATCATGGCCAAAATGTGGCACTACTCGAGACTCCCAATGGCATCACGCTTCTAGGCTCCAGCAAATTGCGCGAAGCAAATGGCAATGGCAATGGACATGGCCATAATCATGAGCGTTTCTCGGTGGAGCGTCGTCCACATGCCAATGATGAGGATGATTCCTTTGAATATGCCACAGATCGGGAGAGTAGTGTCTATAATCCCACAACCATACCAATGAGGAATGTTTTAATGGGTCAGGCAGCAGGACGCAACTCACAGCCAAAAGCGGAGCAGGAACCAGTGGACACGGAGAACTCAGACTTGTTGCAACGTGGCAATCAATTGGGCATACCCGAGTCGCGTTTTTCGCGTTGGTTGCCCAAGGATCAGCGTGAGCTGCTCGAGAAACAAGCCAACCTACTCTCGGGACGCAGTCAGACAACGGCGAAACAAACACCGCCAGCAGCACCACCAAAGCCCATAAAAAATCCACAAATAGTCACAGCAACAACACCAGCAACATTACCAGCAACAACGACGACGACAACGCTAAAGATTCCACAGGAAACGGAAATCTAAATGTGTGTCTGTGTGTATGAGTACATGTGTATTTGTATGTGTATGTGTATAGCTACAGAATATGCCACTTAAGTGAGCAGTCAGTTGCATAGCAGCGAGCTATAAAACTGCAGTGGAAACTTAGCCTTAAAATAAACTCTCTCATGACAAGCTTCAATCACACTAGGGATGGGTATCGAATTTAAAGCATTTTTTTTGTATTTTTGTTTATTTAAGTTCAAATAAATGCAGTCGATAAAATAAATACGATTCTAAATTAACCATTCACTAATTAAATACAGTTTAATTTAAATTATTTAAAGATAACATAGTATTTTATAAATTATTCTTCCTCAAAAATGATATATAGTATTGCGAATCAATATTAACAATAGGCACTAGAAATTAAATATTATTTAAATAGCTCATGTAAAGTCTAATGTTTTTAGTTTTCCTCATTTCCAATTTTGATTCTTTGTCGATTGCCTTTTGTCAGCGCTAAATATATATCAAATACATAAAAAAAGAAAGAATTTAAATATTGACACCCATCCTTAAATAACACACAAACACATTACATACATGAGAATTTCCACTTAGCATGAAATTATAGGCATGAAGTTAAGAATTTTTTCGAATATGTTTTGTAATCTATGCAGTTGCATAAATGTCATGCCATAAAGCTAATTGTTATGTCACTCAAACGCGAACAAAGTCAGAAAGAGATGCGCAACAAGTGTTGGACTTAAGCTGTGCCCACTGTACTTTCTAATTTCCTTAAGGCCAAAAATAAAATGAAATTTCCTTATTAATAATTTTTAATACATTTTTATTTATATTTAAAGTTGAAAAGTATTTCAATTAAATTACAATTTTTAAATAAAGCTAAAGAAAAACAAAGCGCGATTAGTTTTTAAGTTGTAGTTAGTTACTTTTTTATTAAGGTTGTTCTTTATTTAATACTTTACTTTAGCTTATACATTTATTTTTTAATAAATTAACAAACAATAAAAACAAATACAACAACAAAATGAATGTGCTCGTATGTGTGTGTGTTTAAGGGTTCGAGGGATTATATCTAACTAATCTTAAACTAAATAAACAATGTTTTTCTAAAAACACGAATCTGTTGAAGCAGACACATAACATTAACAAGGGTTTATATCAGTTTCTGTCAGATAACTGGGCTAAAACGCAGACAGACTGCTGCCAGACAATCAAGTAGACCATAATTTGTATTTATAGAACACAAATAAAGTCTAATAAGAGCACTCGACGTATGTGTGTTGTGTCTAACAAACAAATTATGTAGCCAACTATCAGCACAATGTCATCTAGGCCAGACACAAGTTTGAAGGCCAATGTCAGCAATATTAAGCTTAACAAAGGCCAAGGTCAAGAGAAAAGTTTTTCCAACTGAAATTGACCTATGAATGGAGGGAGAGATCAATATGATAAAAGTTCCTTGAGTTTTCATTGAAGTATAATGATATTTGGATAAATTTGTCAAGACTTAAATAGGCTTTGAAGTTAAATAGGTAAATCATAATTTTAGAAATTTGTCATAAAGCTCAAATTATATAAACATCTTATTTTTAAAGTGTGATAAATTAATCTACTTAGGTGATAAGATTTATTTCTAATGATAGTTACAGTCTTATACAAAATCCTCTACAAAATATTTGTATTCTTGTATGAAAGAAAAACAGCCTAATTAAAGAACTTTCTAATAGCTCCAACTTTTTCCAAATAAAAATTTGATAAAAATATACTGCAGATAAAGTTTTATCGTCAACTCCCTTCTAGCTTTATAATGTCCCCCTTTTTAATTGCGATAATTTTTGGAAAAAAGTTCAATATTTGGTTGAGCTCACACTTTTGGTTTAATGGTGCCACATAACAATTACAATTACGCAATTACTCGCACAAGTTGAAGCTGCTACTAACCATGATTACCGAATGAAAACTTCTAATCCAAGCCAAGTTACTACAACAACACACATACACACACCTTTCATCTAACCACCGACTAACCTGCTTTAATGGCCATTTTGGGGTCTTGGCCCAAAGGCGCAGCTTACTATTTTGTCTGTTCTATCTTATTGTCCCCGGCTGCACGACAACAATTATTTTGACACATTTAATAAGTAGCCCAAAAAGCTCAGACAACAACAACAAAAGTAACAATAACAATAACAACAACTACAACATATAAGAACAAAAACAAGAAATTCGCCATCCCTTAACCACAAAATTGAAACCAAAAACAGCAGCGACACCGAAAGCGCCGACATAAAGGCAACCTCTACCTCAACTGCCACGGCAACAACAACAGCAACAACTGCTGGAGGTGCCACAAATGGAGGAGCTGGCGAGGAGGAGCCGGAGGGGGTGGAGGGGCAGGCACATCGCGGGGAAGCGGAGATGACGACCGGTAAGAAGGCCAAACGGTTGCCAGCCTTTGCCGTTGCCATTTTAAAGCGATTCAATGAGAGGGATGCCAGCAAGAATAAGGACAACAAGGACAATGCCGAGACAATGG
Organism: Drosophila neotestacea; assembly: GCA_035044365.1. Classification (NCBI taxonomy): domain Eukaryota; kingdom Metazoa; phylum Arthropoda; class Insecta; order Diptera; family Drosophilidae; genus Drosophila; species Drosophila neotestacea. The sequence continues at coordinate 188,143 of JAWNMD010000566.1, forward strand.
CAGCAGGCACAAATGAGCAGACACAGGACAATAACACAACAACAACAGCAACAACAACAATCGATGGCAATGACAATGAACCAAAGGTATACAAAAACTGTCTCAGCCCATAACTCCCAGCATTTTCTCTTTCTCTTTTTTACTGTGTGTGTATATACATAAATGTATATAAAAGTGTGTAAGTGTGAGTGTGTATATGGTGTGTATGTGTGGACGACTCGTTTTCTACACCATTTAGTTTAGCATACTTGTAGGCGCTGTAAAAGCTTTAATAATTCTTTATAATTTTTCAAGTATAATCACAAATATTTTGCCATTCTCTTTATGCTCTCTTCTTCTACTTTCGTCTACACTTTAATCGCTTACACAACAACAACAACAACAACTACAACAAATATATAAATACTTTTTTCATTTTGTCGTGTTGGTAACGCATGCAAAATTTTGTGTAATTTGTATATAAATATATATAACTATATATAATTCGATATAAAGGCTATAGTTTGGCAGAGCACCTCACCTATGTGGACTTTTAAGTAAATCGATATTCGATAAACGTAGTACAGCAAGCAAATAAAGGAAAAGGTACCACAATTTCCCTAAAAAAACACCCTGAATAACTTTTGAATAAATTCCATTTATTTTTAAAATAATTATATTTAAATGTAACAAAAATATTTACATATTCTTTTTGCATATTTTCCTTCGACAGCAAGACAAACAACTCGTCTATGCTGAACTTGTATTAAAGCCCGCCCAAGAGAAGACAGCAGCTGCCTCTGCAGCAACAACAACCCCAGCAGCTACAACAACAACAGTTACAACTACAACTGGAGCAACAACAACAACACCTGTGGATGCTGCAGCGAAGAATGCAACAGAATATGCCGAAATAGTTTATGTGCAAAAAGGCGAAGGCAAAAAATGATATGCACTATGAAATGCCCAATGAGGCTGTACAACAAAATAGCAGCGACAGCAACCACAAGAACAACAACAACAACATTTAAGTAAAACATTGCGAGCTACAAAAAACAACAGACACAAACACAAAACCCAATGCATAAACATAATACATTAAATAATACAGATATTTAAATATATATAAATATATATAAATATATAACAAAAGATAAAGTCTTACGTGGTTTTTCAAAAACTCCATGAGTGTGTGTACTAAAATCTTAAATCTAATTAAATGTAAAGCTATAAATGTCAGCAAAACAACAAGAAAAATAACAGCAACCCAATAAATGTGTTATACAAACATTTTTCCACATAAATAATTCATAGAACATCAAAAAAAAAATCAAAAACAAAAAAAAAATAGCGCACAGAATTGTCACACAACACAACCCACAAATCTAAATAAAATTTACAAAAATAAAATAAATCAACATATAATAAATAAATATTAAAATGCAAAAAAAAATATATATATTATAAATAAAATTTACATAGGCAAAAAAAAAGAAAGAAAACAAAATGAAAAATATTTGAAAAATCTCAATTATTTACATAAATGTCTCGCAGTTAAGCTAAACGTAATTTAAGCCAAGAAAATATGCTAAAACCGAAAAACAACACAATATTTAGATCAATCCTAAATTATTGCTAAAAAGAAATTTTGTATACAACAAAAATAAAATGTTTTTTTAAGCCCCTTTGACATTCACAATTTGAAAAGCCAGAGCAAAGCATTTAATAAACTTAAAAGAAAGTAAAGAAAACTACAGCATCTCCAGAGACAAACCATTTTCGAGTTTCAAATTTTGTGTGAATTTGTGTTGAAAGTGGAATTTGAAAACTATTTAGATCCGCAGAATCTCAAAATGCAACGGCGAATCAAATTGTAACCGAAAGTATTTTATGCTATTATTTTGTTTTATATTATTCAACATTTTCCATCCATTTCTCTCATAAATTATATTTGGCGTGTGCTCTAAATACTCTTGTAACTGGCATATTATGTTATTTACATAAATTATTAATATCGATATAATAATTATTATGATAATTAATGCTAATTTAAGCGCAAAACTAATTATATAATTTTGATTATTGATTCTGTATCTGTAAGTTATCATTTGTATAAAGTTAAGATGAGCAACTTTTTTGAATAAAATTCTTTACCGTAAGCCAACAGACTTATAATTAACAGCATTGACTAATGATGATTAACATTATCATAAATCATCAGAGATCAACGTAAGTAGATTATAAATAAGCGGGAGCCAAGTTTTTAATCTGTTTAATTATTGTATGACAATATTAAATGTGCCTCTATCATGCCGTCATAATTAAACTTCTGACACAAGATTCACTTGATGCGTGTAGAAAAAGAAACCCAGACACTCAAGCATTCGACAGGCTGATAGTGCTTGCGGGCGTATACTTAATATTCATTATAAACTAAAAACATGCCAACAACACACTCTCAGAGCAACACACGCTCAACAACATGCAACAATACATGCTACAACTTAAGCGACAGTCAAAGAACAATGTAAATGTTTAATTAAAACTACAAATTTGATAGGACAACAATAGCTGCAGGTACTACAACTATGACAATAACAAAAGCTACAATATAATTTGAATTAGGCATGCCAAATCTGGGTAAAAGTACATTTAAATGGAAATCGAGTTTATGGCACAAACATGACAACCGGAGTGTCTGCTCTAGTCACGTAATTGAATAAAACCACTTTTGAAATTTGAATTTGAATTTAAGTTTGTATTTGAATTTGAGTTGAAATTTGTGTTTGAATGTCATCGACGTCGTGTCGGGTTTCTAAGCATGGAAGGCAGACGAAATGCAAATCCCCATGACAATGGCAATTACACAAAACAGTAGCATACTTATGAGAGCCGCACTCGCATGCTGAGGCCATAAGTGCCGTCCTATTATTCATGGCCACAATTTCGTGAGTTTTTTTTTTAATACTACTGCTCAAAGGAAACATCAACTTTTGCCGCTGACTTGGCCAAAAAGGAGCTCTGGAATCTGGAACTGGCTGTTGGCTGTGGATTTTCGTTGCCAGCGTGTCAGTCATGCGCTGGGCGCACTCAACTTTTTCTGACATTTCAATTTATAAAGCTCAAAATCTGCGCATTACCCCAAGCAACGCGGTCTTTACATTAGACCAAAAAACAAGAGAAACCAAAAAACATATTATACTTTTTCTGCTCCTCTTCCTTTCTATTATTTTTTTTTCTTTTTGACTTTGCTGCCACAAGCTAAAAGTAAAATACAATTTTTGCATTTTTATGCCGACGGCTGTACATTGAATTTGACTTGAAGAAACTGTTCCTGCAATCTACGACAGTTTTCAGGTTTACGTCCTAAGCCTGCGCTCTCAATGCACTTGAGGCAAGTGGCAGCATTTTGAGCTGACAAGGCAACCTACTGCATTTTAAATGAGACATCATGCTGTACATTGGTTTAAATACAAAAAGGTTTCGCTGCATATCATTCTAGATAATTTGAATCAATATTCTTGACTAGCACGGATGTTATAATCCAAAAATGAACACCTACAGTTAAACTGATTGAAAGCTTTCTTTTATAATTTGCAGTTCAAGATTTTTCATACACAAACATATTCTAAGTTTATTAGATACAGCTAAATACAGGTAAAGAGTCTTTACTTTAAACTTTTATTAACTGTATGCTTACTCACAGCTGGAGCTACTAAACTTCATTTGTATTATTCAAGTCAGTTGGAAACAATTTCTACAAATTAAAATATTCAAAGCCCGTTTGTGTAGTTTTTTAATTTCTTATAGACCAATTTGATTGGAAGCATGTCAAACTCTTAGCAGTAGTTTGAATTGTTGGGCAAAATAGTTTCCCATAACTGATTCTAAACCTTCATAAGAAATGTGCGACAAGTTTTTGCAATTGCTTTGCTTGCAGTTTCCCATGGGAAAAGCTGGGAAAACACCTGAACAACAACAATGAGAACAACTACAAATGATGTAAAGAAACTACAAGCAAAGCATAAAAAGTTTGTTTCTTGTTTTTAGCAGTTTGTTTATTTCTCACTCTTTTGACTCTCCGTCTGTTTCTGTAGTTTACCTTCAGTTGTTTCAGTTTACATGACTCTTGATTTTTGATTTTTGTTTGATTGTATTTGAGTTTTGCCGTTTCAGCTGGTACCTAACTGCCTTCCAGCTGTTTGTTTAATGAATCTTGTACTTCATATACCATTGTTGTTGCTGTTGTGCTGGTGACAAATGTATGTAGATTTGATATAAGTGCAATTTGGCAAAGTAAACGTAGCCATGTAAAACTCAGATATTTACTCACACACTCAGTTAGTTAGTAAGTTAGTTGGTGAATGTTAAAGTTGTCCTTGTTCTGGTAATTGAATCAATGGTCCTTTCGTATTGTTTATTAATTGGAAATCGGTTTGAATTTCATTTCGAATTAAATGCATACGCGTTGTGCAATCTAATTGGATGTATGTAATTAATACTGCATGCATTCTAAAGCAGGTTATACAATCAACGAATGGCACTCTAATGACACCAGAAATATTAGTTGCACAACTGAATAGATGACACGTAATGTATCTTGTGCCACTATTGCAATCAGTTAAATACTTATGCGTTCAAAATATAAAACAAATTTAAACAAGCAGTCAGTATACTTTATGGAGCAGTTAAATATATAGTTTAACAAAGTACAAATAATTTTGATTTTGATAAGAATTGCTTTGAAAACAACAGGCTTTAAGGCAGAGATTATATTTTCGAGCACTCATATTTTCGAAGTAACAAAAATCGCTTGCCATAAATCTATTTTGAGTTGTGAAAAAGTTATAAATTATTGATATATTTTATGCAAAAATTAAGTTTCATTTAAAAAATGTTTTATGCAATTTTATTCAACTTAAAAATGTAATACATTTTTTATTGTATAAACATATTTTTAGCATGTTTGAGGTGTTTTAAATATTTGCTTTGTCGTACTAATTTAAATTGATATAAATTATCTAATCAGAAACCCATTTGAGGATTATTCCTTTGATGGATTAGTTAAAATATTATAAAATATAAACTCATACATCATAACCTACGACAACACTGTTGCTCTTACTCTTGACATCTTTGTTAGCTCACATCATTCTCTGTTTCATACGTTGGGGTGTCTGAAGTTTTGGCTTTTGAGCATATACCAAACTGAAGTCCTGCTCAACAACAGCAACATCATCATATGTCAGTAAAACTTTGATGCTCACGAGAAATTCGATAAGCGCGCCTATAAATTGTTTAAAAAGTAACACAATAAAACAGTAAAAGCTCAGACTAAACAGCTGTTGCAGTAAACCTTAAAGTCCACAAAAATTCCTGTCTCTCTCTCTCTATTTTTTCCTTGTTCTCTGCTGAATAAGAAAGCATACAAAGAGAGAGAAAAGAGAGCGCGTGCTTTTCGTGTGGCTTGCAAGCTCAAAGCTCACTTTGTTTCTCTTAACTACGTACTCTTCGAAAAGGAAGCTTTTAAGAGAGCATTCTTTCAATCTAACGGTCTTTTGTTTAGACAGTGCACTTTAGCTGTAGCGTAAGTCTTAGTATTATTTTTTAAACTATTTCAACTGTGAAGATATCGCCAGACTGACTAATTGATAAGCTCTTAAAAATGTAAACTCAATTTTTTAAGAGCAAGCCATTGAGACGCTCTCACACACATAGAGATAGTCTTAGACATAGTTACATATATTTAGACAATGGTAATTCATAAAGGAACTGTGCCACTTGAGCAGTCAACAAGCTTTTGCTTGTGTCCTTCATAATTTGTGCTCTCTGTGCTTGTGTGTGTGTGTGTGTGTGCCACTTATTTGCTAGGATTTTGAAGTAGCAACAGGTCTAGTCTTAAAATCTACTTCATTACAGTGGGTCTGATATATACACACTCATATTTTTTTTTAAATTGTTATATAAGTAGCTCAGTAGATAATGAAATAATTTTATGTATACTTTTTCAAGTTCAACTTGAACTTACTCGTCAGCTGCAAAAAGCATGTTTGACTGAACCAGGTTGCAATTACGCTTGATTGCCACGAAAATGCGTAAATTAAAACTTGAAATGAGAGACCAAAAATAAAGAAAACAACCCAGGAAAACAGAAAAAAAACAACAAAAAAATGAAATGAATGTAACCAAAAACTTTGAACGTAGAGGGAGTTGCTTGGGTAGCAGAGTAAAAGGCAACAGTGCGCATACTTAATTATATTTCCGTTGTTTATATTTCTCATCGTTGTTGTAGTGGCTGTCAGTGTTGGTGTTGTCACTTTCGCAGCCGTCTCCCACGCAAATTTATTTTATAAAATTTGTGGTTTTAATAAGCGACCAGTATGGCAGAATATGCCAAAGCCAAATGCGAAAAAGGGACACAATTAATTACTCCTGCACAAATAAATAAAAGAGAATCCAAAGGAACAGCAAACTGTGCAACAAGTTCAACTTTTGTGTAACGGTTCACCCCATGAAAATTGATATGTAAATAAAGAACGAATACAATTTGAAAAAGTTTTTTTTGTGGCATACAAAATGAGAATATTACGCGTATTTCGATTTAAATTCCTTTAAATTTTCTCTAATTAGAAAGTGAGTAAATTCACACTATGACTGTGAACTTGCTTGCATATTCACATTGTCAAGACATTGGAAAGTGGTCAAAATATGTACATACATTTATTTAACTACAATTACATTTACAGAAGTTCATTATGAAACCTCAACCACAGCTTGCAACAAAGGTCCTTCTCTCATCATTGCACTCTGTGCAGCTCTTGACTAACAAAATGTGTTGCCTACTCTTGTGCGCGGACCAAAAACGCGCATTTTACGCAACATAAAATATTTAGCCTAAAATGCTGAACAATTTTTAGCGGTATTCTAGTTATTTTCGAGTTTGTTTTCCCAAATAGAATTACGGTTAAGGGAGGACAGTCTAAATTACACGTCAGAATATGTAGTACATATACTATGTAAATATATTTTAAAATAAGTGGAGAGCATGGGACTCAGGTACACACGATTGCTTTTAGAGCCAGACACCATTATGAGAGCACAGATATTTATAATGAAGTGCTGCAGCTGCAGGTGCAGCAAGAGCAAAAAGCTGTGCCCAATCCTGTTGCAAGTTTATGAGCTGTCCCCCATGTAGAACAAAATGTAGCTAAAAATAATATGCGACCCAAAAAACCACAAATCTAGCACAGTGCATTTTATGTCGAGAGCCCAAGTAGCAGTTGTTCCACATCACTGTGAGGGGAGGGAAAGTTGTGAAGGGGTTTGCAATTTCACTTTTCAAACAGTGACATTCAATTTTCAACTGAAATGTTTTGTGGCTGTGATGAGGAAATTGAAAATGTCGCAACACATACCCAGAAAAAAAACCAAAAACAACAGCTTAAATGTGGCAATCATTTTAAATATAACTTTTTAAATGCAATCGTGTTTTTAATGTATTTCATAGTATTATGATTTGAATCAAGTTGTCGCTATTTGCGTTGTTTGTCCTTTAATCAAAGTGTTGGCGGCAACAAGCGAGGCATCTTCTACCGGAATGCCCAATGTAATTATTGCAGAGGCGCAAAGAATCGCATGAAAAGTGAAATGTTGCACAGTTTAACACCAAAAACAAGAAGAAGATGAACAATAGCATCAAGAGCATCGCTAACAAGTTGTTGCCTCACTGACTGCATGACTGACTGCCTGCGTGCCTCCTGCCACATGCCACATGCCTCCTCTCGCGTGCTGTCAGCTGTCCTCGTCAGGGCGTCAGTGTAGCATTTCAAGCAAAGTATTTAATTTCCAGAGCATACACACAGTCGCCCTGGCAAACAATGGTCCACATGAAATGTATGCCAAGGCGAAGGCTGCTTGCCTGCCCCTCCCCTCCTATCCCCATCACAAGCCCCTTATCCGTTACTCCACAAACGGAAAAGCAAAAGGTAAACCAGACATGCAGAAAACAATGCTACACTTTCGATGATTTCTTAAGAAAGAAAAGTCTCAGCAGCGCATAAAACTCACGAAGCAATTTATGCCTTTTTCAATTATTTACAAATATATACGAGTATCTGAGTTTCTCTTCAGAACATAACTATTTTGAAGATAAAATAAAATATTCTTTTAAGCTAAAATGTGTTGCAAATATTTATAAATATTTATATTATAATTAAATCAAAACAAAAATAAAAGTCTAGACTAACGAGAATGAAATTAAATTACATCCTAGGAATTTATTAAAGATTATACATTTAACAAACAAAGAGTTAAATTATTTTTCAAATCTGTGGAGCATTAAATCTATTAATCAGATAAAAACGCACCCTTCTAAAAAGTGTCTTCACATAGCGACAACTGCTTTTTTAAATTAGAAACCTTAAGGATGAGTGGAATAAATTAAAAATAAACCATTCAAAGTTATTCAATAAGTAGTTGAAAATACAATAAAATCTTGAAATATTTTATCATAAAGAAGAGCTTGATAGACTAACATTTCTATATGAAAAACATAAGACAAGTTGATATGGTTATTTGCCTTAAGAAAAGCAAAAGTTTCTGTAAGAAAATACAGGTAATCTACAAGTTGAGTATTCTTAACTATTGATTTCTTACTTGTCCTTATTGCATTAATTCTGTCACGCTTAGGAACAAAGTTGTGAAGAGGGGGGAAAAGTAACAGATTGGGAGAGGGAGTATAACTTAGAAGCAGATCTAAAAGGAAACAGAAGGAGAAAAGCATATTATGTTGGTTCTGGAACATAAATAAAATACAATAAAATGAAATAAATAGCAAAATTTGGCGTTTCAAGCATAAAAGTATTGGGAAGAAGTGAAACTTTCTGTTGAAATCTATTTTAGTTTTATGGCTTAAATCAATTTAAGGCAAGGCCAAAAGTTAAAGCTGATTACGAGTATATAGAATATGGAATATTGTTGCGGTTGTTTGGCTGCCTTTGGCTTAAGCTTTTGGTTTGACATTGTGGTTTTTGGGTGTGAAAGCCGGATGTTGGGGTTGACCCCGCTGCCAAGTCAATAAATTCTCATTGCCTAAACCATAAATCAGCATCATGGTGCGCTAAGTGTCATTTTTTGTGACGTCGGGATGGCTTTTTACCTGATCAAAAAGGGCAAAATAAACAACTGACTGGTGGGTGGTTGGAAAGGCAACAACTGGCAACTGGCAGCTACACAATGCGCGTTATAATTTACACCTTGCTGAGCGACAGAAACTACAAATGTCATTTGACCTTAGCCAGCAGCCAGCAACCAGCAGCCAGGATGAGCAATGAAGCTGAGAGTCGATGGAGGTTATGGTTAGTCGACTGGGCGTCTATAGAGAGAGAGAGAGAATGTGCGAGAGAGAGATGGAGAAAAGTGTAAAGTGACGGTTATATAGTGCTACGTTATATATTTTACTGAAAAGCGCAATTGCTTGATTTGAAAATTGGCTGTGATGGCATTTCATTTTGAGTGACTGATGTGAAATAGCAATAGATGAACGTCAGGTGAGTTAGAGAAAGAGTAAGAGTTCAGTAAGGTATAATATAACATTGCAGCTATGTGATTGATGATCTTTTCAGTGCAGTAAAAATCAAAGAGTGCAGGCATACAAAGAAAATTCCATCTTGAATATAGTCCGTCTTTTCATTCTCTAAGCTTAATATTGTTTAATTTTAGCTGCTTAATGATCAAACTCATCAGGGCAACAGGCTTTAAGTTTCCTATTGCTGATACTTTCTTTCTCACTTGCTGTGAGCCCAGCTGCTGTGATTGCCATAACAACTTTTGAAATTAAGTCGCTGCAAGTCGGCCAAGAAATAATGGTAAGAGGAGGTGGAGAAGGGGAGATTGCCAGACGAGCACACACACAATTGACGCAATTGCAACGATACTTTGATTTTATTTCATTTGCTGGCGACGAATGCTTTCCAGGATATCGAGCATTCAGAAAGGGAAACGGGAACGTGAGGCTGTAAAGACTGAAAAGACTCACAGTCAACGAAACAGTTGCCAATAAAAATTGCATTGAAAACGCTTAACCAAGCAGCGTTCATCAAATTGATTCCATTCGCCATACGTTGCGTTCAATTTTACAAGCGAGCAGCGAAAAATGTGCTACGTTTTTTTGAGTCCTACAAAAATATTGTCTTGCAATACACTCGCCCCCTTTTCCTTTTGGAAAAAAAAGAAGGAAATGTTGCGATAAAAACGGTACCGAAATGTAATTTTTGTATCGCAGAACTGAAAAAAATAATAAGTAAAAGTCATAACGCTGCGGTATTGCATGACTTTAAAATACTCGAACCGTCACCAAGAATTTTATTTATATTAAAATTGAGTGCAAGAATTTTAGCTAAAACTTCTCTATCCAGTTATATATTATTATCAATTTCAATTAGCTATAAAACTATTAAGAAATAAATGGAAAAAATAAAGTAAACTAAAGGTAAACACCTATAAGTTTTATAAAAAATATTTCTACTATCTTTTCTCTACTCCTTGATGACTTAAATAAAATAAAATAAAATATTATATTATTCAAGAAGTTAATTTAATTATACATTTCTTAAAATAAGTCTAAATAAGTTCCCCGAATAATTTTGCTAATCATTTTGAAATAATAAATGAATTGATATAAATATATTTTCCGGAATATTTTTTTTATATGTATATATTTCATTGCTAAAATACTTGCTTATATTTGGAAATAAAAACGAAGAAATATTTAAATTAAATTAACATATTTAAAATTATATTTATCAATTGCAATCCTCGGGTTTACTTTTAAATTAACTATATTGATTTAAATCACAAATTTCTTGAACATACTTTAAAAATAAATTTCTATATACATATATCATTACAATAACATAACACACCCAGACATGAACAATGAGATCGGGTAAATCCTGCAAATTGGCAAAACGAAAAGCAAAAGTGACATGCGTGAAAATACGTGAAAATTGCTGGTACTGTGTGTTGTAAGTGTGTGTATGTGTGTTGAATTCGTGGCCGTTTGTTGTTGTGTTCGATTTTTGTGCTCAATCCCTCAATCAACACCAACAGAAACTCGAACCAACGCGATTTTCGCATGCCTTTAAACTTGTTATTTCGAGCATATCCGCGGCACAATTCGCACTCTTGCCAAAGATTGAATTGGGCTAAGGGAAAGCGAGGGAAATGGCGTAAAACAGTCTCGGCTTTGGCAACAATTTCGCTTGTTGTTGCCAGATTTCTTTATCTCTCATAAGCAGGGAAAACAAAACCAAAAAAAAAAAAAGACGAAATGGCACATACTCCCATCGCATATACATACATATAAACCAGCTTGCGATAGATCTATTCAATTTGCAAGTTCGAATGGTTTGGCATGTTTAGCAGCTCACTGAACAATTTGCTGCAGCGAAAATGTAGGCGAAAGTGTGGAAACTCTTACTTAATTAAATGCATTCGTTAAGTTAATATCTTTAATTAATTATGCACTTACCGTCCGTGGACTTAACACTTAACAATCGAAGCCTTTGGGCCATAAAATTTCATGAATATGGCAAACACTTTAGCTCACAATGGGAATGCCACTTAAGTCGCAGTGCAAATGCAATAAATGCCTCTTCATTTAAAATGGAGTTTTAATAAGTGTGTCTGATATAAATAAGTGGAAAGGAAGCCACACAAAAAGCAATGGATTCTCTAACTTAAAATAAATCTGTCAAGTTGTAAAACTAAACTTTTATTTCGAAATTGATGAGTTGTTAATTGATGATAAGTATTAAAGTTAGATATAACTGTTGCTTTTATTATAATATTATATAATATTTATATAATATTTATAGCTTATTTTTTATTTGTCTACAATCTATCTACAATTTATTTTTGAATTTAAATTCTGAGATTTAACAATTGAAAATTAGTCAGTTAAGTAGAAATACTAAAATTTAACATTTGAGTCGAAAGCCTTTTTTTAGTTAACTAGCTTTATATTTACATATTTTTATTAACATTATATTGTAAATTAAAAAATTACTTAAATTAAAAATCGTTATTTATGAATTGCCAATTTTTTAGCTAAAGCTGTAAGTTTTATAACCATTTTTAATTCAAACAAAAATGTCAGCTAATTGTATACAATAGTTACCGCAACTAATTCAAAGGGTCAGTCAATTGTATTCTAATTTATTTAATTTTCACTTTAAGCCATGACGAATGTTTAACAATTTGTATAATAAATTAATATAGCTTTATTCTGATTTTAAAAGTATTAAAAGTGGATTGTATACACTCGATGTTTTAATATTTTGACAGTGCAGAAACTAGTATGCCAATTAACTTATTTCAAATTAAAGCCATGAGGTATGATTTAACATCACTTTTAATTGAGTAATATATTTACGGCAACCATACATAAATTATTTATATTATTTGTAATGTTTTAAACTATCAATATATATAAGACAAAAGTTTTAAAATTGTACACTTAGTAAGCAAAGTTTTGCTTTGTGTGATGTTGCTTGTTGATATTGTGTCATATCGAAAACAAAACGAGTCCAACATGTTGGTGTTGCAACACTCGCCTTTTATACTATATTTAGTTTGTGAAATGGAGAACAGGCTACTTCCCCGTATCGATTGAGGGCGTGTCTCGATTTGATGGCAGTTTGCATTGACTAGTGGGGGGAATTGTGGCAATCGCTTAATAACCAAACCTAAGCGAGACATCAATCAAAAAGCCACAATCAGCTCAATCCACATACTACTACTACGACTCGTAACCCATAACCCAAACTAAACCACTTGCTTTCACACTCACTGAGGGTATAACCTTCAAAGTGGCAACCACAAATTGTCGCTGGAAATCGATGGCTAATAGGCGACTGTATTTTTGTATCTGTTTGCGTGTCAGTTGTTGTCAAGTGTCAGTTGAAAAAGGCAGAGCGCAGTGTTGCACAAAACTCAATTGACACCCACTGTATCAGTATATGTGTTTTTGTGTGTGTCTCTGTATGTATGTAGTTGGTGTGCATCGAAATTTGATTTAAGGCCAAGCTACCGAGCTATAACTTGGCTTAGTTTGTCTGCAGCTAGCGAGACATTGGAAAAACGCGACGAGCGTGAAAAAAAAAAATGAAAAACAACACACACACACACACACATGTGGGAGTGTAGCCGTCAATGGCAGTCAAAGCAAAGGCAAAACCGTTAGTCAAGTTGAAAGATTGATTAGTTTTTAACAACTTGTGACTGGTCGGAGCAGAATGTGGAACAGTAGAAGTTGAGGTAGGGAAATTGAGGAAAGTTCCAACACGTGCAGAGAATTAACACTGAAACGAGAGGATGATGACGATACTCTGTTGAATGGTAGCAATTAGCAAAAGGCAGCAACAGCAGCAGCAGCCGCAGCAAAAGTTGTCAAACCTTGCCCCCATACAGCTAACCCTGCCACAGGTTGAAGCTGTTGATAAATTGTGTTGCAAGTTGCAAGCTTACAAGGCAGGCAACCAGGCAGGCTGGTAAAACTTAAATTCTCTGCTCGTAAAACTGTTGACCCACCTACAACAACAACAACAACAATAGGAACAACAACAACAAGAAAGGCAGCTAACCTGGCTAACACCTAGCCATGCATGCTTTATGTGTGTCCAAGGGAAAGAAAGAGAGAGAGAGAGGTACATAGTACACACACACACACACACACACACACACAACTGCATAGAAAATCACATTTCATATTTGCATACGAAATGTATTTGCGCTCTGCGAAGCACAACAATAAACATTGTAAATATTTTTTATGTTCATGTTATTCCTTCTGTTCTTTTACAGTTACACACACACAAATATATGGACACAATCATTTTTCTTACTCGTTTCGTTTGTTTTTTCTTCCTTTTTTTATTTCTGATGTTACGTTTTATTACAATACAATACATTATTCAATTGCATTTTGTTTTCGCATGCACTTTACCCTCCTCTCTTTCGCTCTCTCTGTTGTTTTACCTGTTTCGTCTGGTTTGTGTGACCGTCAAATATTTGGAGGATTTAAATTGGATTTGGTCCGAAAAGTGTAACAAATTCTATACAAATATTTAGCATCAGTTACCATAATCTCTGCTTAGAGTAAAGGTTTATAATAGTAGTATGATTTTAATATTTATGGTGTGATTAATATAATCATGTCGTTTTCGAAATACATTTTTATTAAAATATGAGTATTTTAAAAAATTTTGTGAATAACGAAGTAGTTAATATTGTGTTCTAATTTACAACTGCAAAACGTATTTCATTAAAGTCTTTATTAACACACAATATTTTGGAAATTAATCATGTCTACCTTTGAATGTTAAAATCAAATCAATCAATCGAAGAACTTAGAAAACACTTCGTTCGAGAAATTACCAAAAGTAATTTTAATTTCCAAAGAACAAAAATGGTTTCGATTTACAAAATAATAGTGAATATTGTAATTAACAAAAATGGACCTTGAGTCCGCCAACACTTTTTATTTAAATCTAATTAAACAATAGCAGAAGCTTAATATTTATGCATTTTATATAGAAGGTCCTTATTTAGTAGGTCTTTGCTTTTGAAGAATTATATTAATTTAATTAATCTGCATGGTAAAGTCGCTAGCTAATTGATTGCTTCATTGTCAAATTTGAAAAGAAAAAAGAATAAATTCCAGAAATCGTCAGACATTGAAAAAATTTAAGATGAACCCTTTAGCAAATACTTAAAAGTAAGAGTTGATTTAACTAATTCGCTTGACAGTCTGACATTTTAAGAAGCCTTAACAACAACAGCAACAACAACATAAAAAGGAACCCAACGCTTTACGTGTTGCACTAGAAAATGTCGTCGGATAATTGGAAAAAGTCAGAGCAGGCAGGATAGTGGCTGGAGAGGAAAACAGATCCTGGCCAAGAGATAGTCGGCGATTCTAATTAAATTCATGCTCACACTTTCGTTTAAGCAAATTTACAGCAAGGCGTTCGCTTGGTAAGGGGGCCGTAGCAGGCTGCGGCAAGGGCAGAGAAAGGCAGGACAGGAACTGCTACAGTTCGCCGGCTAAGGGACAAAAGTTGAAGGCAACATTAATTGCAAATCCGCAGCGCCAACCGAATGAAAGAGAGGGTGTAAAAGTGAGAAAGAGGAGTAGAAAATGGAGAGTAGCTGATACAGGAGCCTTCTCAGCCTTGTCAGCCTGCAGTTGTTGGTTGTCCTCGTTGTGGCTCATATCCTTGACCCGTTTTGTTGCCGCGCCGCAGCGCCGCAAAATTAAAACGGCTTTTTCTTAGTTCATTTCATTGCATTTCATGAACAATTTAAGCCAATTGCGAGCTTCGCTTCATACTGTCCTTGCGCCCTGAGCTTTATAAATTCATTTTAAATAACAGTTTACAGTATGCATCAACAACAAACAGAAACAAGAGTGCCACAAGCGAAAGATTTAAGCTAATAAATACTCTATAATTAAAATTAAAATTAGATGAACGTCTTACACAACTGAATTAGAAATTAGAAATTAGAAATGTGCTTACTCTACATTTTATCCAGCACTTTACAGGGTAGCAAAAGTGAATTCACTTAGAATCATCTTCCATTTTTGCATAAAATATTTTCTCACTTAATTAAATTTTTCTTTAATATAAAAAGCAAAAGTTTTTTATAGTTCATAAATGAAAGTTCATTTGAATGCTTCTATGCCCTAATTCCAAGTTATTATTATATTAGACAAGTTAAATAGCTATCAAGTCAGAAAATAAAATCTTACGTTTAATAATAAAAAGTATACGTTTAATAATAAAAAAAACGTATTTAAAGAGGCAAAGTCAAAACGTTGCTTAGACAAAAATTAAAGGCAGTTTTAATTAAAATCCTACAGCTGCTCGCAAAAACTAACCTCAAAATCTTATTTACACGTCTAACCGCAATTTAATGTAGCATACATTTTGGCATCCCATACGACAGACGGCAGTCAGAATTCAGCTTCGCCTTTTTATTTATTACTTCAATAACGCGACGCGCGCCTTAGTTGAAGTGGGTGTGGCATGCTTCACAAAAGTTATTAAAATGCGGCAGCCTTCAGCTTTTCTCTCAGTTATTTACTGTCGACGCGTCCTAACCAAATCGCGACAGGTGGTTGCCACACGTGTGAGTGTTTGAATGGGTGTGGATGTGTCTGGGGTAATCTCATTAATAGGCTGTGGTGTGACTTAGGTTTGCTTTATTAAAGTGATGAAATGCTCTTAAACAAGAAAAATATTACAAAAAAAAAAAATAATAACAACTAAATGCCGCATTTTATATAAAAACATAATCAATCTTAAAATTTGTATTGAAATGATTAAATGCTCTAAGCAGAGAAAAACTTTCTATGGACAAATAACTTACAAACATTTTAAGCAATTTAATAATGAACAATATAAAATTTAAATACATAGCATTGAAAAAAAAACTTGATAATAGTAAAAATATTCATTACATTTTTTGACAAAAATGTGAGTGTGCTTGACTTTACGTATTGTATAAAATGTGAAACATTACAAACATTTTCTATACAATTTTAAGCCATTGAAAAAATAAATTTTCAAAATTTAGATACCTAAAAATAAGTAAATAAAGATTACTAGTTATATTTTGTACATGCTTAAATAAAAGCTCTGCAAAAACTGATGCGCTATTCATTTAGGAATTGGTTATTCTAAAAAAAAAATATTGACATGTTAAAATATTTTTTTTAGAAAATAACATTTTAAATTTAATTTTATGCCAGCATATAAATATAAAGTTCCTTTAAAAGAACTAAACAAAAATAAAATAGTTAGTTTCATTTCATTCATGTAAAAAAAATTAAGCTTTATAAAAACTGATACGCTTTTTATTATAGAATTTTAGTTCACTTAAAAATTAATATATAAAAAATGTTACTGGACCTTTAAAAGAAACAAAAAGTAAATGAACATTGAAATGTTGAAATATTCTTTAATGGAGAAAATACCACAGAAAAACAATTTTAAATAGAATTTTAAGCCATACATGAATTGAAAGTACCTTTTAAAGTTTAAAAGTACTAAATGCAAATAAAATGATTAGTTACATTTTATACTTGAAAAATTGTAATCTCTTAAAAAAAAAACTGGTGTGCTATTCAGTCTGTAATTCCTGAAAATCCTTTGCTATCTTGCTTATGTACAGTGAAGCTTCGTGTAAGCTCAAAGCACGAGAGAGTGAAAAAATGTTACACAGCAAAAAAAAATACTCTAATAGTTTTGCACAACACTTATACAGACATTGAATTCATTTAACAAAAATACATTTAATGCAGATAAGCACCATTTACAGAGAATGCTGAGAGAGATTCCATGTGTAGTGACAGTGCAACTGTGCATACACTATGGCTTTCAAACTGCAGGTAAAGTAAACTGGATTTTTGGTATTCGTTTGAATTGCTTTTGGGGCAATTTGAATTTGCACAAACATTTTACTGTTGGCCAGTGAGTGCCTTGCACACATTTAAAAGTAATTTTTAATAGACTTGCAACACTTGGGACGCATAATGCAAGGCAACTTTTTGGGCCAACAACAAAATATTATGCAACTCGAAAGTTGTATTTTGCCAGACATAGGCAAAAGTTTTGTTATTGCCTCATCAACCCTCTGCCAGCTCTGTTGTACATAGTATATATGTATATGTAAGTCCTATAGTCAAGGCATTCAGCCCCTGAAGACTTCTGGCACTTGGCCTTAACTTGGCCAAATAAACAAATTTTCATTGAAAAAGATTTTTCCAGCACTCTGAAAATGCTGCCAAAATGCAAAAATGTTTATAAATATTCAAATTCCTTTTTTGTTGCTGCATTTTCTTTCACGCTTTATAAACTACTCGTATTTCAACTTTATTCTACAAGTCTTGCGATGTTTTTTAATTCTCGCCAAGCTAAAAAAAACCTTAGAATATATAACATTTTTTTAGCAAAATAAAAAAACAAGTCAACAAAAGAGAAACTTGAGGCAAAAAGTTTTCTTGGCAATTGAAAAGAAAAACTTCACATGTGTGCTCTATGGTTGCGTATGTGTGAATGTTTGTGTGTAAATGTGTGTTATTTTTTGGTTGAACTGCAAATGCTGTGCAAATATTTGCTGGGCAGCTTGTTTGGGGGTCAAGTGTTGCAAGGTGGAAAATCAAGAGGTAATCTAAAGAAATTCATCTGAAAGCCAAGGGAATAACTTAAGGTAAATCTTTTTCTAAAAGAGAAACTAAATGGTATATTTTGTTGTAATTTTGTGGTAAATCTTTTAAGTAAAAATGAATACTAAATGAATAAATAAATATGAAAGTTACTTAATATCAGAAAAATAAATAGACATTTGTAGAAAATAAAATACTTATTTTATCTAAAAACTTTTTATCTGATTTATGCATAAAATTTTAAAAACTTTCGTAATCTACATCTAATGTTTTATCAGGAAATAACTTAGATACATATGTATATGACAATCAATCCTTCTCAGCGCTACAAGACAAACCCTAATAATTAAAGCGCTTGTCAATATGCACTACTCATAGTTTAACTTTTAAAATAATTTAATCTGACAGGTTCCTAGCTATATTTATAAGGATTATTATTACTTAACTATTGATTTGTACTAATTTATGTATATTTTATATTAAAATATCTCTACATATTTTTTTTATAATTCAGCAAAAGATCGAATAATATATTTGCTTTGACCTCTCACATATTGATACACGCTATAGAGCCCCTAGAGCTCCGCCAAAGCTCAAAAAGAAATCTATTAAATAAGTAAATTTGACTTGTAACAAATTGAACAGAAAATAACAGTTGCCTACACTTTGGGACAAATACAATAAAAAGCGTAAAAGTAAAATTTACAGTCATCTAAAATAGTAAAAAGAATCACATAAAATAAAACTAATCCAGCAGGAAATGGAAATGGAGCGTATGCGAGGCGGCACTTTCAATTAAATGTAACATCATAGAAACGCTTCGACTAAGCTGCAAAATAGTCGCTTGCACCATCAACAAACAAACAAACAGACAAACAACCCAACAAACAAAAAAACAGCCCAACAAAGCAGCGCGTCAAAAAGCAACAAATGCGTTTAATCAAACATGCAACAAAACAGGCCCCATGTTCCATGTGGCATGTCATCAAAGGCAAAAGGGGGCGTGCCAACCTAGTTGCTAAGAGCTGGGCACAAAATGCAAAAAAAAAAAAAAATTTAAAACGAGAGGAGAGAAAAAAAAGGAAAGCAAGCGCAAATATTTGTCAACTGTAATGAACATTTCATATTTCCTTCTTCAGAATTGTTGCTGCTCTTGTTGTTGCCGTTGTAGTTGTTGTTGTTGTAATGCTTTTCAGAGCCCATTTTCTTTTCACATGCAGCAAAGAGTCCAGGTCTCAATGAGAGTAGAAGAAGAACCAGTTGCAGAAACGGCAGCAGATGAAGAGCTTCCATCATAAATAGAAATGTAATACACAACACATATTGCTGCCCTGCAGTTAAATTCCCCCATTCCTGTTTCCTACTTCTTCCCTTCATCCAGCTCACATCCTGTATGCGTCTTGGCAGCCATGTCTATATACACACACCCATACCCACCTACAAAGTGTGTGTGTGTTATCACTTAACAGCACAAATCGGTGCGAAATACGCAACCAGATTCTAATTTATTTTCAATTTAAAAAGGTAAATGTGCCAGGACATAAGGGAGCTTTGAATGTGATCGCATGGATTTTGGGGGCGTGGCAGACAAGCAATTGCCCCGCAGCAAACTATTTGACAACGCACAATGTTGGCAACATCTTTTTTCTTTCTGTTTTTTTCTCCGATTTTAGAACAGGCAAATATGACACAAAGCAAATGTTTGTTGTGCAAAAGTTAAGGCTTACAGCAAATGGCTGCCTCAGGTGTATCATGTGAATGTGCTCTGTTGGCCTAAACAAATTGTTGCTGTGCATCTGTGTTTGAGCTAACAAAAATTAAAATTCCTGCCCAATTTAACTGAAAACTCGAAAGAAGGAATTTAACTTTTGCAGTTGGCCAAAAATGCCTAAAGTGCGTTTGCAATTACCTGATATGGTTTTCCTTAGAGATACCAAATATTTGGTAACGTTTTAAGTTGCACACATAATGGCTATCTCAGAGAGGCTTAGATACTTTACTTTAACTGCAGACACGTTTTTAACTAAGAACACTGTGAATATAAATACAGAAAATTTTCTGAGCTGAAGGGAACTAAGCACTGAAATCGATACTGTAATCAAATAATAAACACGCAAGCTATTCTTAATATAATATTAATTTATAATAATTAAATCTAGCCATTGACTATTTTAAAACTAAATTAATCATTGTCCACTTATAAATATAAGGTTAAAACTCCTTTTATTCATTTATTAAAAAGGGATCTTTAGTTGTACTAAATAAAAAGCTTATTCTCCGATAATTTGACTTCCTCATTTGCAAGTCTATTATAAGCACTTTTAAGTCTCACTTCAAGCTCATCTAATTCATAAACCTGTTAGTCTCAGATACATTTTTAATGTAATCGTCTTAAAGCTACTTATTCCTATAAGTCAGATTGCATATATTATAAACATTGTGCTTTATTTTACGTTCACAATGGCCACCTGACGCAAAATGCTTTTACAAAAATTTAACTCAAAAATAAAATGGAAAAACAAGAGAAAAAGTGAAATTTTAAGCACTGCGCTGACAGACGACGAACACAAAAAGAAATGTGACAACAACAACTGAAATGTGGCGACCTAAACACGCGGCTCGCTTATCAGAACAACAACAGCTGCAATACACAGAAATATATATACATGCATACATACACACAGCCATTCATAGAGCCTGTGTGAACATTTTCTATTGCATAAGCCAAGGCGCGCGACTCAAAAATTCCCGCAGCCATTTTATTATTATGTGCAAAGTTTTTTTTATTCAGAGCGCGAGAAAAAATACGTGGAAAATAATAAAAACAAATTCAACGAAAAGTGAAAAATGCTTTAAGAGGAGAACGAGCAAACAGACAGGCAGAGAGTGAGAGAGAGAGAGAGAGTAAAAGAGATGGAGCCAGCAGTTGCACATTTATAAGAAGAACCAGAATGACAATGACACTTGATGCATGATGGCAGCAGGGTAATAATGACAACGACCAGGAGCTCAAAGAGTCGGAGCCAGAGTCGAGTAACTGCTGCATCTTCTTCTGCTGCTGTTGTCTCATTTGCAGCATTTCGTATGCAAATGCTTGCAACGTGCGATAAAATGGTGCAAGAATGCAATAAGCTGCAGGTAGCCACAGAGCACAGTTGAGATGGTGATGAAGCAGCTGCATCTTTGCTTTCAGATTCACTTGAATATACATATATAGCATATATAAGTACAGTTGCAATAAAGTAATAGAACCACTACAATACAATACAATTTTTTATTGATCAAAATACATACGATTGGGGTTGGGATGCTTTCAAAAAACCATGTTTAGTGTGTTGGTTAATTTCCTCAATAAAAAAAAATCACTACTTTTGAATAATTGTTAATATATATTTTTACTTATTTATTGTTGTGCTTTATTTCGCTTATTATAATAATACATTCACTAAAACTATATAGTTATAGAGTCAATAAACAAAGAGTTTGGCAAATATCTTTGCAATATATATTATGTATGTTTATTTTGAAAGAAAAGTGATAGACTGTAGCGAAAAAAAATTTTAGAAAAAAAATATTAAATTATTCACTTTTTTGGAAAGTAAAAAAAAAATGCATTGTGATGCTATTTTATTTATCGCTGCTGTATATGGAGACTCCACAATTGTGTGTTTGTGGTGAAAGTGATCCCAAAGTTGGCTAACAAAGTTGACGGGGATTACGCATTCGCATTGATGAATGCAGAACCATTTAGCTGGCAAATGAATGCCATGCCAAAACTATTTGACATTTTCAACTTTTAAGGCCAAGTTGCAGTTGAACAAGTTTGAAGAAGAACAAGAAGTCTGAACAACGTTGCCAGGGCAAATTTAGATTGATCTCTGCCAGAGCAGCTGAAGCTGCCTTATTAATTTGCATCCTGCCATGACAGTTCAAATAGCGCGACAAGGACTCCCAGGACTTTTAGCCGCCTCCCAAAAGTTTAACAACGGCCATGAACAAGTTTTTGGGGTAGCTAAAACGTTTAGCACCTTTTACCAAAGACAGAGACAGCGACACAAAAATAACATCAACACCTACACACACTCATACACTCACACACACACACACACACACACACACACACACACACACATACAGGCATTCGCACTTCAATCACTTTAATTGAAACACGAAGTCTACTCATTTATCTACATCAGCGGCAAATATTGCTTTTTCCGCTGCCTCTCTCCTTTTCCCTCTCAGGAAAATCTATATGAATATATGAGTGCGTGTGTGTGTGTGAGTGGATGCCAAAGCTGATAATGATGAAAGCTGTCTCCCAGCTGTCTTTTGAGTCTAAGTATGTGTCTGTGTGTCTCTCTCTATTGCTGGAGTTGCGTGAAAGTACTACAATTAGGCGAATTGTGAACACCAGTAGCAAAAACGTCAAAAACTCCTTATACCCTACAAAAAAATAAATTGAAGACAGGATATACACAACAACAAGAAAATAAAAATAGATGCGAAAATGGCAGCTAAACTAAACGAAAACTAAACTATAATAAGTGCTAGAAACTTAATTTTGTTGATTATACAAACAATTTTGCAGGATATTTTTAAGTCTATATGTGCGAGACAATCATTAACTTTTCTGCTTTACCTTTGCAAAGGAAATTGCCAAAAATCTCTAACGCTCGTCTGTGCGACGTACGGAAGCTTTGGGTGCCCATATAACGACAGGTTCAACAAGTATCAATCATCGAACCACAGTAGAGCCTACAGCAAAAATGGTTGTTCAAATGAAAGAGAAATGATAATGAAGGCACATATTGGATATGCCAATGAGGCAACAGAAAAAAAACTATTGAAAACTCTTCAAAAAAATGCAAAAGATTCACTTTAAAAGTAGAAATCAATTGTAAGCATAACGAAAAAAGTTAAAGATATATGGAAATAACATTAAATTATAATTATAATAAATATCAAATTACTTATGCCAGTTAAACAAATACACTAAACAAATGCACAGACATACGTGTAAAATTATTTCAATAGTTATTTGAAAATTGTACATTGCAAAATGCCGATAAATTTTTACACAATTAAAAGATGTATTTAATTAAATTCGATGCATCAGCTGAAAAGCACTATAAACGCATTTAAATTCTTGCATGCATAAATATTTACAACACAGACTGTAGCTTTGAAAAAAAGTGGAAGACTTGGGAATGCCCTGTAGATAGTTCAGATTCCATAGATAGATGAACAGACAAAAGCTCTTGACTAGCAGTATTTGTGTAAAATATGAAATAAATTATACCTTATATTAGCATTTAATGTTTGCAGGGTATGCAAATAATAACAAATTTATCAAGTGAACGGAAAATGCAAATTATGGCTATCAAAACCATAAAAATAATCATTTTTAATTAAATAAATACAAAACCAATGTGCAAAATAAACAAATTAGAAGATGAATTACAGCATGTATTTATTTACTTAATTATTACAGCAATTAAAGTGAATCTGCTTAACTAGTTTTCAGTGGTTTAGCCAAAGGAAGCGTATGTCAGTAATTAAGGCCAAACTGCTGCTAATTGGTAGTATGTAATCTGAAAGATGACAGGTTAAAGAACAGGGGGGTAGGTAAGAAAAATATATAAAAAGCAGGTTGGAAGAAAAAGGTGAAAGAAAGTGAACTGATGGATAAGGTGTTATCAAGATTATCATTAAAAACAAAAAGAAAAGTAATAGCAATATGCAGACTATGTAAAGGTAATAAAACTTTTTGAAATTACATTTTAGTTATCAAAATGATAACAACTTAATTTTTTAATGTGGCAGACAAGAAATTGCTGAAATGATATGAATTATAGACAGATGAAAACTCTTCTCTTTCGATTATAAAACTTTACTACCACCAGTTGCTAAAATTTAAATAAAAATGATACCTGAAAAAGTTTTAACAAGCTTTAAAGCACATCTACCCGAACATTTTGTACTTTTAATAATAATTTTATAGACCATAATCAAGGGAGCTTATCGGAAATGCTTTATGGCAACAGTTGCAGTAACTTTAACAGTTCTACAGTTGTGTCTTTATGTCTAGTGAATTTACTATGCCAAATCCTTTACCAGCTATCATTTCCTCATAACAAACCATTGTCATTTATGGCCGCTAAATGACTTAAGTCATAATTTAATGTGCTCTTCCCTTTACACAACATAATATAATGCTGTGCTCTGCTGAGAAGGAGCATTGTCCTTGGTCAATGGCCATGATAACCTGGCCAGTTGACGCCCGTTGACTTTGGCTTAATGTACGAATATACGCCATAAATTGACGTTATTAAGGACAGGACATATTGTCTACATCAAGTGGTTGACCAAGTGTTGGAGGGGGCACCAACTAATGGCCAATCAAATTAAATATCTTCCCAAAATCTGATTTAAAATACCAATAATTTTTCAATGGCAAGACGATCTGCAGACTTAGCCCATTAGGCGGGTCAGAAACAAAACAAAACAGAACAGATGCTGACTCATCAGACAGCTGCTGGCTCATTTGTCCAGCTCCTTCTGCTCCTGCTCCTATTTGGGACTATTTTTATCACTAATAGATGCCACTTTGTTGCCTTGGCCCAGAGGCCAAAGAAAGAATCACAAGTTGCGCTGCCCCAAATTGTTGACAAATTTCAAGGCGCACCTGGAAGACAAATTATCGAAATACGGGGCGAAGACGAACTTTCTGCAAGGTAATGAAATGATGACAAAGCAGCCAAAGAACGTTGATAGCCAACATCAGCAGCAGCAACAACAAAAACAAAAAGAGCGCCAAGGACGCAGGACGACCTCTAGTCTAGTCGAGATACAAAACTTTTGTTTGTTTTTCTCACTTTGGTTTTGAGAATGTACATTTTTCTTTCCGCTCTTTTTTTCGCCACCGTCATTAATTACACGCTCGGAGTGTAAGAGCGGAAAACGATCAGGACGCGAAAGGCATTTCACAGGACTATCACGAGACTTACCAGGACAAACATGGCGCAGGTTAAGTGAGGTTATGTACACACAGCCAGCTAACTCATGTTTGTATTTGAATTTGTCTCGATGTCTGCGATTTTGAGAATCTCAAGTCTCTCCTCCTCTCTCACTCATCGTAAAAGCCAAATGTCGGTCATTTGTTTGATTACAAACACAATTAGCTACGGTTTATTTGATTTTCAAATCGAAAAGCTAGACAATGACTTAGATTACATTCGATACAATTCGAATCGCAGCAACAATCGAGAATTTATAATTTATGGTAATTGCCATTGAGTTAATGCATTTGTTTACAAATCTAATAAAAGTTACGTTACTTCGAGATAAAGAGCGAGAAAGTAGGCAAGGTAACTAAAAAAGGAATCAGAAAAAAGTTTTAAAAAACTGTACTTTAGGTTTATGTTATAAAACTTACTTCCTAACCAGATGAAAAAACGGATGTAAGTATTAAAAATTAAATATTTTTTTCTGCAATAGGATAATTATTCAATTAAATATATTTCTATCGTATTTTCAATCAATAAAATATATTTTTATCGTGTTTTTTGAAGCTGTTCAGCTTGGAAATAATTGTGATTAATAATAAATAATTTTTCATCATTTGAATTGAAAACTCGAAAGTCTAACGAATAAACTAAGGACAACTCAAAAAATGTCAGTTATTTATTAGTAAGTAATTTGCATCGATATTGTAGCACTAGGATGATAAATGGATAAAAAATAAATAACCATAAATAGAACATACATGAATTTAAATCTTGTTTCTTAAAAACAGTGCACAAATAAACAATTTGTACAAATCTAGTATAAATTCTAAATAAAAAACCTTATACTTTAAAAATCGAGTCTGATGGAAGTTGAATCGAGCCCTTTAATGCATATAATTTTCTTTGTTGTGGCCTTGTGCTAAATTTAAGAAGCAGAGCAAGTTTCTTTTTTCTTTCTCATATAAATCAATCAAATATTTTCCCATGCAATTGTCAATCAATAAACCAGTCTGAAAAGTGTCAAAAAAGAAATACAAAAATAAAAACACAAAAAGAATGAAAATCGACTCGCTCTCGACTTGAAGCAACTGCAATTTATCACTGCAAATAGGCAAATGACGATGAAGGTGTCAGCGGCATTTCATCCTTCCCTCCCGCAGGATATCAATTTCAGGCGCCTGTTGGCTCATTTTTAATGCGCGACGACATCGTCCGCTCCTGCATAATTATGCATTATTCCCACCCCTCTCTCAGTTCGAATCGAAAGTTCACCGGCGGCGGCATTTAAGCCACCAATCAGCGTCAGAGCCAGAATCTAAAGAGGGCCCGAAGGTCCGTTAAAGTTGGCTAATGCCAACACGATGGCGCCTGTTTTGAATTTTGAAAAAGTACGTGAAGCAAACTAAATGATACCCTCGTCCCGCTGCACTGCAACACGGCTGTGGATCCGTAGCCATAGCCATAGTCATAGCCGTAAACGTATCCGTATCCGGACATAACTGCACCAAAGTATGGCAATCATTTTTGCTTTAAGCCAAGGCGTCGCGACTGCTTGGCCGTCGGAATGACCAACATTTTCAATTACAACAAAGGAATGCCGGTCATTATTTATTATGCCGACCGCATGGCCTCGACTCTACTCTCTCCCACTTCTTTCCTTTTGCTCCTTTTGCTTATTCCCTCCTCCTTCAGAGAGATCTCGTCAGCGAGCTCATTTCGACGTTGAGCAACTTAAGCCTTCCACTGGCGAGAACGACTGTCCTTTTGGCTTGAACGCGTTCGTCTGCTTAGTGGCATTCATTCATCTAATATTCATGAAGAAAATGTTGTACCATACATATACATTTTGCAGTCACTGTCTACGTCTGTGTGCGCCGTCATTTTTCACAAACAGCCTCACCAATAGACGTCCATTCCGTCCGGCTTTTCATAATTTTGCGCTCTTTATAAGACGTGCAAGCTGCACTATTTTATTTTTTGCCTCCTTTTCACTCCATGACATTAACTCCTCCCTCCTCCTCCACCTTCGACTCCTTTCAGCTTCAGCGACTGTCAGTTTTATGTGTTTTATGAAATTTCTCGCAGCATATTTTGTGTATATTGTATTACGCTTTTGCTTAATTTTGTGCGCCGCTTGTTGTAAAATGTTCTGGCGAAAAATGCTCTCATAAATCAAACACAGGCAGTAAACCACCCCCTTCCTCCCTCACTTACAGCCTGCTTAACATAACCACTCTCTCTGTGTGTGGGTGTGAGTGTGAGTGTGTTGGCCAAGTGGCGACGGAGCAAGTTCATTGGCTCGAGATTTTTGGTAGGAAAATTTTTAATTGCATTCTGCAAAACTAAGTTGTAGTTTTCTATGCCAACTTCTCAATTGTACAAAAGGATTGCTGTCCTGTCTCCTGCCTCTTTTTTCTTCTTCTTTAAGGACAAAAGGTCAAACATATTTTAATATTCATGAGGGCTTTGCTTTGGCAAAAAGGCAGCAAGGATAAACTTGCTCTGACCGAAGACCCGCAACTCCAGCATATTAAACAAAAGGATTCAATTTGACTATAAACCAATAAGCACGATTTAATTTGTTTAAATGTATATAGACTGTGATAAGCCATAAAGCATATTTAAACCTCAATTATAGCACTTGATAGGATTGTATTAAACTAAATTGATTATTTGAATTTTAAAGTGCTTTCCAAATTCCTACTCAAATTTTTAGCCAAAGCATTTATTAGATTTAATAAATTTACAATTCAGTGAAGTGCCAATAATATGTAGTTGTAAAAATAATAATTTAATTGTGTTGCAATTTGAAGAATCTTTAAATGAAAAGTTTAATTATATTTACACTGAGAATTTGATTTCTCACATTCCAAATCGAACTCAGAAAAATATATTTATACACTTAAAATGTTAAGAGAGAAACCTCGGCTGCTTTCCAAAGATTCAAGTTTTAAGGAAAGCATTTTTATTTAGCTAAGGAATTGCTTCAAGTAAATAGATAGACCAAAAATATACTTATTCGCCATACATGTTACCTCTTGATAACTTACACGTCAAATCTTTCATTTAATTGCAATTCTAGCAAATGGGTCAATTAAAGCTCAATGTAGCAAATTATGATTGACAATCGGACAAAAAAAACAAAGAACACACAAGTACGACATTATTAGCATGACCCGATTTTTCTTCTTTCTTTCATTATTATTCCTTTCGAACGAAAGAGAAACCCATAATGAAGTTGCCAAAGAGAGCTGAACAGAGACTGCCCAAAAGGCAAATTGAAACAACAATACGATGATGAAAATGATGACAAGCAAGAAGGAAAGAAACCAAAAAAAAAAATAAAAAGAATACAAGAAAATGCTACTAATTTGCTAGGCTCGTATTCATAATGTTCTCTCAGTTTGTTTGTTGTTGTTGTTGTTTTTCTAAGTAGTTGTTGTGGCTGTTGGCCAATGCCTAATTGTTGGCCAGCCCTGACACAGTGCCACAGAAAGCCAAACAATGGCAAACAAAAGTAAAGGCAAACCCTTTTTTTTACTCATTCACAAATAGGACCGAAACAACAAATGAGTTCAGTCATCGGGCAAATGCGGCGTATGCGTAATATTATTTGTGTTGTGCGGTCTCAGTGGCTCTCGATTTGATTATGTAACAAATAAGCCACACAAGTGGCAGCAGCAACAACAACAAGAAATAAGTTGTACGTATTGCAAACAATAGAACAATATGTATATATATAATATATATATTTTTGATTTATTTGAGCGTATAAAGGACACACAGGAAATCCAAGAAGGAAAAACAGAAGCGCCACAAAGTTTTCGTAACAATTGTAGGCCAGGCCATGCCCTGGCCTCCTCCTTTGAAAAGCACTCTACTTTTCCCCCCTTATATCCCGCAACGAAACACCTACAATAATCCTGTTAAAATTTTGTTTGTTTCCATCGTGCAAAAGTTGTGTTTGGTTGTTTTCGGTTTTTATGGCTGCAACTTTGGCAGGTTAACCAAACTCAAATCGATTTAGGAGCAGCCAACAGGAAATTGATTTCGTATGCCGTCTGCAGCTCATACCTCCCTTCCTTACCCCTTGGCCTTGTCTTTGGGATTCTCCTGGGTTCCTTCATTTGGCCAAATGACCCAATAAAACACAAAGCTCGCTGCGGGAAAATGTTTCTTTGATTTGCCAGCAACGTTCAAATTAGCTGCTCTATAGTTTTTCCCTCCGTCTTTTTTTTATATCTGACTATAAAATGTTTTCGCGCGAATTTTAATTTTGCTGCGTTCGTTCCCTCAGTGCCTCTTCCCCAACCGACCTTCGACCCTTGCACTGTTATTCACCCTCTAGCACATCGTTCACTGTTTGCTTTTGTATTTGCGCTTGTAATTCATTTTAGCGTGAAACTTAATTTGCTACCCATTTCCATTGTTTTCCTTTTCCCCTTTAACTACAAATTGCCCTGCAGTCAATTTGCAATCTGGTTGCTTCCAAAACGCAATCGAAGAGTTCAATTTGTTTCGATATTTTATTAGATTTATTAATTAATTTCATGTGCAACACAATTTACCAAAAACAAGACTTTGAAATGAAATACCATTTGCTGCTCTACAAAATATTAAATTGAATTTAAATTACAAAAAGTACTTATAATGAGGAGTAAAAAGGGAAAAACTCACTTGTTCTAGTTCTTGTTAAAAATTGTTGAGATAAAGAAATGCATTAAACAGAAGTTAAAGAGGCAGCTGTTGTATCTCTTATTCGAAATGGCAAACATTTGTATCTTTTAGAGAGGGTTTGAGAATTATTAAAAAGTAATCTATAAATTATGTTTAAATTGCGAAAGAATTAGTATACAAAATTTAATAATATTAATTAAAAACTAACATATCCTATAATTCTTCTGGCACCATATAAAATAGCTAGCTAGAAAATTAAATACTATTTACCTCTTACGCAATTGTTTGTCAATAACTTCACATTAATTTTATGCTTTTTCATGCAGATCCTCTCTTTTATTTCTCAATTGGGTTCATTGAACTCCGTTTCCATCTGTTGATGTTGAAACAACACGAGTTGTTCTTAGAATCTGAGATTCTAAGCGTTGACAAGTGTAGCTAAAACTACTTAGAATCACATATATACATGTAAGAACACACATATATGTATTTACATGTATTTTTAGTTTGATGTTATTTTCCCCGTCATGTTTATGGCTACTTCAAGTTAGTTTCCATATGTACTCTATGTACTACAAGTTAATAACTTTGGCACAAATGTGGCAACAGTAAAAGTGGCAAAAGTGTCTCAATTGTTGGCTGATGTTTATTAAATATTCTACAAGGAGGCAACTCTTGCAACACATTTAATGGACAGCACAAATATATGTACATACATATGTGTGGCAACTAAACAAATGCTCCTTGAGTTAACGACGTTTCTCTAGAAGCTTCCCTTTGTAATTATGCCACGGATGATGAAGCGTTTCTTTGACTGTTCACAACTATTTACGCTTATTAAAAAGAAATTATACAGCTAAATATCGTGCATATATTTATTTTCCTCTTTTACTGCTTCTTCTTCTTCTTCTTCTTGGTATGCACACTGACACAAAATTTATGTAAACGATAAGCAACAAATTATTTGCTGCTTACACGAAAAAAAATGACCAAAAAATACAATTCTGAGAAAACGAAGAATACATACTCTTGCAGGGATCAAACAAAGATATACATAGAGAAAAGCCATATAAATTATTGTTACCGATATATATCGAAACAAGCGTAAGCCATTTTACAACACTCTGAAAATATTTTATGGAGGTATTAGAAAAATTAGATTAGTGGCGTTGTTTGTAGAATAAATATTTATCATAATAATTAATAAGTAGAAATCCGTACATGCATTGCACGTTTCACAACACTAGAAATGAACCGTTATGTAAGTGTATAAAAGTGGATCCAAATTACTCGACATTGTAAAAGCTTCTCTCAACCATCAAGCGGAAGCGCATAAATTTGCAAAAAGTTCGTTTTGGGGTAGAATGAGACAGAGGACGAAAGAAAGAGAAAGAGGGGAAAAGGGGGAGAGAAAAAGAAACTAATCAATCTTAATGTCACAACGAGCAACAAATTTTTAGCTGTTGTTATGGGTTCTTGTTGTTATTGTTGTAATTGTTGTTGCTGTTGCTGTTGCTGTTTTTGATGTCATTAGAAAATGTTGCAGGTGAATGGAATGCGAACGATCCATTTTCAGTTCAAGAGGAAAACTTTTGTCAGTTGCTCTTTGGGGAGATGTGGGAAAACAACAAAAATAACACACAAAAAAAAAGAAATGTCTAAAAAAAAGCTGAAAGAAAAATCGAAACGTTTAAACTTTAACGCTGCGATTTCTTTAACATTTAGGGGCGTATTTGGATTATCGTATGGAGAGGCGTGTCCTGTGTGTGTGTGTGTGTGTACACTGTACACCCTGTATTCAACGAATTTGACATTGCGTTGGACGCATGACAAACGTGCCGTCTGGTGATTGATGTCTCATCATTCAGCTGAAAGCACAAAATTCTTTTTTCTTCATTTTTTTTTAAAGCCGTTTTACAAATGTTTACAATGTTGCGTGATTTGCAATTGAATAAGAGAGTGCAACATGAAAGTAGAAACAGTGCTTAGCTGAGGACAAGTCAACAGAAGAAACGAAAAGAAGTTGGACTGAAGTAGAAAGGGGGGTAACCATGGGTTAACTGAAAAGTTTTCTTGATGACTGATAAGAGCTTAGCCATTAGGTCAGTCAAGGGACAGAAATAGGACATAAAAAGAATAATGAGACATTTTGTTCTCTAAGCAAACGAAGCTAACTTCTGGTATTACATAAAGAGAAATAGAGAGAGAGGGGAAGAAGAAAAAGCACAGATGCGTAGATAGAAGAGCTTGGAAAACAAATGACAGGAGGCAGGAAAACTGAAGTTTTGAAAACAATGCGAATTAAAGTAACCATAGAGGTTATGTGAGTTTTAGACACAAACAAATTGACCATGGAGATGGGACTTAAACACAATTGTAACTTATAATATGTATGTGAACTGTTTGTAATAAGTGAATCTCAAATAATTATGATAATAGAGTGTTTATGTTAACAAAGGACTTTAATTGAAAATACTCTCATGGACTTCTAAAGTAAAAAAGATAACAAGTAAGTAACCATAAAGAAGAGCAATAGAACAAAAAAGTAATTAACTAAAAATAGTTAAAAATTCTATAACTACTTTTTGTGCTAAGTGGTTGTCTAACTTGGAAAACTTCTTGGTCTACCCAAAAAAAAATAGATTCTCCGACTTTGACCCAAACACATGCCAAATACATTACAAGTCTTGCAACAACAACCATTTCTCGAGGATTACGTGCCATTTGAGATACAAAGTTTACACTGGAATTGCCAAAAATAAAAATAAACCAGAAAGCACTTAACCTTGAAAGGTGTACACTGTACACAAATGATTCGTGTTTAAAGTGGACTCCAAAAATGCTTGTACACTGCTTTTCATTTGAGTTTACATTTGTGCAACGGAAAACTGAAAGCTTCGCACACAAATCGCATAAATACCGGCAGTAGACGCTGACGGCAAAATAAATTATCTGAAACGCTGTTAGACCTCCCACAATGTTAACCACCCTCCTCCCTTCTCCACCCTCCACCCTTTATTGGCATTCCATAGTCGGGCAACAACTTCAACAAAAATTGGCATGCAACATCCGGTGGCGGCTGCGCTTAGAATTGCAACAACGCCAAAAGCTAGAAAACAAATGTCGAATTGAATGTCAGAATATTATTTGAAGCCTGGAGCCGGTTATGGCCATGGTTGACTACAGTACAACCAACTACGGGTGCATGGTATGGAGGAGACATATAGAGGGAGCATACGCAGCTTTGTGTGTAAGCCAAAATGCATGTCAATGAAAATATCTAGAGTGAGATATGCAAACATGTACCAAAAATGAATATTGAATGGTGGAAAAGCCACAGCAGTTTCCAGAGAAAGGGATAGGAATAGGGTGCAAGAGAAATGTAGGGACAGAAAGAGAAAATGGCAGCTTGGCTTTTGTTTATCTGCCAAATATTATTACATAGCTTTTGAAAGGTGCGTGGTATGACATTTGCAGTCCAATACATTTGTCATTTTCCATGCTGTTTTCCACTTAACAAAGTCCATGAAAAAGAATAGAAATTGGATCAGTAATAATTGGGAAGAAAGGTAATAATATTTATCAGTATAACTTTTTCGATTAAATAGTAAAACTGTATCTACATATAGTGACTTGGATTAGCTATTATGATAACATATGTACAGCTGTTCGTGTAAACTATCTCTCCAAAATTGATTCAAAATCAGTTTAAAAAAACTTTGATAATTATCAGAAAACCATTTTTGTATAATATTCGTATTGGTCTTGGTATCCAAATATCAGAGAATTGAGGTGAGTGGTAGATAAAGAGAAATGAGTATAAATATGAGAAGTAAACAACATGTAAGATAGTTTTTTGTTTGTAACAACAGTATATTCAATTCAAGTTCCAAATACTAACTTTGCATTTGCAGTTAATTCAATTCGTAACCTAAGATCCGGCCTGCCATCCAATTGTCCACAAATCGAAGTACGAAATCCGGACAACAGTAAAACCTCGTACATTGCTTAGAGAACTTCCTTGCCTTACAAAAGTGCCCAGTATTGTTGTATACGACGGAAGTAAGCTTTGAGTTTTATATGCTGACGCTTGATTATCGACACGCTTTTAGATCTCAGCTCCCATGGACCACACTCTTAGTATAAAGTAAAAAGTAAAAAGCAAAGAGTGGCAGCAACAAAGCAACCAAGCAACAGCAACATAACAGAACAAAAGGAAAGCAAAGCAAATGTCTGCCATATAAAAACAGCCTGAAGATGCCAAACATTTTGTGCTACTAAAATATGTGGCAAGCAACTGAAGCTGAGATTGAGACTGTGGGGCAAAGGCTGCAGCAGAGGCAGAGACTGAGCCGGAGAATAGTGGCAGCCTGTGTGGACCAATCTCTGGCCGCCTGCTTGCCGTTTGACAGTCATTTTCCAATAACTTCATTTTTCCGTTGTTGAGCAGAGATTGTGTTGCAGATTGCAGATTGGATGCAACAGCAGCAACGCGATGTCAGCTGGAAGCAGATAAGCACAGACCAGACCTCATACTGTGGCTGCCACAGCAACAACAAGAACATACAAAAATTGCATTGTATTGATAAGCAAAATCAGGTCATTGAGAAACGGGGCGTTTACGTAATATGTATGAAAAGAATTCTCGTTTGTTTGTTGAGAACATTTTCCTTCTTTTGTCTGATTTTATCTATCTTTATTTCTTTACACATATTTTCCAAACTGCCAAAATTGAATTTGATTCCTATTGAAGAATATCCCTTAGAATATTGTTATAAAATTATTTACAAGTATTGCATTATTTATAGTCCAAATGAATAAAACAGAATAACGGTAATGCTTCATACTTGACTTTAAACTCCAATTATATTGATCTGAATTTTTATTAATTTCTTTTATTTTGATAATAACAAAAAGGAAATTATTTGAGTACACGCTCTCATCTCTCATGTGGACATCAATGGTTAAGTTTAACAATGTTTAATTGATTTTAAATAAGAATAATATAAGCCCCAAACAGTCTGTTCATTTATTAATAATGAATAACCTATTGAACAACTAGCGAACAATTAAAACACAATTTTCATTATTAACACATTGATGGTATTTGTTTTGGGACTCGGAGATTTCCATTTACTTATGCAAGTGTACACACAAAATGGCATTTGAATAAATTGTATGTTATTGTCAATATGAGTCAGTACATTAATGAGCAATTAATTGTGTTATTTTTTGTTCATGCTATTTAATCCTTTATTTCACTTTGTCACCATCGATGTATGAATGCCTTTTGTATTGGATTGTGAGATCGTTCGACTAATTGAAGCGTAAACATTTCAATGGCTTTCAATGTGTTGGCTGGCTACAAATTGTTAATAAACAATGCATAAAACTCATTAAATAATTATGCAACGAAAATGTCATGTGGCCTATGGCACCTTCTCCCGTCGCAAACGTCTTTCCCGCTAAATTGCATTACATGCGTTAATCAAATGTCAACGAATAAAATGAGGGAGGGGGTGGTCAAGGGAAATATGCAGCGATTGTACGCTGGGATTGTGCTTAAAACTCCATCAATATTCAGATATTTAAATTAATAATGCGCACATTATCGGCGACAGCGAATGCGACGGAAAAAAACCGGTTAAAACCAATACAATTAAACCGTTACTTGCTGTGCAATGCAGCCGCCATTTTATTTTTGCGCGACGCTGATTACACTTCCGCTTTGGGAATCCCCGTGTACACTGTACACCATGAGCACGATGCATTAATGAATTAATTGTTCCACCGGATATTTCAAACATTTTAGATTTGTGGTTTTTAATTTCCTGCAAAATAATCGCAAAACGATTTCAACATTTGAAATGCAGCAGCAGTCGTAAATTAACACAGGGTATGATCATTTTGTTAGAAAATATGTCACGCTTTGGAGAGGTCAATAATTAATCTATAAATAAGTTAATCTATAAATAATAAAATACATAGTTTTTTTCTTTTCCAAAAGCAAATATATTGAGTTCAAAGTCAGTCATATTTTACTTCAGATTCAATGATTCTAGGGAATCTATTGTTCAATATACTGCAGTTTACTATTATTTCTTCTTCTTGTTAACTAAAACAATATTTATGTGTTAAACATTTTGTGGTTTTTGCTCTTTGGCAGCCTGACTTTATATACCAACAACAAACAACAGAAAATATACAAACAAAACTAACAACAACTCAAACATTGTGACAATGGCAAAAGCTGCCAAATGACTGACGTGTCAGTGTGTGTGTGTGTATGTATGTTTGTGTGTGTTTGAGTGTATGTATTTTCACTAGTTTAGTGGTTAAATTAGCCTAAGTGCAGTCAACGTCACCAAAGAGGGGGCTTTTTGCGATTTGCAACCAAACTTTTTGCTAATAGAAAATATAAATTTTTGCATACTGAAATTATGATATAAAAAAAGCTTTGAGCTTAGAAAATGTTATAGAATAGAATGCAAGAAGTTTTGACATAAATTTTGGAAATATTCAGCTGTAATTTGATATTTATATCTAGCTGTATAACACCTGTAATTTGTTTAAATATATTTTAATTTAATTTAGTTTAAAGGTAATTCTGTAAAATCGATGTTCAGCTTAAATTACAGCCTAAAATAAACAGGAGCTGATTCAGCTTATCTCTTAGTACAATAAAAACATATTTCCATATATTCTCAAGAAAAAGGAGCACATTAAATATAATCTTTTGCAGCAACTGCAACTTATGTGGTTTATCTGACAACACGTTTTCAATTGGATGCCAGTGAGCTGTAGACTGGTAAATAGTTGGCCATAATTCTTGACTGTCTTACTGTCTGTCCTTGGTACTATTTAAGCTGATAGTTACTTTAAGATGCTTACCAGTCACTTGGCAACCACATGCTATACAACTAACGAATCCTGCCCCTTGGCAAACCTGCTTAAGTCTTTACTATTTGGTTGTTGTTCTTTGTGCAGTGAGGCCACAAAACATATTTCCGTTTCATTTACTAGCCAAAACGAAGAAGGGGAAAAAAATGGTGGGAAAGAAGAAAAATAAGTGAAAAACGCAGGCCTGGAATGCCAAAACAACAACGGGAACGAGAATGAGAATGAGAACAACAACAAGCTGATGACGGCCAGAAACACAACTCCATAAACAGGCGACCCAAGTAAAAATTGCTTGTAACCTATTTGGCAGCAATTTCATCGAAGCCCAGAAATTTGCTCGACCACAAAAATTTCGCCATGGCCTGAACTTTCCTTCTTGGCGAGTTTTCTTTTGCATTCTCTTCTATCCTGTGCTGTCAGGACGTTTGCATGTTGTCCCCACTTGGCTCTGCTTTGTTAGTTGGCCAACAAAAAAAAAGGAAAAAAGAAAATAGCGGGCTAAAAATGCAAGCCTGGCCTTAGCTACTTCATTTTTCTGCTTTATACTTTGCAGTTTTCAGGCCTGCCAACCGCTGCACAAAACGTAACCCACAAAACATCCCACTTTTTGGCACTGTCCAGACCATAGCTTCCCCCTCTCTTTCGCTCTCTGCTCTACCCATCTCATTCGACAAGATAAACACCATTTTAGGCAAAGGTCTCGCTGAGCTCTAGGCATGTTTGTGTGTGTGTGTGTGTGTGTGGAACTATCCAAAAATTCCACACATCCTCCAACTTCAATCCCCGTTTGCCTTTTGCCTTTCCCTTTATCGCGACGACTCTTTTACTTTTTCTTTTTTTTTTTGTCATTCCCATTTCGCATTTAGCTGCAACATTTTCCGTGCATGTGTTCATTGACCGCAGTTTTAGTCCCGTGCAAGCAAAATTTTCATTCGTTTTCATTCGAATTTCTATTCATTTTTTTATTTTATCTTGTGAGGCATAAAAATGCATTGAAAGTATGGTTAGATTTACATTGATTATAGTTTGCATTTAGTTCAATGAGTTTGTGGAACAACCGGATATTTGGCAGCTTAAGATACAAGTAGTATGTTATAATCTAATTTTGGGTTAGTAAATAAGAGATCAAGGTTTGTCTATTGAAAATATTTAACATTATTTAACATTTATTGACTCATATTAACCTAAAAAATTCATAGATTGATACATATCGCGTTCCTTTTGTACTCTGAATATTTCATTATAATTGCATAATAAAAGTATAATTATTTTAATGATGTAGAGCTAAACATATTTTAATAGTTTATTGAGCATCATTTGCTGCTCCAGCATATAATTAAAAATAAATCAAACTATCTACTTAATAAAACATATTAAATATTAATTATATCATAATATTTTAGAGAAATTCAGCAATTTGTGAACATTTTAATAGATTTACTCAATCTAATGGCCATTTCTCTCAAGATTTTACGGCGCATTAATGAACTGCAAATGGAAAGGGAATTTTCTTGGCTTGGCCAACTCATTGCCAGCTGCCACAAAGGCAATGCCACAAAGCGTAACTAGGAAGGAGAAATCGTTTATCTTGCAACCGGAGCAAGTAATAAATAACTTTGAAATGACCGCAACAGTTCATATATTAGAGAAGCATTTCCATAG
Source organism: Drosophila neotestacea (assembly GCA_035044365.1). Classification (NCBI taxonomy): domain Eukaryota; kingdom Metazoa; phylum Arthropoda; class Insecta; order Diptera; family Drosophilidae; genus Drosophila; species Drosophila neotestacea. Next base: position 226,597 of record JAWNMD010000566.1, read on the forward strand.
ATTTTTCCGGGTGATCCTTTTCTGGCACTGTTTTCAGTCCAGTCCCATCTAAAGGAATGATGGTGACTTGAATGCTGGAGGGGATTGCACAAGTGTTAATAGCTCATAAATATTTGAAAATGTTTAGCATTTTCGAGAAGATGTCTTCAAATCCCAAGCAAAGCCTTCCAGTGTTGTATGCTGGTGTGCGGTGTGCGGTCATAAATGGCGAGGACATCCCTTAAGTGTGACATAATATCTAAAATATTTTGTGCAAAGTTATACACAAAAGGCTGAAAAGTAAAGGGCAGAAGAAGGAGCAAGAGCCATAGGAGCAGCCACATGTGCTTGCCTTGCATGCCATTTAATTTTGCAAAATGTTTGTTTGATGTCCTTAATAGGCTTAGAGACGCTCTTACGCTCTCCCACGCTCTTGCACTCTCTCCCACACTCTCTCACTCCCATGCCGCTACCTTGTTTGGCAAAAAGTATTCTGAAATATTCAAAAGTTGGGCGTATGGCCAGAAGTTTTTGCCAGAATCTCAAGTCCTGGCTCTCATCGCACGAGTCGCTAGCTAAGAAAGCTGCAAGTCAAACACAAGTTTCACATTTTTACATATTTCACTTGATAATACCCCTAGCTACTACTGAGTCCTAACAGTTCACAATCCTTACAGTTGCAGACACATCCTTACTTGGCTTTCCTTTACATTTTGCCATCTTGAATTGCATTTACCTTTGCGCTGCTTTTGTGGCTGTTTAAAAATGTCATCGTTCTTGTCCTTTCAGCTGGTTATGCTTCGAAAACTTTGCACATTGAGGTTGTCGAAAGTTTGTCTATTCATTAACCTAAATACGAGTACGTGCCAAAAGGGGTGTTCGGTGAGTTCGGTAAGTTCGGTGCTCTGGTAGTTTAGGCTCAACGTCCACGATTAAGTTTTAGAAGCTAATTTGCATATTTGAGTGACACAAACTATCTCACAGAGAGTGGAAGAGACATATACACATATGTGTGTATGTATGTATACCAATGACTTTCGCTTTTGTTTTCTTGGCCTGGTTATCATTGTCAGCTTTTAGTTTATCGCAATCTCAGTGCTTAGAAATTTGAAAGATGACAAGAATTACGAAGAAAACAGCCAACTTAATGCTAATGTCTTTAGTTTAAGCTGCTGTTCACCAAAGCAGCCCAAAGAATTCAACAACACGTTTTGCAGTTTCAACTAACAAGCCAGGTGACTCCCAAAAGCATGCCAAACAAATTTCATAACAATTCCCAAACGGTTTAAGCGTTTAGTGATGTTGTTATGTTGTGCTTAACTGTTGGCTTTTCCCTCCTGAATAAGCTTCTCTTTAAATTGTTCAGCGTGTTCTTCTTATGTTCAATGTTCTCATACTAATAATAAACAAATAACTATCTACATAGATAAGCAACTGAGATAGCTACTTGGCGTAAAGTTGGCAGCTTCTGAGCAACAAGTAAGCATGCACAAAAATGGCTGAAACTATCATACATTGAAGTTAAGTCTTATAACATTTAGATTAACTAAGCGGATCAAAAAAAATTTTAACAGTGAACTTAATTTATATTTGCATAAAATAAAAAAATATATGAAGCCCATTAAAATATTATTTATTTTAGCTCTAATAAGATCTTCAGAAATCGAAGCTTAGAAAGAAGATTAATTTAAATTTGGAAAAATGTATTCGACAGTTTTGTAATTTTTAAGCTTGGCATTAAAAAAACAAGTATAGAAAATTCTGTATTCAACGAATCCTAAGTTTACTTTACCTTTAACATAAGAATGGTAAATTGTATAAAAGCCCAGAAAATATATTCAATATCTCGTAAAGATTATATTGATCAAAGAAAATGGTATTTCAATACTGAGAAATAATCGACAACTCTATCATGTAAATAATTATATAAATTGAACATGAAAAAAACCTACAATGAATATTACCTATGCTATTTTTAGCTTCTTTTAAAGTCTTCAATCTATGCATTTGTTTTTCGTCTTTTTCATATACACACACATGAATGCATACATAGGTGCCTGTGTGTGTGGAGGTTCCATTAGTAATCATGCCATTATCTAATCAACTGTTATCGCCGCATCATGCATGACTGTTGCCATTTAATGTCAGACAGAACCGCAAATCAAATACGCCCAATTAAACAACGCTCATTTTAAAGGCTGTCGACGGTTTCTTTTTTTTCACTTTTGCTCTCTTTTATTTTCTAATTATTTTTTTCAGGCAGAAAGTGAAATGGAAAAATTGAAAGCACATTCCCAAATAGATTGTGTGAAATCAGCGCTAACCAATTTCAAATCAATCACGGAAACCGGGCCCAACACATTTCTCACTTTTCCTTTCTCTTTCTCTCTCTCTCTCTCTCTTTTCACTCTGTCTTTTTCTCTCTCACTCTCAAAGGCAACGAATCAAGCGTTTAATCGAGCGTAATGATTGCGCTTATCTGTGGTCCAAGTTTTGGTATTACATTTTCCTACATTTTCTTTTTTTTTCAAGTTGCGCCTGGAAAATGTGTTAAATTAAGCGTTCATTATTTTAAGTGTGTGAGCCACACATAGGACCAGAGATAGAATGGAAAATAAAGCAATTGTATCTAATAGATGTGTCAACGTCAGTTCACAAGTTGAAATGTTAAAGCCAAATGACTGAGAAACTTAAGTTTTCGGTCAAGGGACATTAATGAACACATGTTCACAAAACATTAAAATTAAATGTGCTGCTCATTAAAAATTAAAACATGTACAAAACACACACACAGGCCACAAAAACATGCTACGCAGCAAATGTTGCATGCCACACACACACACACTCACAGATTTGAACATTTGACCCACACCCAAAAAGTTCAAAGGCAAAACATTTATTCGGTATCCCAAATTGCCGCTGCGTTTGCGTCATATAACAATAATAATGAAGCATTTACGTTAAATGTCAAAAAGGGTTTTCATCAACGGTCGACCTGTTGGCCAAGGGCTGCTGATAAAGCCAAAGTGTTTTTGGTCACTCACAAAGTGACAGCAGGAGGAAAAAGACCCCCGAGTTGAGGTATCTATAAAACAAAAGCCAAACATAAACGAAAGAAGAGCGAGAGAGACAGGCTTAACTGACTGACTAACTGGCTGACAGACTGACTGAGTGACTGACATGAACATGGCACAAGTTCAATTCAATTTTTGGGCCATGTTTTTGGCATTTCCATATATGCAAATGTATATGCTGAAAACCAGAAAATCAGACAGACAGCCACAGTTCGGGGTAAACAATATAGCGTCAGAACAGAGAGGCCGTATCTCTCTCACTCGGATGTGCTCCATTTTATAAACAAAAGATAGGCTCCATTAAAATTTAAAGTGATTAAGAAAAAATTATTGAAAAGCCAAATAAAAATTAGACTTTATTTAAAGAAAGATTTTAATATATTTCCATGCTGTGTAAATCTCTTACAACTCTAAAGAAACTTTAAAGTTGTTGTTTATTTTGTTTTTTTAATGCCTAAATATTTGCTGAGATATTTGGACAAATTTATTAAGTTTAATTACTATTTAAATTTCAAATGAATTTATTTATTTAGTATAGCAGTACTTAAAAATGCTGTAGAAATTTTAGATAAATTTATAGCAGCCTCTTTAAAATCTAATAAAATCTATAAAGATTTATGAAATAGACTTTGAGTTCTAAGATCACAGGAAGTACTTATATTAGCAATGAACGTTTAATAAATAATTTTATTAAACATTGAACAAAATTGAATTTGTCCAAAAGCCGATTCAAAAACTGTAGCATACTTTGGAGTGCAGTATAATATGAAACAAAAGCAATAATTTTATATCGCATTATTTCAGCATCAAGTACAACTTTTATAAATAGCAAAAGTACTTGAAGTTCGAATAAAGTTTATCCAAAACTTTAACATACTGCTGAGATCCGTAAATCATAAGGTAAATGGAATAATTTCAAGCGCATCAACTATGCACGAGCAAAGCCGGATTTGGTAAATAAACGAATAGTCATAGTCGGTTATAGATTGATGGGCGTTGAGTTAAGTCAAACATTATCGCAGTTAAATGATATGCAGCTGATGAAAAGCTAAACAGCCTGTGACAGAGATGCATATAGAGGTTGAGAGAGAGAGAGAGAGGAGATTGGTCTGTTATACAAATGAGCATACGCAATGCGGCAAACAAAAGTCAACACAGGATATGTACAGTCACATCCATATAGAGAAGGACAAGGCACGCATAGAGAGAAGGACATCCGGTCTTGCCACTAGCAACGACAAATGTCATCAAGCAGTCCAAATAATAATAAAATATACACTTAAGCCTCGTTTTGTGTGTACGTCCGCTCTCTCGCTCACATGTGTGGTATATTCCTGTGCATGTGTGTGTGTGTGTGTGTGTGTGCGTGTGTGGATTTAAATAAAACGGAAATTTATTTCGACAAATGGCATTTACTTGCAACGGATGTGCCACCATTACACTGACACGGAAAGGCTACACTTGCCTCTATTTCAACTCAGTTTTAAGACTCAACGTCAACCGTGCGCAAATTTAAAATGTATGGAGGTGGAGAGGCTTTTAAATACAACGAATTTCACTTACTCTTTAAATAAAAAATGTCAAGGAAATTGTATAAAATGCTTAAAGCATTTTTGAAATTCAATGAAATACAAGTTTAAAGCCACAAAATGGTATGAATTTTATATTAATTCAATTAAACTAAGCAAACATACGATTTTAAAAAAAATTTGTTTAACATTATTCTTTAATTATTTTGTTTTTAATCTAGCTAAATTTAATGCTTCAAATTTTGGCAACACATTTCTTATTATTGCTTTGGCAAATTTGCAAAACATATTTCAAGTACTTTAAGATAAAGTATATATTTCTTAAAAGACTGATTAAACTAGGCATTTTATTTTATAAAGAGATCTACAGTTTCCAATGGCTGCAAACAGTATGACAAACTTCTGTATACTCTTTTTCTTAGGGAAATTACAGTGATACTGATGGGACGCAGTCGCAATCCCAGCATGACGACTACAGAGTCGACTTACTGACTGTCTCACTGTCTGAGTGAATGCCTTCATCGTGAATAAGTGGGATAATGGGTCAGGCTAAGCCACAAGCATCCAAGTAGCTGTGATGTCTCTCCCCGCAAGTCCCCAATACGGAAACGGAAACCCTCACGCAGCGTACACACACTCACACACACACATATTCACAGACACGCGTGCGACAGTTGTGTTGTATGATAAATTGTATAAGATATTGCTGTAGATTTTTACATACGAGTGCGAGAGTATATTCGAAAGGCACCGAATGGGGCCCTTATTATGGCCGGGGCATTTAGCATTCATGAGATAATAAAAACGAACCCAAAAAGCCACTGGACAACAACAAATGATTTGCCCAACGGCTGTGTCTCTCTGTCTTTGTCTCACTCTAGCTCTGTTTTTTAAAGCGCGCCACATTGCGTATACGCAATATTGCTAAGCAAGTGAAAGTCAGTGCGCCGCCTCAAGCTGTTGATAATTTGGGGTCCATACACAAACACTCACACACTCTTTCGCACTCTCACACACACACACACACACAGACACACATGTTTATTATGATTTTTCGTAGAATTTTCACTTTGATCCATTTGTCGAGCGCGCAGATTGTTTGTTTGCCTTTGGTTTTCTGATTTTTATTTTATTTTTATTAAAAACAAAATGTTTTATCCACTCTCTCCGTCATTCTTACCCGGTTTATGTTGGCTTTAATGTGAGCTCTTTGGCAAACCAAAAAAAAAGGGTTAGCCACCCTGCGAGGTGTTTCAGATTGTGTGGGTGTGTGGCATCCATTTCCTTAGCGTGAAATGCCAAAAAAGCATAGATTGCTATCTTGCTGTGGGAATTTCCCTTGTGAAAAGTCAATGGAGATACCAAAAAAATTTTGAATTACGCAAGGTAACAAAAGAAAAGGGACTTGGGGGCAATTATGAACCTCAATTAAGCACTTAATGGAGTATTCTAAATTAAAGTGAATTTAATCTTTCAAATATTAAGTGTTTAAATAAAAAAAATGGGTTCGCAAAAGTTTCATTGAATGGCAAGAAAATAATAGAAAATTTCCGAAAAATATTAAGAAAATAATTAAAAGCAACTGACTTTTTCATATTTTTGTAACAGTACTTCAAAAATTGCATGTTTGGGATACAAAATTGTTTATAAAAAATGCGGTAGCTGGTATTTCGAGGTGTGATAATCCTATTTTAATTGAGACTAGGTTAATAACTAATAAATATAAAAATTCTATTTAACTCTCTCTTTAAAACTGCCTTCCTTTTCAGACCAACCGCCTGGCGCAATGCCAATGATAATTCAATTATGAAACATCATTATCATCGGACTGTCTGTGTAGACCATAAACGCATTACCAAGGTGCTAATGAAGAGTTATGCAGATGGTTCCAGCCAAGACAGACTCTAGACTTCAATAATAAAAGTGGCGCCTATAAAAGTACCGGGCCATTAGCATAACCAAAGCGGACTTCAAACAAGCCACTGCTTCTTCTGGCAGTCCATTAAAAGTCCTGGAAAAGCTCACACACACATTCAGAAATATGTATAGGGTATTCTTTGGGTTGGGTTTTCATGTGGTCAAGGTAAAGGCATTGAGGGACTTTGGAACAACTGCAGCAGCTTCTGCAATGAGTTTGCTGAATTATTAATTAACCTCAAACAATTAAAAGTGAAATGTTAAAAAATTTCACATAATTACATGCAGAGTTTTTGAATTGGGTGCTGAGAGAGAGAGAGAGAGAGAGAGAGAGAGAGAGAGAGGGGACTGAGAACTGGGTAACTGAGAGCTGGTAACTGGAACTGGTGACTGGGGACTTGTGAAATATTTAAAAATGCTATTAAAGAGCATGAAATTAATTTGCTCGGCAAAGGAATAAAGCACGTAGGGATGGACCCGAAGGATGGGCCGATAAACAATGTAGATTGTAATTAACTTGACCATTTCTCGCACAGGTGGACTGAGTCCGAGTCCGAGTTCGAGTCCAAGTCCGAGCTGAAGTCCTGGCTTAATTGCATGCACAAAATGCGCAAGCACAGGACACCGGCTATCCAGCAAAATGAACAAATGAACGAACGAGTGCATGACTGAATGAATGAATGAACGAATGACATTCATTTTCGTGCGTTCGCTCTGCCTTTGCCTTTTGTTGCACTTCCGTTTGCCACAAGCGGAAGAAGGTGCCAGATAAGAGCTATAGTCTGCGAAGGAAGGGAAGCGAAGAAAAAATAATGGGAAGTGCAAAGTGGGAAGGGGGTGAGTAACAACAGTTACCCAGAAGGAAATATTCCGCAGAAAAATGTACTAATTTGCCGCAGCCCAACTCAGAGGATTGCACTCCGAGTTCGTGTAAAAGTCTCATTCGCTTTTACATTAGCGTGGCCGGGGTAATTCGGTAGGAAATCCACACTTCCCTACGGCAGGTTCCGCTACGAACTCTAACGTTTTCCTGAGTTCGTCATAGACACATTCTGCAGGAAATTCAGTTTCCATTTCTGCTGTAGGGAAATTCTAGTTGGGAATTCTGGGAAATTCCTATTGGAATTCTGGCTGGCATTTCTCCCTCCCTAGGGTTCTGGCTGCTGCAGAAATAAAAGCGTATACATACATATATTTTTTTCAAATTTATTCTTTAGTTTTATTTAATAAACAACATACAATAACTTAATATTAATATAATTAATTAATACTGAAACGAGATGAAATTGAAGATTTATATACATTAGTTTTTATTTTGAAATATATTTCACTATTATTTGTGTATACTTACATTTCGTGTGGGTCCAGTATTTTATTAACGCATTTGATTTAACCCACATAATGGCCAATTTAAGAATATGTACCTGTATAAAACAATTACACAATATAATGCAAGAAAAACTAAGACTTACCCATTTATAAATGCGTTGTTCATCCAAGACGCGTTCAAATAGCACTGCTGCGCAAAAGACACTTTGATAGAAATACACAAAAAATGGGTTGCCAACATAACAAAATGTAGCCAATCGCGTGCTCTAGACTCTAAGCTAAAAGTACCGCAAACGTATTGACAACCCTTACAGCTAAGAAGATTTCCTAGCAGAATACTATGCTGCCCAGGCTATAGCAAACTCAGCAAACCGCTTGAGCTCGTAGCGGAAGCTGCCGTGGGAAATTCAAACGTCTGAGCAAGAATTCCAATCTGAGTAACATGCAGAGCGGTCAGTACCTTACTCAGCAAAACGTTTGAGCTCGTAGCGGAAGCTGCTGTAGGATATTCGCACCCTGAATCGAACGATTCTTACTACAGAGCGCGCTGCTGACAGCCTGCAGCCTGAGGGATCGATCCCTACTTCATGTAAAATTTTGGTACTGCGGCCGTAGCGACTTTGGTCTGTACGTGCCCTCTGGATCGACTGGGTAACATCGAGGACATTACAGGACTCCCAATTGCAATTGGGGCGCACTCGAATTTCATAAAGCATTCTCAATGAAAATAATTAAAATGCGTCGAACGTTCAAAATCAAGCAGCATGGAAATTTAATTGTATTGATGGCAACACCGTAAAAGGGGGCGGGGCTCTACGCCACCAGAAGAAAATATAAAAAGGGACCCACCCACGCCAAGTAGTTGATAACGAATGGTTTACAATTGCATTGGGGCGATAAATGAGTTTTCTACCAGGTGACTGGCACTGAATGCAAACAAAATGCCTTAAAACGAATGCAATATGCAAACGTTCAATAATTGCAATACGACACAGAGATCAATGAAAACAATTTCATCTTCAGAAGGTCACATACAACAGTTCCAGATATTCCCAAAAACTACTAACCCAGTTAACAGTCGAACGAGCAGATTAATGATGCATTTTCTCTTTACAAAAATTTAAAGAAATTTCAATGCAAATTTGAATGTAAATTTAATTTGAAAGTAAAATCAGACAAATTTCTTTGTAAGAATTGATTAGAAATTTCTATTATTTTAGCAAGATAAAAATGTAATTTAATCCAGCAGTAAGTGTTTGACAGATTTGTACACAGACTTTACTAACTCTATAAGCTTAAAATGTAATCTACTTTTTTTTACTAAACAAACTGTTGAAGATTTTGTTGTTTCTTAAAGCAGATTAGTAGTATTTTAAATCCGACTTGATACTACCGCAAATCCGTCACAAACGAATTTAAAACCGTTTTGAAAATCGGCTCATGCATTTATTAATGTTTTTCTCACTATTTCTGTCAGCTGTTCTACAAAGTTTTTTCTCGCATATGTAGAATTCCCATAGTCAATGGACGAGCATATATCCCAAGGCCACAGAAATTCCACTACAATAAACAATACATACACAGCGTGAACCCGCAGCTGTCATTGTCAATACAAAGAAATAAATAATAAAGAAAAAAAAATTGTTTAAAATGAAAAAAAAAATGATAATAATAAGAAGCATGCACAACAGGGAGCAGCAATGACAATCAAACATTTATTTTTTATCAATCACAAAATAAACATTCAACTCGACTTTATGTGGCAGGTGGGTGTGGCATGTGGCATGTGGAATGTGGCAGAGAAGGAGCGCCACAATACTGGCATATTTTACACTTCTGCTTTCAATGCAAACAATTTTTTTATTACAATATTATTACTGTAGGCATTACATGTGTCTGTCCCCGCATCCCTCTCATCTTCCCTTCCCCTGCTATCATAACAATCCCCGTCCCCATTCGCTGTGTTGCAGTGTTTCTTTGTCAAAGGAATATATAAACTCGAATGCTTGTAGGTATATGAAATGTATTCGCATTTTAATCTGCACAGTATTCAACATAATTGAAATGAAAGCAACGCCATTTCACGATTTCGGTCTATAAAAATAAACAAATACAACACCAAAGATTCTATTTTTATGATTTGTTTGACAAGCGTTACAAGAACAAGACACTCCCCAAAGAAGTCTCCCTTTTGCAGCAGCAACCGGAGTCCAAACAAATTTTTCCCCATCTTTTGCCAAATTTCATGACGTTAAAATGGCGTTGACAAAAAGCATACAAAAGAATATAAAAATGTAAGTAAATATATTGTTGGCAACATAAGCACAATAAATGAGCACAAAAATCAATTGACAATTTATTGTTTGAAGCATAAAAAATGAGCCCTAAGAATTGTAGCATGGTGCTTGGCACGGCCAAAAATCTATATTAAATTACGAGCCAGCTTACAAAATGGTCAAATAATAATCATAAAAGACAAGTAAAAATATTACAGTTACATGTAATTGACTGGCAAATACTCTATTTAAGATTTTACACTTCACAATTAGTTGTGGAAGATTTTTGGAACGCTAATTATACAAAATATATATTATAAAGATCGGTTTTGTTCAGCTCTAATATTTATTCATATATTTTATTTATTGTGTCATATAAGAGTAGACATTCACTATATATTTGATAGATACTATTGAAATGAAAAAACTCAGGGCTTTAGGAGTTATTTTTCAATTTTTATATTTTCAAGCTTAAATTATTAAAATTTAAATTATCTTTCATTTCATATTTTACCAAGATTCTCTATCGCAAATATAGCATAAGTATATAATACATTATAATATAACAATTATTTTATATAACGCCTTATGGGATTAGAGATTACGACCTATAATATACAATCATTTTGCTCAATTATCTCTCAGCTTATCAGTTTTTTAAAATAATAATATTGGGTCAATTCAATCTTCAGCTACCTCTACCAATCAATAGGTATAGGGTATAAAATAAATGGAAACAACACCATCTATGACACACAGTCAAACACATAAGCAGCATGTCCATATATTTATATGCCCATATATAGATACATATATATATATATATATATATATATATATATATATATATATATATATAGATGATTCTGTATCGCTTTTGGCTTTTTTGTGGCCATTGTTGTTGATGCTGTGCTTGTTGTTGTGCTCAATTGCCTTTAAATTGTCCCGAGTGTTAAGTGGCGCACGTTAAAAAAACATTTAACGTTTTTATTTACGCTTAAAATGGGCAAAAAGCCTTCATACGTGGAGCGGACAGACGGCCCGACAGCGAAAGTGCTTTGTCCCAGCCATGGCATAGATACAATACGAATTGCTGAAAAAATATCAAATAAAAGATATACGAATACGTATACGTAACGAAAATGTTGGAATGGGCGGAAATTAAAGTAAAATATGACATACAATGTTTTGTAGAAAATAGAATGAAAACGAATCTGTGTGGTGTAGATGAAGTACATAAAACAAAGTAGGAATAAATAAAACCAAACTATAAAATCGAAACATAAACATTTGTTCGAAGAATTTCAATCGTGGTTCTATTGAATTCATTTCAAATAAAACAAATTTACCCGTTCGAAGTGGAAACTTTATATTTATATGGACTGGCAACTTTATAAACTATTTTTTTTGTCACTTGTGGCATATTTTTACAATAAAAGTTTTGTTTTATACTAATTTGGGATACAGGAGTTTATTGTAAGTGAAGTTATTAACTCTTCCCTTGGAGTAAACTGTCAATAAAAGTAAAATGTAAGTAGACAGCTTTTAGTCTGCACTCAGATTTAATAATTGGCATCTTTTAACTTACCTGACACCACAATTTAGATAAAAGTCCTTTCTCAGAATGCATCGAGCAGCAATCACAGCAATAACCGATCTCAACTCACAAAGACAAAGTTGCAAAGTCCTGCGTACTTTACGACTGCCCAGCTGCCACGCCCTCAGACGTCTAGCCATGTTAATCATGGGGCAACAGTTGCCAATGTTGAGGAATCATGTTTAGTGCAAATACCACTTGATTTCAAGTTGCATCGTCTGGAATTTGGTCCCGACACACTGGAGTCTCTCAAGCAGAAGGAAACGTCGCTCTATTATCGCCAACTGGTGGCCATAAGAAGATTGGACGCGACTGCATCCCAGCTCTACAAGGAGAAGCTCGTGAGGGGCTTCTGTCATTTGTATACGAGGCTAAGGCATTCGCCGTGGGAATGCGTGCGCCGATGAGGCCACAGGATAATCTAATTGCCGGCTATCGTATTCATGGTTGGACCTATTTGATGGACGTAAGTGCGGTGGGCGTGTTGGCCGAGTTAACGGGCAGATCGAGCGGTTGATCACGAGGCAAGGGTGGCTTCATGCACATGTATGCACCACATTTCTTTGGCGGCAATAGAATTGTCGGTGCTCAGATTGCATTTGGACCTGACATTGCCTTGGCCAGCAAATATCAAAAGGGTGATGCCGTCTGCCTGGCCCTGTATGGTGATGGGCCCGCCAATCAAGGACAGATATTTGAGACCTTCAATATGTCGCAGCTGTGGAAGTTGCCGGTAATTTTTGTCTGCGAGTACAACAAATATGGCAGGGGCACGAGTACCTGGTACTAAGAACTACACGAAAGGTGATTACCTGCCTGGCATTTGGGTTGATGGCCAGGATGTCCTTGCCGTTCGCAGCGCCGCGGAGTTTGCCATCGCGTATGCCCAACAACATGGTCCATTGATTCTGGAACTCTACACGCATCGCTATGCGGGTCACTCGATGTCTGATGCCAGCACCAACTATAGCAGTCCAGGAAATGCGTCGCCGTCAGGATGCCATTCATCGTTTCCGTACACTCTGCCTCGAGCAGAAACTGCTCACCAAAAAGGAACTTCTCGCGATTGAACTGGATGTCCGCCGTGAAATGGAGCTTGCATTGAAGGCAGCTAAAGGCGATGCTGAGATTCCTTTGTAGCATCTCTGGAGTGATGTTTATGCCAATAGCGAACTTTTGGGCAAACTGCGAGGTGCTCTCGGACAAGATCTGGGACATGTGACAACAAGTAAGATCAGGCATCAGCATAAACAATCAAGCAGCTTATAAAAGGGCATCGTAGTGTGCAGCTCAATAAATCCCTAAATTGTGGAAAGATTATATATATATTTTAAATAAATTATCAGCTAATAAATAATTTAAAAATAAATATATAAAAAGTTGAATGGAAAAACTTTGCAAAGAAACCCAAATGGCAATTTAAATGGATTCAAGTATAGTTTAAAATCAACGTGAAGTTTTAAAGAAATATGGAATATGTTTTAAAGAACTGTTTAAATTAAAACAATCCTAAAGTGAATAAATCTCAAGATTAATGAATGCTTCGATTAATATTAAAGTCAGAAGTGTTAATAAAATGATAGTTGTAATCTATTAAATTGATATAAAATAAAAGTCGAAAGTCTTAAAAAATTAATATACAAGAAAGTACATTTAATGCAATCTTAAAGAAGAAACAAAAACCCTTTACACGTTATCATACAAGTCACCGACCTTACTATGCTGAAGTAAGCAGAGTAAAATATTATTATACTCATACTTTAAGAAGCAGTTATGTGTGTGCATGCTTCAAGGAGGGGATAGGGTCACTTATCATAACCTCCATTAGGATTCGTTTGCTGTTGCTCTCTTTAATTTATGCTAAATGATCAGCGCCAGCTGCTTATGTCTACGTTTTATTTGCCAAGCAAAACGAAAACAATAATTTAGCGTTGGGGTTTGCTGAAGAACAAACTGCTGCACAAGCACAAAAATATCATCGAGTGGGCGAAAAAGGGGTAAACAGGAAACGGAAGTACGCACTCACACACACACTCACAGAGACATGAGGCCACTCTCACACACACACTCACACTCACACTCACACAGTTAGTTTACAAGGAAGCAAAACTCATTTGCCTTTGCGCTCACGTCTTCTGCAAATTTATGCCAAAAAGCAGCATGCAATACATTTTTTGTTGATGCCGCCTGAAAGCAGTCTAGCTACTTCTGAGTTGCTATAGCTGCCCGCCGCTGGGGGGCGCTTTTTAAGTAAAACTCAGATTACAAATCACACGAAGCGCTTTCCCCGTTTTCCTGTGTGTGCAGATTGCAATACATATTTATTTTCTTATTGTTAGACATTTATTGTTCTTTTCTGTTTTTGTATTGATATGCTCTTGCGTTATTTGGGTTAGTCTGCCGAAAGGCAATTGAAATATTTTCAAAAACCAACCTAACCTCAAATAATACGCCGGGCAAGCATGTAGGAATTGACAGTGCCGTCCCACTGAGCCACTGTATGCATTTGCCGTTAAGATGAGTAAAAACCTGGCACCTGTAAAAATCAGGCAGGCAGTGCGAGGCTTAAGCCGGAAATGAGATATCACACACGACTAAATGCATAACGCATCCGGCTGAAGTTGGCCACCTCCAGCAGGCCGGAACCGTATGAAATGGTATGGTTTCAGTGGCTCACTCATGGTTTTCCAAAGAACTGTAAAGGCAGCAATTCCACGCCAGCGAGCATAAGCGTTCGTTGAGCTGAAATCAATCGTTTTGCCCATCCCAATGATAATGATTTGGTCACCTGATTGTGTTGTTTAAAAAAACCGAATGCTTATATTTTTGCTACGCGAGCGAGCGTAACGTTCATCCAAAGAATCGTACTTAGTGGTTAACAATAGTGTGTGTGGATTGTTGCCAGTTGATGTTGTTTGTGGGTGTTGATTTTATAAGCATGCCGCCTTTAAACGCGTTTACTTCCTATTCTGGTTGTTGCGTGCCATATCCTTGGGGAAGGAACGCACTGGCGGCGTACGGATGCGACGTGCCTCGCGGGAACGATTGCGCACCACCTTGGAGTGGATTGCGCACGAGACGCAGTAGTGGAGTTTGGCGTAGAGTTTGGGCAGCACATAGGTGTCCCAGATGCTGGCCTCACTGATGTCACGAACAGCAGCAGCCTCAACAATGTTGCGGATGACAAACTTTTTGATTGCCTTATCCTTAGGCACACAGCGGGCACAGTTGGTGCAACGCACGGGCTTCACATGGCCACGGTTGTGCTTGTTACGTCCTCCATTACGACGCTTCTTCGTCATTTTGACAGCTGCATAATGTTGAATGGGCAATTGTTAGCCATTGTGGGAATAGCTATGGTTTGGATGGCATTTATATTTACCTTATTTAATAATTGAAAAATCCACGAAGCGAAATCCGCGTGTTCACGCCAGGCGACACTTATGCGAAAAGGGTGTTACCAGCTGAAAAATGTTTACAGCTGCAACTCTGTGTTCGTGGCATTGCCAACAGCAAAAAAACTGAATCAGAGTTGCTTTTAGTGTACCGAAATGAGGCAAACAGCGCTACGTTCAGCAAACACAACTGTTGCACAGCGGTTACTAAGATGCTCTTAAATTAATAAAATAATATATTGAAATTGGGTAATTGGCAACAATTTAAATATTAGCTTAAGTAATTAAATTTTTAAATATTATTCATATCATAAACTTGTGTTTTTAGATGTGTTACGGTGCTCGTTTTTGTCCACTTTTGAATATGGCGCCAATGGTGAGAAATGGTCAACTGCCATATGTTTATTATTGCTTTGCGGCATGTGCTCCAATTTGTGGATATTGCCGCTGAGCTTGCTGAATAACAGTGAGCTTGAGTCCCAGCGTTGTTATATACCCGCCTTTCATAAAGAGGATGTCAAGGGCAGATGGTGCAAGTGTGTATTGCAGGATGGCAGCTACTCCATTTGTCGAGTGTCCCAAAGGGCTGGAAGTGAAACCTGTTGCTTCCTGGACAATCTTGTGACTTCCCAGAATTTCACAGCCAACAATCAGCGTTTAAGCCACTTTGAGCGTTTGATGTTAAAACCAAACGTAAAGAAAGTTTCCTGCATAGTATCTGTTACCGAGGAGCTGCTCCAGCGACCAGAACTTTCTTTGGAGGAACTGCGCGAGGATATCCGCATCTTTTTGAGACATCTAAGGCTTGTCCAAGGCTGCCATGTGCAACATGCTCGTCTCATGGCACTGGGTATTGCCAGCATTGAAATATGCGTAATATCTGAATTGAAGGATGACAATTATTTTGAGTTTAAGCGCGATACACAACTGTCCATTGAGGATGTGCGTCTGGCTTCTCCTGCAGCTCTTCCCAGTATAAAAAACTACCATCTACATGGTTTTGAGAAGCCTCTGCAAGCACTGGAGCATCTGTTAAGCAGCTCCAGCAAGGAACAGCTACGTGGTTTGCCATTAAATGCTCTTCTAGTGGGAGCTGTGGGATCTGGCAAGAGTTCTCTATTAAGCGAGTTCCTTCGTCGACATAATTGCAATTGTTTCTACATTACAGCCTCTCAAGTGTTGCGTTCCTATCCCGGTGAAACGGAGCTGCAGTTGAGACGTATCTTCCAAGCGGCGCATACATTTAAAGAACGACTTTATCCACAGCTACCAATTGTCATATTACTGGAGGATCTAGAACTGTTCTGTCCCACATCATCCGCTGTTGATGCCAAGAACTCTGGCAATGCCTTGCGCATCTCGGCACAACTTTACAGACTCATTGATGAGCTGCCACAACGTAGCAGAGGAATCTTGTGCTTGGCCAGCAGCAGCTCTCCAGATTCAGTCGATAATCAAGCACGACGTGCTGGACGCTTTGGTCATGAAGTTAGCATAGAGATGCCTACGGAGGAACAACGTCGACAATTGTTTGCAAATCTCTGGCAGGATGAGCAGCTTCAATCGGAGCAACTAACGACGGATTTGTTAAATTACTTGGCTCAACACACTCAAGGTTATGTTATTGGAGATCTTACATTGCTGCTGCGCCAGCTGCAACAGAAGATGTTATCCCACAAAACGGACTTTGAGTCTATTCTTCGCCAGACTTTGCTTCAGTGTCAATCAAGCGCTTCCCGCTCCACGGATGTGCGTGTTTTAAAGATGACAACGGGCTTCGAAATCATCGGTGGCATGGATTCACTTAAACGCACGTTGCAAGTGTCTGTTTTGGCTGCACTGCAGCATAGTGCGGCTCATGCACGCTTTGGTTTAAGTTTGCCAAGAGGCGTGCTGCTTTATGGACCACCTGGTTGTGCCAAGACAACAATTGCCAAATGTCTGGCCAAGGAGGCGCACATGACCTTCATTGCCACATCCGCAGCAGAAGTTTACTCCCCCTATGTGGGTTGTGCCGAACGCTTCATTACGCAGATCTTTAATACAGCGCGGAAGAATGCACCATGTCTGATATTTCTGGACGAGATAGACTCGCTTGTTGGTCGTCGTACAGTTGGCAATGGCACGGGAGGTGGTGGCAGTGTCCAACTGCGAATTCTTTCCACTCTGCTCACTGAAATGGATGGCATTGTGAGTGCGGGTGGACAACAACAGCACATCCTCGTTGTGGCAGCCACCAATCGTCCAGATATGATTGATGACGCCCTGTTACGTCCTGGTCGCTTTGATAAACTCATACATGTGCCTGCTCCGGATTTGAAATCTCGCCTGGCATTGCTTCAACTTCATGGAACTCGCATGCCCTTCCATGCCAATCTACAGCTAGAGGAGATTGCGGGACGCACCGAACGCTTCTCGGGCGCAGATCTCTGCAACTTGTGCAATGAGGCAGCTATTGAGGCATTTCAGCGTGACTTTAATGCCAGTCAGATTGAGCTGCAGGACTTTGACACGGTCTTGGCCAGGCTAAAGTCATCTTTGAGCCAAATCCAAATCGATAGCTATTACAAATTTGCCTCTAGATATTTGTAAGAATTTATCTATGTTTTTATACACAGCACCCATTAAAATAAGACTATAAATTGTATTTTGATTTGAGGAAATTTATGACAAAGGAATGGATGTTCGAACATCGATCCATATATAGTATAGTATAGTTGATCAGCATTCACTATAATAAGTAATACATCTTGTACATTTTTCAATGGAATACATTTATCAAAATTTTACCATACGTTTTATGAAAAAGGCTTGCATTAAAAATGAAACATTTTCTTTTAAAATGTAGTTGTATATTACAGAAATATATTTTCAGATATCAATGGGGGTAAATATGAAGAAATTCGAATATTTTCAGCATATACACATTTATATTTTCCAAATATACAACATTTAGGTGCAAAGTCCATTGAAGCATCAAACAATATATAAGTTGAATAAAGTTATAAGAGTTTACTGTTTTCGAATAAATGTTAAGAGGGAGGGAATCGAATAACATTCAAATTTAGCAATTTAAAGGTCAAACAGTGATCCAATTGACATCTTAAATGGAAATCGGTCCAGTTTCAAAAGGTCAAATTGAGATATCTTAACAATGTCGAAAAGTATAAAAAAATATTTAAAATTTTAGATTTTCCAAATGAAGAAAATTCAGAATCAGACTAATTCAATCAGTTAAGAGGTAAGATTTATGACCATATTACCGTACTACATACATAAGAAGAAATCGTATTAGTTTTGAGCGTTTGAAGTTTTCAAATAACTTTACAAATATGTGATATACTATACATAGTGAGGAAGAAGAAGCACTAACTGACCATAACGTGCTTAACGTATACCATAACTTAGGGCTGAACTCTGTGTATTTCATATGTAGTTGAGAAATCTCAACTAGAATGTACTTAAATGTTACTTAAGTTAAATTAAAAATTTCTTAATGCCATTATTGTAATTTGTTGATGCTTTCATATATTTTTTTGTACATTTACAATTGTTGCTTCAGGGCTTAGATCGTTGCTTTGTACACAGTTGACGGTTACAGGAGAAATGCAAAAAGGATGTCGATTCTTTGAAGGATTTCAACCTCGTTCCTTGGACACGCTGCGTCTATGATGATGACGTCGCGGAGAATCGCGTCTTTCGCGCTCTCTTCGAGAATTGTTTCGCGAGTCGCGTTCACGATTTCTTTCTCGCTCTCGGTCCCGCTCCCTTTCCCTGTCTCTGTTGCGTTCCCTTTCCCGATCCCTATCCCGTTCCCGCTCCTTTTCCCTCTCCCTGTCGCGTTCTCTGTCCCTTCCTTTGTCACGTTCACTTTCCCTTCCTTTGTCACGTTCACTTTGACGTCCTTTGTCGTGTTCACTTTCACGTCCTTTGTCGCGTTCACTTTCCCGTCCACGTTTGTTGCGTCCTTCATCATTCTCCCCACGTCGACCACGACGATCTCGCTCCCTTTCCCGTTCCCGCTCCTTTTCCCTCTCTCGATCCCTCTCCCGTTCTAGCTGCCTTTCATCCGGAGATGCATCACGTCTACGTCCCGTCTCTCCATGTCCATTATGCTGTTGTCGCTGGGGTATTGAGTCCACAGGACCCTCCAGGTTGAACTCATCACTCTCCCGTCGTTTGCTCTTTGATTTTGTTTTGTGGGTAATGCTATTGCTGTTATCCTTGCGTTGAATTTTGGCTTGTGGCTCGGGAGCTTCGCTGTCACTGCTGTTGCTGGAGGATGAGGCAGAGGAGGAGCTACTATCACTATCCTCATCATTACTGCTGCTGCTGGAGCTGCTACTCTCTTCACGTTTACGCTTGCGTTTTGATTTCTTCTCCTTATCTGACTTTTTCTTCTCTTGCTCCTTCTCTGACTTCTTTTTTTCCTTTGCGGACTTCTTTTTCTCCTTCTCTGACTTCTTTTTCTCCTTCTCTGACTTCTTTTTCTCCTTTTTGGCCTTGCGCTGCTTTTTAGGCTTCTTCGATTTCTTGCTGCGCTTCTTACGCGCCGGTTCGCTGGATTCAGAGCTGGAACTCGATTCACTATCGCTATCCTCATCACTGCTGTTGTCCTCCTCGCTGCTGGAACTGCTACTGCTGCTGGATGAGGATGATGACTTGGCGTCTGGTGCTGCGCTGGCAGCTGAGGGATCCTTGAATGGATTACCGCTGGCCAGGATCTCAGCATTGATGGCCGGCACCGCTTTCGGTGCATTCTTCAAGAAGCGTCGCAAATCATCTGTCAGGCCACCCAAACCGATGGAGGTGAAAAAGTTAATGGAGAAGCGTGTATTTCTAGGATTATCCTTGGGAAACAACCCGGCCAGACTGTCCAGCAGCACATCCTCCTTGAGCTTCGTATTCAGCTTACCCAGACCCATATACTCGGCCAACTCTTGGAACAATATCTTGATAAATATGCGACTCGAGGATGTCGTATCATCCTCATTCAGTTGAATGCACTCCAACACATCCCAACTGATGGCATCCGTAAAAAGCAAATGGGCAAAGAATTTGCTAACATTACGCAAACGATTCGTGTCCAGGCGATGCGTCGTCTGATAAGTGTCCTTGAATATCTCCTCAAACGGCGGTATATAGATCTTATTAATGCTACAGAAACGTTGTGCCAACAGACCATAAAACTTCTCATAGGTACGCTGTTCGGCACAGCAATCGAGGAACATGTGACACAGTTCCACCTCCTGCCCAGGCTTTAGCTGCATCTTCATCAACTTGTGTGCACATTCCTCATAGTCCAAACTCGAATTAATTGTCAGATAAATCGTACGGCGTAATGCAATTAGATTTGTCTCCGTATTGTCAATAATATCGCCAGCGGTTGTCTTTTCAGCATTCGCTTCAGCTCCCGAGCCGGATTCTCCATCATCGCTGTCCGAATCCGAGCCAGAACCAGACGAACCGCTGCCCGATCCGCTCGCATCGCTGCCCAGAATCTCACAGCTCAGCGCCTTGTATTTCTCTTCGTTCTCCGCAAAGTCCTCATCAAATTTAAAGACATCTGCAAAGATTATAAATTTGTTAACAAATTATAATAATTATTAACAATACTATATTCTACTATATTATTATTATAATTTCTGCATAAATATTCGAAATTCGTATAAGGTAGTCCAAATCGTACTGGTTCATTTACTCACTTAGTATATCCTCGGTTTCGGTGGCCTCGTCCAGCATCATGAGATGCGTAAATTGATCGTCTTCCTCCACAAGCTCCAGATCATCAACAATTGCCGGATGATCCTTGAAGCCATCCTTGCGCACCTGGAATAGCACCTCAATCATGTACTGCACACGTCTGTCCAGTTTACCCTCATGGAGAATGTTACGCAGCATCTCAAAGATGGCACCGATGCCTTTAGAGGAGACCTCTGTAAGTTTCATGCCGCATTCCTTTAAAAATGAAATGGCCACCTCAACGGAATCATCGGTGGGCATCTCCACCAGCAGTGTGAGCATCTCTAATGCCAATATCTCATGGGCCACACGCTGATTAACCAAATGGCCAATAAAACGTGTTGCCGACATGCAAACCATTTTATCATTACGTCGAAAGGCGCGTCTAAATTGAATGACCAAACGCTTGAGCAGCAGTTCACCAATATTGGGAAACTTCGAGTTAATAATGGCCACAAGGGCAGCATAAACATGTGTAAATGTGGGAGAAGCTGCCTGGGCCTGAATGATGCTACGGCAGAGCAAGCCACGCCCACGTACAATATTCTCCCGGAGCAGTTCCCTCGTAATGATCGCAATATTCGTCACGTTCACCTTGTTGATGTAACCATGTATGGATTTCTTTAGAGCCTCCCAAGCAATGCGTTGATATGCTGCTGATGCCTTATCTGTGATCTCGGCCTGCATCATTCGCAACTTGGCTGGAGGTATATAAGCACCACCTGTGCGAGATGTCAACAAATCCACAGTGCGTCTTTGTCTTTCACTGATCTTTGCCGTTGGCTCGCTGACCGTGGCATTGTCGGCATTCTCGGATGCAGGAGCAGCCTTTTCAGGACTCGCCTCACGATCCTTTCGTGTGGAAGGCTCATCACGTCGTCGATGCTGATGACGCTTTTCCCGCTCACGTTGTCGTTCCTCATCCTTCTTGGCACGCTCTTCATGACGCTTTTCACGCTCCACGCGTCTGCGCTCCAATGAACTGGAACGCCTTCGTATTGGACTCATGCTCTGGCTACGTGGACTTCGTGTACGTGTGCGTCGACGTCGACGATTGCGTGGCGAGCGACTGCGACTTGGACTGCGACTTGAATGACGACGTCGTTGTCGTCGCTTCTCCTCATCGCGACTGGGACTACGGCGACGCACCTCGCTGGCAATTTGAGGTGGTTTAATGGCTGGCTCCTCAGTTGAAGGATTGAGCCCTTCCTGCTTCTTGCTGGCGAGAGTGGCATCTTCTACTGCAGTATCGTCCTCTTTCTGCAAAAACATGAGAGGAATAAATATTATGTCTGAAAGTATAATACAACTTATTCTTATAGTTAAAGTAGTTTCCCCACTGTTTATCAGGTTCTTCCCCACTGATAGCTTCTTAATGTTTATATGAATTGGATTGACTTGCTACTTACATCAGTAATTTCGCCTTCCTCCACATTACTCGGTGAGCTGAGAGCGGCAACTGTGGTTTCTGGAGCTGAATTTCCATTTGTGGTCACCGGTTCCGACTTCTGCTCTTGCTCCCTTTCCTGTGCTTCATCGATTCTCTCGACGATTTTTGTTGCATCTGCCTCTGCCCCCTTAACCTCCTCCTTTTCATTCGATTTTCCAGCTTTACCTGCTTCTTCTTTCAGCTCAGACGTGTCAGCAATGCTGTTGGCGTTTTTGTTGTTGTCAACTGTTGGCAGCTGCTTTGGCCGCTCTTCTTTTGATTCAGCATCAATTGGTTTCTGGTCAGAAGAATCCTTACCAGCTGTTTCATTAATAGTTTCTTCTTTCTGATCTCGCGCCCGTTCCACAGATGCTTCTTCTTTCTCACTTGGCCGACTGCTGCTGCCAGCATCACTTGCACTGCTGGAGCCGCTGCTTGTTGATCCGCTGCTGCTGCTGCTGTTGCTACTTCTGGAGCTATTGCTCGAATCGCTATCAGGATCGCTATCTGGCATCCTAGATGCACACGGTTTTTCAAGAAACTAACGCACAAGTTTTTTAAAAGTTGATGAAAAATTTTTACCAAACGTTGGCAAACGCGGCCGCTTGGTTAGCGGTAGTGTTGGGTAGGGTGTCGCAAATACTATTGATTAATCGATAAATATTATTTGCAGATGATATATTTATGGCGTAATCGGACGCCGCGTTGCTTTTTGATACATTCTAATCGAAATTAATAATAAATTGCAGCCGAATTTGGCGCCATTCTGTTTAAAAATCATTTGAATTTTTATAGAAAACTAGCTTTGCATTTTCCCCAGTTAAATCAAATTTTATAAAACTAAGCTGGCTTTGAAAAAGTATTTATGTTAAATATCATTAAGTTCATTTCATTTTAAAATATCATACAGTCAACACGTTTTCATTTACAGCATTTTATAATTTTATCAACGTTTTCGAGTATTGTCATATGTAAATTATAGACAGCTATTTTACACATATACATTTATCAAGACTTTGTAAGCGTTATTTGAATCGAAACTTAAATTGAAAAGCTTTTAACGAATTTGGTAAGCTAAGATTATTTTGCTGACTTTCAAGAAATTGTTTAATTGGTAAATTTATGGACCAGAAATGTCGAATTCCAAACCAGCGGTTAATGTGATTTCGACCTATAACAGCCGGCGAATCTGGTCTCGTCATGCAATTTTACTATGGGTCAATGCATGCTTAAAGAGCAACATCTTGAAGGTGGATCACCTATGTACTGGGGCTGCATACTGTTGCCTAATGGATATATTATTTCCCGATTCTGTTAATTTGCGACGAGTCAAGTTTAATTCCGAACAAGAGAAGGATTTCGTCAACAATTTCCTAATTTTGCAGCAGGGCTTTAAGAAACATAAGGTCGATAAGATTATACCAATTGAGAAACTCGTAAATGGCAAATTTCAAGATAATTACGACTTTCTAATTTGGTTTCGTCTATTTTATAATGCAAATTTCAAAAAAATGCCTGATGATTACGATGTGGTGAAAAGGCGAGCTCATCAACCATTTATTTTTGGTACTCGTCAAATGTTTAGACGCACTCACTCGACCTCAACTCTTAAAAATGAAAATTCCCCAAGATCTCGTAGTGCTACGCCTGCGCGAAGGACTTTAGCTACACATCGTGGTCACTGAGGAAATGGAAAGCCCTCCGAAGCATGCTCGGAAAAAACGAAAATCAAGACATTAAATTTTAAAACGAATCCACAATTATAAAAGAATTTAGTTTTAGCTAATCAAAATTAAAGGCCAGGCTTTGCAATAAAAACAACTAATTATATTTTAGTTTACAATTTGTTGACAACAGCAAAGTAAATACTAGATAGATATAGCATAATTATCTTAGGATTAAACTACAGAAAGGCCAATTTAAACGTGTTCAGGTTTGTGTGGCACCGTCTCGGGTTTCTTAGGAGAGACATCATCATCGCTGCTCGAGGAGGAGGAGGAACTAGAAGAGTCATCCGCCTTCGTGCGTTTCTCCGGCACCGTGTATGGGAACTTTTGTGACTTCTCCTCAACGGCCTGTTTCAAACGCAACAACGCAGTGCGATTGATATTCTCCAGGGAAACATCCTTGATGGCATTTGATAGCACCTCCAGCGCCTTGTCAGTATTACCCTTATTTGTTTGTATATCCAAGAGACAGGAGTAGGCATTTCCTATAGCTCCTTCGGATATTTTGCTGTTCTTTAGCTGTGAAATCACTGTGGAGGCCAATTTCTCATCCTGTTGCTCCCGTGCCGTTTGCAACACACGCTGGAACATTAAACGTGGCGCATTCGATAAGTGTTTGTCCCAGATTTGCTTAGAAGCCACCTCCTGACCATTGGAAATCAAATGCATCCACAGCACATTCATGGGTCCCAGTTGATTAAGGGCAGCATATTTCTCAGCCAAGGCTTCATCTAAGAAAATAATAAATTTTGAATAAAACATAAAAGAATATATAATAATCTCACTCACATTGCGCCACCAGTTCGGGATGTTTATCCAGGATGCCCACAGCGCCGCCACGTGGAAACTTTTCAGCCAATTTGGCTGCATCTTCAGGCGTTTTGGACGCTTCAATATCATTGCTAAGTTGTTTGAGATAATCCTCGGCTTTGCCAGCGACAATGTAAGCATGACAATAGCGATTGTCAAAGGACACCAAACGCTTCTGTTCATCGTTTAGTTGCTTGCCCATGCGTTCCAAGGTTGCCAAATCTCCAGAGGCAGCAAGTTTATTCAAGTAATACTTGAAGATCTTTGGCTGTGGATGCTGCTTCTCGGCAAGCAACTCATCCACGTATTTGGTGGCCTCAGCCAAGCGATCCCCACGAACGAGAAGTTCAATAAGACGTGAGGTATCTAGGACGCCAATCTTCTCTCCGCTAATGATACGCTCTCTACAAACAATAGCGGCATCTGGATCGTTGGCTTGAATGGCCCGACGGAAACTAGCGGCGTTGGAAGGCGCTTTGGCTGGCTGTGCGGCCTTGGGAGGATCAGCCTTGACTTGCTCAACCTTGGCTGGTTTCTCTGTCTTGGCTGGAGTTTTTTTGCTTCTTGTTTTCGGCTGCGCTGTCTCTGGCACCACAAAAGGCACCTCAATGTTCTTGCGCTGCAACAACTCGGCCAACTTGAGTAGGAAGGCATCTGTGGGCGCCACAGCTTCCTCTTGCATCTTGGTCCATAAGCCTAGTGCCTTTTCAGCCTCATCCGCTTTGTCGTAGCTCAGTAAAAGTGTATAGTAAATCTTATTACGATCTATGTGTCCGAGATCCTTGGTAGCCTCTATTAATCCTTCCAGTGGCTGCAACATTCCCTCATTCTTATAACGATCACAAGCGGAGCTAATACGCTGTGGCCTGGTGCGTAGACCAGGTGTCTCTAGAATCTTACGCGCCTGACGCACACGTCCGCACTCGACAAAGGAAAATACCAAGTCATAGAGACTGTTGACCTCGCCATGAATGCTTGTACTCAGATCTGTTAATCTCTGTAAATTGGCTGCATCCTCCTTCTGAATGAGACGGCAGGCGAGCTCGTTCTTCCATGGAGTTGCCTTGTATTGTTGACAAATCTCTTCGAATGTGTTAATCGCACTCGTTAGGTCATCCTTCAGCACATGGACCTTGATAAGAGGACCCAGGATCACATTAGTGGGTACTACATAGTTGCCCGCAACTAAAACATCAAAGATGCGCTTCAATTTCTCTGCATCTCCAGCTTCCGCAATCGCATTAAGAATACGCCAAACGGTGCTCATATAATTGAAGCTACCTTCTCCATCGTTGTAGAGCGATTCTTTTTGATTCTCCTGGAGTAGCTGCACTGCCTCCTTCTCACGTTCCTCCTGCAGGAGCACCTCTGCCAATCGCACTGCCTTCAGATTGTCCAATTTAAAACTGGGATCCGCTGTGCGCAGTTTGTTGTATTGAGCAAGTGCATCCGAGCTGCGTTTGTGATGTGTATAAAGATCCACCAGCTGAGCATAGACTCCAATTGGTATCTGGAACTTTTCCTGCTCCAAACGTTCGATAACCTCGTTTGTTTTCTCCAGATTCATGGAACGGAAACAAGCCGAAAGCAGTTGTCGTTTAATGTTATTCGCATTATCGCCCTTGGCCTCAACATTTTTGATAAAGCGTTCCAACTCTGAAAGATTAATAGTCAATTAGTATTATATTTACTTTATATCCAATACAAGTTATTTGTTGATTTTTCTTTCAACTCACCATCGATGCTTAGCGAGTCCAGGGTACGTTTGCCACTGTTGGGCAGTGGAGTGGGCTCCAGTTCTCCAGAGGTGAGCTTGCCCAGCAGCTCAGAGATCTTAGGTGTCATCTCAGCGCCGAGCAGCTCGGAAATTGCTGTTGCCTTGGCGCTGCCAATGGATAGTCCTTGATTGACCAGACCCTTAAGAACCTTTTCTAACATGGGCACACGTTCGCGTCGGAAATAAATGGCTGCCTCATGGACAATGCTGCCAACTACATCAGGTGTTGTACGCTCTGTGGTTGTGGCAACTTCCACATCACTGGTTGTTTCGGGCTCCTCCGTAGATTCCTTAGCAGGACGGTACTGCATTCCCTCATGAATCTGACGAACGCATCGAATAAACGATGCATAATCATTTGTATTACTTAAAGCAAGAATCAAAGGTTGACGGAAGATCATAGGCACATAGTAAGCTCTGTTCTTCTCCATAATCTTAGCAGCGTCTCCAACTTGATGTGTGGCCAATGCTGCATAGACAGCTGAAGTAACTGCTGTGGAATTGGGCACACCAGCATCACGCAAAACAGTAACAACTTTCTCCCAATTCTTCTCTTTGAGATTGGGTATAACATAATCTCGTATGGTTTCCGAATTGGGATTTACGGCAAATTCCTGCTGCATGCGACGCACAATATCCAGCACCTGATTCGAGTTTACTGAGCAGAACAATGGCCAGAAATAATGCTGGCGTATTGGCAATCCCAGGTTCTTCATTTCCTGGAGCAAAGGCAAGGCATTGTTCATGGCACCATGTGTTAATCCCGCTTCGGTGGCAATTGTCAGCGCCTTGGGATTGAGACCCTCTGCTTGCAGTGTGCGGCAAATGGTTAAGATCTTTTCCACAGGACGATTGGCTTTAACCAGCTGGCGAATGAAGAAGGCACCCACATCAACAGGTTCGCCATTAACTCGCGTTCCACGCGGCATCAAGCGGAGCAACTTTAACGCCACATCCTCGTATCCTTTGTTAACCAAACGTAATATGATATTTACAGCATCCTGATTGAAACCGGGGGAAATGCGCAGCTTGGCGAGCACAGCATCCACTTGATCACCGTGACCATTAATTGTCAATGTGTACACAATGTCCAACAGATCCTTGTCCAGCAATATGATCTCTTTGGGCTCGCACTCCGCAAGTGTTGCGTTCAACGCATCGATATCGCCATGTCGCGCAAAGGCACACAACAGCGTCGTATAGGTATCTGCACTAGGCTCCAATCCCGCCTGCTTCATCACGCCGAGAACTCCTTTGGCAGATTCCAGATCGTTGGCCTATAATAAAACGAAACATATTAGAGATCAGTTAAGGACGCTATAGTCAAATCCCGACTTGAAAATTGTGGGTATGTCGTAGTTTAAATATATAATGATGCAGTCTACAAAGTAATTGAGTAATTGAGTTATTTTCGAGCATTTCACTAACCTGCGAGTGTCCGAGTATCAAGGAATTGAAGACGTTCTCATTCACTGGCAGAGATTTACCCCGCATAAACTCCAAGATTCGTGTAGCGCCTTCAATGTCTCCCTGCTGGCAATAACGAGCAATTAAACGCTGATATGTAACCCTGTTTGGCTCAATGCCTTTGGCTTCGATTTCGGCTAGAAAATCAGTTGGTGTAAACTGATGTTCATTCTCCAAATAAACACGCAACAAGGCGTTATAATGCGAGATGTCCATAGGTACATTTAAAGCGTTTAATGTTTTCCATATCTCTTGAACCAAGGCAGTTCGCACCTCGGGCAGCTCTTCAGGCACTAGATTACCACAACATCTTATAACGAGCAGAGATTGCGAGCTGGTTGCCGTTCGATGAGTGCGAATCTCGTCGAGAACTTCCTCCAAATCACGTCGGGAAATGCGACCAATTCGACGGGCATCTTGATCCAATCGTTTGATTTGCCTATCCAGACTCACTTCTGCTTTGGTTGCTGCTGCATTGCTGGCAAAGCCACTGTGAAATAAGAAAGATGTTATCAAAGTTGAATAAAAATTAACTTTAAAAAACTATTGTTTTTAATATCGTTTGCGAGCGTTTTACCCACTGAGTAACTACAGGTTGAGGTTATGTAAACGGTGTAAGACTTTACACAATTTTCTTTATGAAATCATCAGGCAATTAAATATTGCTGACAGATTTAACAGCTGTTTGTTAATGTTGTTTAAATCTGTGGCATTATACAATAATTATTTAATAGAATAAACCCACGCATTGCGTAATGCCGGGCTAAAAACTTTAAACTTACTTCTGGAACTGTCCGCACATGCAAGGTGCCGATTGCAGTAAATTATTGCTTTCGCAATCCCTCACCGAATTGACGACAACATTGCGCGTAAAGCCGGCAAAATAACGCAACAGTTTACCCGTGCGCAGTATGGAAGCCATTGTTACCGTTTTATTTATTATTCTTAAAAAACAATATAAATTTAACAAGCAGCTGAAACTGCAGGCGCTAGGAGAAGACCAGACTTCTATAAGAAACTAGTTTTAAAAGTGAACAACACGACTGTTGACGGCGCTAACAAACACAAGATGGCGCACCCACCGTTTCAAAAGGTGGCAGTCTTGGTAAATGTTGCCAACTTTTTACAAAGTCCTGTTGTCGGAAAGTTAAAACAGCGGGCGGCTGGAATTCAGGCCTTTTTTTGAAAATGTTTTTCTTCTCTCAGCTTTTTTACAAAACAAATTATCTCAGTTCCAAATGTGACCAACCATTTATTACACTGATATAATTTATTTAATCGAATTTATAATTTAATAGCTTATCTAAATTTCTTAAATTTGTTTAAAATGCGCGCCAGCCTGGAAAACACAAAAATACCTACAAAAATACTAATGCAAATACCAAAATAAACAATGTAAACGCGATGTTAACGCACAATGAGCTAACAGAAAAGCTATCACAATTGACAGAACATCACTTCGGCTTACATAAAACAGAGTTAAATTAACAGAAAGCCCCCTTTTTTATTTCTTTTTATATGCATTTCAAAACTTTTTACTTTATTTCGCAAAAATTATAATAATTTTCGAATGGTTTTTTAAAAATAATATGAAACTGTGTAATTGATTAAGAATACAATTTAACATTTTGTTTGTTGAAATATTACAGAAACAAAATTGTAAATTGCGAACTTGCATTTCAAGCTCTCAATATTTTCCAACATTTGCCATTTCCTTAATGGCAATCAGTGTTGCCAATTCAGTTTTTTAACCCGTCAAATCTGGCTATTTTTATAAGCCAACGGCGGGAAAAATTTGTGAATTGCAGGAAGCTTTTTTCTGGTAAAACTTGGCAGCACTGAATGGCAATTGCAACCGCACACCCACACATAAACACTCACTCTATTAAGAGAAACAGAATATGTCGCTCTCTTTGCGTTTACAGCGTCGCAAGCCAAGAGCAGGTTGCTGCTTTTGTCAGTTATTTTTTTGTTTTTGCATGCCGCGTCATTCCATCACTGCAGCGCACTGTGGCACCGGGGGCCTAAAAAGGTCACACAAAACTTGAATAAAATTATGTTAAGTACATGTTTACAGTGATAGACAACAGACAAATTAAATAAATTGTTTGCAAAACGGATTACAGTTTACGGGAGTATAAGAAACCTCACCAAAATGAGCAACTGAAATTTTCGCAAAAGTTTGCGTGTTCTTGCCCCACGGTGCAGCTTTCTTTTGTCGCCAGCAGCGTTGGTTGCATTCATTTGCTAAAGATTCGTTGCACATCGCGGTCGCTTGCGTTTTTGCCTCTCTGCTTGTTCTTCCTCCTTTCATATTCGTCGTCGCATTGACTTTGCACAAATTTACTTGTTTCCGTGTACTTACATTTGCATTTGCATTTGTATTTGTATCTGTTGGTGTGTCTTGTTGAAAGTGTACGCGCATTAATTTCTTGTTTCACGGTTTTTTGCGGTTTTTCGCGTCGTCATCGCCGTTGTCCGTTACATTGCCGTTGGGCCATTGGCCGTTGTTGTTGTTGTTGCTGCTGCTGGCGTGGCCTTTGTTTGTTGGTGTACTCTCTTTTCTGCTTCTTCAACATCAATTTGCATTGCAGGTGCGTTGTACTTTTACGATCGCTCCATGTGGGTGGCGCATTTTCCAACACTGGTAAGCATCCCCCCACCAACGCCGCCCTCTCTCAACCAGAAGATGATTAAATTCATTGCCTTCGATTACAACACGCACACACATACACAAAACTAAATACACTCGCAACTCACACACATGTAATGGCACGCAAAAAAGTTGACAGCAAGTGCGCTGCTGTATTACAACAATTGCAAGAGAGAAGGAGAGCGAGAGTGAGAGCACAGATGAAAATTGCAATACACACAAACAAATTTGCCACGCAAAGGCGGCCGGCACTTGGAAGCTTCCCCTGCGTCGACTGCACTTCTATCTGTGTCTGTGTGTGTAATTGTCTGATTGTTTCTTCTGTATGTGTGTGTGTATGTGCTTTTGGATCCACTTGGTGCGATTCATTTGCTTTTATTACCATTTTTGGTGGCTGCTCTGCCTGCGTTGGCGTCTCCTCCTCGTTTTGGGGTCTGCTCTGCCTGCTGTGCCTTTGCAATTGCACGAACGGCGGCGACGCGTTGACTTTGATCGGCATCGGCTTTTTTGTGTGCAAAACATGATGGCAACTCTGGCCAAACGTTGAAGAAAAAGTTCTCTACCCTTTTTTGTCAGTGTGGAGCGCGACTTTGAAATGCACGGCAACGGACAACGGCAATCGGCAAACGTAATCGGCTGAATTGCATTCTCATTCAAGTGCCTCAAAATTAATAAGTAAATAAATTATAAATCAAAAACTCAAGTGAAAAATAAATGAAAAACAAAAAATAAAAAATGGGTGGCAAATTTATAAACATTTAATTAAATATTATATCAATAAATTAACTAAAATGCATTAAAAAATTCGTAAGAATAAAAGAGCTAAACTTCATGGCAGTAAAACGCTTTTTTCCGCATTGACGATGACCTACGACAAAGGAAATGAAGTCATACCAATACACACACAACAAACAACGCAGCACACACACACACACAGACACTCGCACACACACATTCAAGTGCAGCTAGGCAAGCGAAATAAGTAAAACAGACGCAATAAAAAAAGCGCTGCTGCTGCTGACACAACAACAACTATGGGGCCCTACCAGCAAGAAAGCATCAAGCAATGAAAAAGCAACGACAGGCAAGAACAACAACAACAGCAACAACAACGTTGACGACGACGTCAACTTCAGCGTCAACGTTGACTTGCAGTGCGCATGCACATGCACACGCATACAAATGCAATAATCTCACACAGTCAGTCAGTGCAGTGTGTGTTTTGCAATAGTGTTGGTGCGCTTTGTTCGTTTCGCATGGTGCAAAATAAAATGCTAAAGAAAAAGGGAAAAACTTAAGAAATATTTCTAAAAATATATATAAAATAAAAACGATCAGTTTAGATACGCAAAAAAATATTAAGTATATGTATTATATATTTTATTAATCATTTAAAGTCCAAGTGTGCGTGCTTGTGTGTGAGAGTGAGAGAGGGAGACAGCGAGTGCTTTTCTTTGCTTTAATTTCATTGTATTTCATTTTTAAATTTAATAATTTATTTATATTGCACATATGTATATGTAAATATAAATGCTGGCATATACAAATATGTGTGCACATGTTTTTGTTTTTTTATGCATATATATTTATTAACCTTTATTTGTTATATATTTTATATGCGCGTCATGCTCAAACGACAGTTGAATGCACTCGACGATGCTGATAATGAAAGAAAGTTAAATTATAAATTGTGGAAAAGATTAATTTATTATACTGGTAGCTGCTTTTCCGTGTTTTCAATCTACACATTGTATATCAACATAATTTATAAAAAAACAATCTTTTTCGCTTGTACTGCCTTCATATTTCTATGAGTCATTCAATAAATTTGTGAATTCCTGGCTTGCAAATGACCTTGAATTGTACTAATATACAAACTAACATACATCTACACATGTAGTACATATATAGGAATAGAATATTTTGACATGGGATACATATTCATTCCATAATCTCAAATTACTCATCTGCATTTTACAAAGACATCAAATCCGAACTGCCAACAACATACACATATTAATAAACAACAGTTCCATAAATAATAGAAAACAATCAAAAATAAAGGAACAAAGTTGTTTCGGAAATCAGAAACTGCGCACGCGTTGCAATTTTTCAAGACCAAAAAACTCACAACGAAAATAAAAACAAAATTGCATAGTAAAAACACAAAAATCAAAAAACAAAATAGGAAATGAAATAAAAAAAAACACACACACAACAAAGTTTTGGCCAAGAAGCAAAAGCCGAAGCGCAATGTTCGCAAAGAGTTGAAAAGGGTAGAAAGGGATAGCAGCTGTTTGGCAGCCGGCATCGTCATGGAACCGCTAAGGACAATGGTTCAAGTGCAAGGAGGATGCAGGAAACCGAACGGAGTGCAACACTCGCAACTGACGACATGAACAAGGACGCTTTTGGCCCTCTGTGGTGAGTATTACATATATACAGTAAAATAACGCTAGAATGCACAACAAATAAAATTAACACGACACTTATAACCAAGTTGAAATCATTTAACTCTTGGAACAGAATAGATAAAGTGATTTACATAAGTAGGGGACATTTTATAAATTAAATTTAATTATATCACAACTATTCCCAAAAGAACAATAATATTTGTCATTTAAAATAGTACATTTTTGTTATAAATAGAAAACTTTTTAATTTTTAAATAAAGGTTATTGTCACATTTAAAAAAAGGGAACGACTTTTCAAATTAATTTTTAACGTTTTTATAACAATCAGGAATAGAAAATTCACAACAAATTTTATTATATTTTATTTAATTAATTTTAAAGTTTGCATTACAATTTAAAGTAAATATTCCATATGTTTGAGTAAGCAAGATCTTTTGTTAGGCATAGCTGCACATTTTACTGAGACCACACTGTAATGCGTATACGCCGTGTGGTGAATTCATATCTGTATTAAAGCGTCGCTTGCAGTCGTCGTGCAGCAAAGTATTTATAGTATAAAAGGGAGGCTCCAGAATCGGCTCCATCGCCCTTGAACCAACACATTCCGTGGTGCAACAACCCACACAATATATTTAGCCAAGCTCCTAAACGTTTGCCTCAAACCCAGACACAGACCGACAGACAGACCGACAGACAGACACAGCTGGAAACCAGTTGTTGGTAAGCTGCATATGTCAGGTCAGTCAAGCATTGATTCCATTCTCATGCTCATGCGACTTGCCCTTAAGTCCCAGTGTCCAAATGTCCTTGCTTAGTGAACTCTGCATATTTTGACATTGATTTTATATACAAGCATGTGGGTGTAGTTTCGCTTGCATATGTGTGTTTCTGAGTATGTATCTATGTTTGTGCATGAGATTGTTTTGTGGTTTTCAATTGCAGTGTCGTCTCAACTGCATTTGCTCTTATGTCATGCGATTTGACGTGGCTCGCATTTTCTCTGTTTATTTGCAAACTGGAAGACAACAAGGCAAGCCGCTAACTTAATTGTTTACAGTAATTTTCAATAAATAAACCGCATTGAAATTCGATTATCAACTTGACTTTCAAAACTACGTAAATTAAAGAGAGTTCTTTGTCATAACTGTTGGGGAAATTGTAAATCTTTAATGATACATTTATAAATATACTCAAATTATTGTAAATGTTAGTTCTTTGTAATGTTAAAGTACTTTTTGATTAAGTTTCGCATAAGGATAACGTAAAGTCGCTTGTTTCTGTCTTTGGAAACATCAAACATCAAATGTTTAAAAAAGTAATTAGAAATATAGTGAGCTTGTAGTAAATTTGAGCTATTTTAAATAACTTTTAAATCATAAATAATATATTTATTTTAAGTTATACTATAGAACTATTTTTGACTATTTTTTGCATAGAAATAATATATATATTTTACATAGCTAAATTTTATGGAATCTGCAAATGTTTTATCAAATAATTAGAATTTAACTGAGAATTTTGTTGATCTGAGTTCTTTAAAATCTATAAAAATGGTCGATTCTGTTCTTAAACACATCTTGACTCTGCGAATATTAATGTTTCTTCTCTTTTCAAATAGATATATGATTTAGAATAAGATAGACTTAAAGTTTAAGCCAATCTTTTTCATTTTATGAACTGAATCTCTGATAGAAATAATAATCTATAATTAAGAGATATGAATGCGAGCTTCCTCATTGCTTTTACAATAGAAATATTAATTATAACAATTAAGAGTTGGGTGTATATTTAGATTCATCTGCTATCAAAACTGACGCGCAAAATTAGGAAATTAATTAAAAATTGTAGGGAGATAACAATAAAAGCTGTAATAATAGTAACAGCAATTGATATTAAAGCAAACAAAAGACGACGCGAAATTGAATTGCAAGTAAAATGTGAGAATTGCCAATGCACTGCGAGTGCGACTAATACAGCTGCAGCTTAAACAGATACAAAAAAAATAAATAAATACAGATGTAAATGCAGATACAAGAAAAGTATCTGACAATCTGTAGATGTATGCTAGCTGTAGCTATAGCTCTATAGAGCTCTCTATCTGTATCTTGTATCTTGTCTGTCTGTATCCGCGCAGTTCTGTTTCAGTAGGTTCGTTCTATTCTGTCCGTCCGTCGGTCGGTCTGTCCGACAGTCTGTCTTGCTGTGTGTATCTATCGAATGCATTTTACGCTTTAAAAGGAATTTTGTAGTTTATGGATGCAGCGAGAGACGATAAAAGTGCCTCTGCCTCTTTCTCTGTCTCCGTCTCTATGACTGTACTCCGAGAGAAACATCAGCAACAGCCACATCAGTTGCTGCCGCCATGCCAACGACGTCATCGCCTTTGCTCGAGAATATCGTGAGGCCAGAGTCAACGACAGAGGAAAGAGGCAGCAATGGCGACTTTGCTCATAAGCGAAAATTTTAAAGAAAAGCAAAAAGAATAGAAAACTTGCAGCAACAACAATGCAATAGTTGTTGCACGGACAGTGAGTCAAAGTCGGTGACTTGTACGCTTTGTTGTGTATCTCACAGATACTTTTCTTTCTATTCTTTCTGTATTCTGGTTTCGCTTCGCTTCAGCGTCTTAGCGCACAATTAAAGCGCCATCAGGCACTTTTCAATGGAATCTAGGAAACTATTTCAATTAGTACATACATGTTATTATCATCATCATACAAATTACACATACGCCACGTTGTCGAGGGTGAAAGAGATTGAGTAAAGGATGGATTTGAAAGTCAAAACTAAATACAGTTGCGGTGAGAAGTATGTGAATGAAATGATGTTCAAATAAATGTAATGAGTAACATTTGTAAACTTAGGTTTAGCTTTATATTTGCATTAATTGATGTATAGGTTATATTCTTATCCCAAAAACTTTCATTCACAAATGTAAAAACCGCGTTCTTATAAATTTTAAGTTTAAATAATGCCTTGCCCATAACCGGAGGCAACATTTCGATTACAATCTACAGATAATAGCACAAGTGGCCCTCTCAATTAGTTGGCCATAAATTTGATCATTTAAGCCACAAGCACTTTGCAAATTGTGTATACGTCGTGTGTGCACACATAGTAGATGAATGGCAAACTGTACATTTGCACATTTCCGGCTTGTCATCAATAAACCAGCAAGCACATAATCCCATGCTCTGTGCACTCAATGGCCATTAGCTGAAGTTCTCTCCCAGCGGCACCTGCTTGCATATAAGCCAGCTCTCTGCAATTTTGGCAACAATTCTAAGGCAATATATTGGCCCTGAATTATGGCTCAATGCTCACGTGAGCCGCTTGAGTGACTTCTGGACATAGTTGAGGAATTTGGTAGTTCAACATTATCTTTTGTTTTTTTTTTTTAACTGAGACACACAGTTAACTGTACTTGAGAATTGAGAATTGCAACAGGGGAGAAGACTAGGTAAAAGCTGAGTTTTTAGAGCGTAACAGAAACGGGACATTGTCTTAATGCTTGACTTTGTTGGGTCATGACTAAGCTTAGATATGTGAATATGTTAACATATGGAGAGGGAGAAAGAGATCAAGGGAGAGAAAGAGAGAGAGAGAGAGAGAGAGCGAGACTGCAGTTTGCCCATAAATTTGCAACTGCAAATACATTGTAATGAATGTCATCCGTTCATTTAAATTATGTCATTCAGACATGCCGAGTATATTCTGACACACATTTGCACAATAAACTCATGCCATACACACTCACACACCCACACAGTCACACATACACACACACACATATACTCGCACACACAGACAGACATTTAGAAAACCCAACCAACAACTGCGCCTCATTAGTAACAGCAAACTGACCCCCTTCACCTTCCTTCCCCTGGTACAACCAATACACACTTTGCTTCCGTTCTATTCTATGCGACACCCTACAATAACCGCCCCCTTTGCCACGCCCCCTCTCTCTTCTTTTCGCACCCGCACAAACTGAACTCTTGACTGACCAATAAAAACCGAGAGACGTTCTGCTTGAATTGTTGTTGCAGTTTATAGATATTACTCGATTTAAACCCAAGCATAGTTGGGCTGATTTATAATGCATAGAAAAAGATACTTTTATTTGATATTGATAGACGTATTTCATATCCTTTGAATAAAGATGGAATTTTAAAATTAACATTATCAATTTCAATTGAATTGGACTTATTACAATTTATTTTTAATGGTTGGAAAATCAATTTTACTTTTTCCATACTCATGAGTATTTAGATTTACATATGTTTAAAATATTATCATTTTGATTTCCAAAAAACTTGCATTTGTTTTAGGTTGTCTATAAATTTAAATCTATTTTAATTTTGTTGTTATTAATTGGATTGAGGTTTATTGGGGATACACTTATTTTCCTCCTTAAGAAAGGAATAAAAATATACTTTGTCACAATAAATGGCAATCAATATAGTAAATAATTAAACATTTTTAAATTAAATTGCTTCACTTTTTAAATATGTTTTCAATATAATCTTTTTATAAAGAACACTTTCTCTTATTAACAGATTTAATTTAGCTTTTGTTTGAGTTCTTCATTGAGAACATCTACTATATTTAAATTAATAATTTAATTTATATTAAATGAATTAATTCAATGATTCAACGACTGAAAAAATGCTTAAGTAAGTAGCGTCAGACAAGAACCACATAAACAGGTTGCTCATGTAGATCTCTTTCTATTACGCTCTCCTCTCTCACTATCTCTCTTTCTCTCTCTGTCTCTCTCTCTTCATTCTTTTGACTTATGCAAAATGGCCGTCCAATATTCTCATCAGTTTGTCACATTGTTAAATATTTGTTTCTACATTTTGTTGCTAAGGCGTCGCGTCGCAGCAGCTATTGTTGTTACTGTATTTGTTGTTGTTGCTATTTGTTGTGCTATTGTTGCTTTTATTTTTTTTCTCATTAATTTCAATTTGCTATTTAAATAGTTAGCCGCATATTGTACGCCATTTTATTGTCGTCTCGTCTGTTTCGTCTGTTTTCATGCTCGCCATTTGCCAGTTTGTAATTTTGCCAATTTCCATATTTTGTTCTCTCGTTTTGAGCGTTTAAAAGTGCATTTCGAATAATTAAAATGTGTTATCTAGATAGATCCATTAGATTGTCACCATTTATAATTTATAGTTACTAATTGGTGCGAATAAAAAATAATATCAAGCTTTCTATTAAAAAGCAACAAGTAATAATGACAAATTAATTGTAGTTATCAATGGGTTTTAATAGTTGTTTTACATTTCTCGTTTTAATCACACGAAAAACTTATTAAATTTGGCGTTGCCCCTAAATCCTATTAAATAATCGACATAAACATATTTATATACACTTTTTCAAATATAGTAATTATTTAGTTAACTATTTGCAGTACCTATTATATATTTTTACCCACGTTCCAAAGATAAATAATAATTTTACCCAAATATCCTTAATGATGCTTGGATTGGAATGCGGCTTGTATTTTGTTTTTAGATCGTTTTGAGAGTTACATTTAATGTGCATTTCATATATAATTATCTGATATCAGTGTATCAATTGTCAGAGTTTCATTTCCAAACTTTCAGCACGCATTCTGATAAATTTCTGAAAGTAATCATGCAACATAAGCTGCAATCTTGCCACACCAGCAAATCGGCATAAAAATCAACAGATTTTTGTCTTTAAATTGCACACAAATTATATGCTTGGGGTTATATCTTTCTGCTCCCTTTTGTACTCGCTTTCTCCCCTCTTCTTCGCTTCTGTTACCTGCATAACGGTAAAGCTAATTTATGCCACAAAACTTTGGAATGGGGGAGAGAAATTTTGTTCTAAAGCGCAAGGCGGAAGTTGCTGCTGTCCAAAGAAGCCAATTGAATGCAACAACAGCAACAACAATAACAACAACAACAAGCGAGTGGCAGGTTGCAAGTTGCAGTTTACAGGTTGCTGGTTGCAAGTTTTGTGTGGATTCTTCTTGTTGATAGCCGGTGAAAGGGGCAAGTGGATAAACAACCGTTGGCTTTGGTGCAATTTTTCGGACTGCACTTGTTGGTCAGCATTTAAGCGTTTAAAGGCAAAGGCCAGCTGCAAATGGTCTGAAGTCTGAAGCTCGAGGCTTAGCGATATCAATGGGGATAACCGGTTTTGCTTTTTTGTTTTATTTCTCTTTTTTTGGGGTAACACCCGGCGTATGAGTAATTAGATTTGCGTTTGCCTCCCGTGCTCGCTAATTGGACTAAAGCAGCAGCGCATTGCACTTGCTGCAGGGCAAAGCTGAAGTTGAGTCAAAGTTTCAGCTATAGTCAAAAGTGATGGACTAAGATATACCCTATGAAGAGCTTTAAATTCAATGTTTCTTTATAAGAAGATTTTTATACGATTTTATCGATAGTTAAACGACACTACAGTTAATTAAAGGTATTAAAGTTTAAGGTATCTCTTGCAAAATTAATCTATTCTCGATAATTAAAATACTATCGATAGTAAAGTTAACTATCTTAAAGTACTGGTAGACTATTCTTTGTGTAAAAACTAACTGACTCCACAATTCGTTAAATTCAAAAGTGCTGATCAAGATAATACAGAGATGTGCCGCTTTTTAGAGAGTATAAATGACAGATACAACTTGAACAATAGGAGCCACAAGATAAGGCAATACAGAAACATTTGTCTATGGACAGAAACTCAACGTTGATAATGATGGAATTCTGGTTTAACAACGTTCAACGATCCTCAAATGACATTGTATGTCCTCCGTTTGATCGCCTGCCCCAATCGTGTTGTTGGTGCTACACAGTGTTGTCATTTTAGCTATTAAGTAGCTTCATTTATCAAATTTTTTAAATGGAAAAGCTAGAGAGTTTAAAGAGTCTTTACAAATGATTTAAATACTTTTTAAGATGGCCCGATTAAATACCTCATTACACATATATATTTTATCTAATGGCCCGTTAGTAATGGAAATTACTTGCGAGGAAAATATCTTACTTCAAATACTTTTGAATTTTGCATTCGACAAACATAAAGATTCTTTTGATAAGTTCGTTGACATCTGTGTTGATCGAATAGAACAAGCTAAATAAACATTTTATACTTAAATAAGCAACTTAAGATTAATTAATTAACTTAATAAAAATAAGTTATTAGTATTTTAATTTAGCAGATTCAATTTTTTGTTTACTTAGCTTTTTCTAGCTACCTTTTCTGATCCAATTAGCTAAAAATGCCTACAAAATTCTTGCAACACTTGCAACACAGAGTGCTCAATGCACGATGATGTTGCAGTTTTGTTGGTGTTGCTGTTGCTGTTAGTGTTGTTGTTGTATTTTTGCAACGTCAATAAACGAGTTTTGCGGCCTCAAGCCATGCGAACTGGCCAAGCCACGCTCTATTGGAGTCGCGAGAGGGTTATAGGGAAGAGAGGGTGGCCGGGTATTGGGTATGGATTCGACTTTGGTTCGTCTACCTTGGTGTGTGTATTTCGCTTTTTTTTGTTCCTTTCTTTATGTTGCTTTATCGTTGCCATGTTGCATAGGATTTTGAACCCGTTTTGTCGTCATGTCACCCCCTGTGCAACCTCTTTACCTCACCTCTTGCCTCTCATGTTAACCGTTGCACTCCATGTGGCGCGTCCATAACCTAACCTAACTTTTTTTTATAGCCTCAAAGCCGGAGATGAAATAGCGTGCGGCAAACGCTTTGTTAGCTGATTTTTTGTTGTTGTTGTTGTTGTTGTTGCTGCTGTTGTTGTTGTTTCTTTAGCATTTGCTGTTTCCCTTGCTGTTGTTTCGCTCTTTGTTTTGTTTTCTGGGATTTAGGTTCTTTTGTTGCTGAATGTTAAACGTTTAATACTTTAACCCGTTGTTTATTTCATCCATGACCCTTTTTTCTGTTTCCTATATAGATAACACAATTTGTTATTGTTGTTAACGCTTTTGCTGTAGTTACAATTAAGTGAGTGTTAATTGTTTAATTAAACTGATATTATAAACGACTGAATGAACAATCCATCAATTAAATTGTTTGTTTAATGTTTATATGAGAAGTTACAACATGTATGAAGAGATTACATAGTGATAAAAATGGATTTTTAAAATATAACTGCAATAACCAATAAAGCCGGGCTAAAATAATATTTTGCTTACTATTTTTGATTAAAATATATAACGATTTTCATTAAATCTTACCATTTAACTAGTCTAAGTGAGATAGCTGTATTTATAATTATTCTTTCTATCCAAATAAACTTAAAAGATTTTCAATAAATCTTAACATTTAACTAGAGATAGTTGTATTTATCATTACTCATTCTATTCAAATAAACTAACTTACACATTAGTGCGGATGAGTAAGAATATTCCTAAAAATGCAACTGTAAATTAGCTAGATTAGGTATATTCCTAGAATATGCAGCTATAAACTATCTAAATAATAAGCGTCAACTCTTTTGTTGCAACTAACTTTAGGCAAAGTATTAACAATTCCTTGACTGTAGCTTAAAGTTTGGCTAACAAACTTGGATTTTTATTAGCCAAGTTTTCGCCGAGTTGACAACGATTCTTGCTGTCAACTTCGTTTTTTGCGTGAGGTATTCTCATAATGGAAATAATTGCATATTTTTGCATAATTTATGGCTGCACACACGCACACATGAGAAACACCCACATGTAGAGCCATAACTCACTTGTAGGAAGAAGAGGCTCAAAAGCCTTGCAAGTGATACACTGATAAAAAACGGGTCTGTAAAACCAGTAAGGTATTTAAAAAAAAAATAAGCCCAACATCTAAGAAAAATTTCGAGAAATTCACAAACTTACAATCCAGAACTGGTTTCTAGTTCTGAGAACGTATTTATTTTTTAAGCAAATGATTCTCCCCCTAACTTATTTCTTAAAAAATAAGAACTTTTAGGTTTAAAAAATGCTTTAAGAATCAATTTCTTTCAGTGTACGCTTTCTTCTCTTTCTGGCCTATCAATGAGGTCGTCAAGTAATTTGTGGCACATGTGGGTGTCGGACTCACTCGGCTTGTTGCAAACGCAACCTAAAATGCAATCAACAACAATGAAAAATTACAAGCAGCAGCAGCAACAACAAGAGAGCTTGCGTATTTCCTGTGTGTGAATGAAAAGCAGCACAAACAACAACAATAATAATAACAAAACGGGTGCAAAATTCAATTTGTGAATATTCTGCAAATGCAAAACACAAAAGAGCATGAAAGCTTTGCCTAAAGAGAGCAAGTTTAAAAAATCTGCCAAATTGTAGGGGAAAGCTTTTACGCGCACTCTCTCTTACTCTCTCACTCACTCTCTGTGTGTTTCTTGTGCTCTCTGCTAACGCCGCTGCACGTTGCGTGTCATTGACCTTTGAAATTGCATTGCATGTGGCTTCGCTTATGTGTTGCTGCTGATGTCGCTGCCTCAGTCGCTGCTTTGCTTTTGCTACGTCATTCTACGTTATTTCGCATTGCTGTCTGCGTCTGTGTCTGC
Source organism: Drosophila neotestacea (assembly GCA_035044365.1). Taxonomy (NCBI): domain Eukaryota; kingdom Metazoa; phylum Arthropoda; class Insecta; order Diptera; family Drosophilidae; genus Drosophila; species Drosophila neotestacea. The sequence goes on from JAWNMD010000566.1 coordinate 269,235, forward strand.
CTTCCTTTTTGCTGTGACTTCGTCATCAAGCTCTTCTCCACACACGTACAGAGAGAGAGAGAGAGAGAGAGAGAGAGAGAGCAGTTACACGTGTGTTTGTTTGTATGCTTGCCATAACATAAAATTATATTAAGGCAGCCAAAGTACAAAAAAAAAACAGCGCTGCTTATCTCCCGCCTTGCTCCCTTTGCTCCCACCCCACGCTCAGTGTCCCAGAGGGACTTGATGGCATGTGGTTAAGAAAATCTATTCAGAAACGCTTATGAAGTTGGGATCGCATTCCTACAGATGCAGGTGGTAACCCAAGTCTTCCGCATGTGATACGTTCCGTGCTCATGGCTGCATATTGTTCGGTATACTACATTTTAGATTTGATTGAACTTCATTAAAAAAGACGACAAAAATTTTTTGACGGCAGTAAGAATATAGAATTATATACAGAATCGATCAGTGACTCCTTCTGAGATAGTGACGAAACTGTTTCGATAACACTAAAACGAAATTCAATGAAGGTTTTTCACTGTGTTGTTACAGCCCTGTAACTGTGCAGTTTTCTGTGCAAAAAAGCCGACTGGGATACAACGGTTGCGGTTGCTGCTGCTTCTGCTGGGACTTCTTCTCCATTGTGTCTCGCAAGTTATTTTAATATCTTCTTGGCTGCGCTTTCAATATCTTGCGCTTTTTTCACTGCTTTTGCTGGCCCTTTCGATTAAATTCGACGTCTTCGCTAATCGCTCGATAGGAAAAGTTTTGCTACTCAGCAGCCATACGGCAATTACATGGATTGGGCGACAACTTTTCTCGGCCTGAGATTCACAAAGTCGCATTGTCTGAGTGGACGCCCTGCAGAAAAAGCAACAACAACAAGAGAAACAGCAGCAGCCGGCACAGAAGTTCATTGAACGCCCCGCAGACATAAAGCAAACTCAATAAACGAACGCACAGCGCAAATAAACAGCAGCCAATAAGAAAAACGAATGAACAGATACAAATCGCAATCGGGCATAAGATGCAAAGACCCAACTGAAGACGGAGTCGAAACAGAAACAAGAAACAGCAACAGAACCAAGAGACAGACAGAAACAAAAGAAGGCAGAAAAGCGGCCCTAGAATTAATGCATACCATGGCGAATGCACCGTTTACACTGCACTCATCCACCAGTGTGGCCAATTCAGAATTTGTCCGGAAAGAAATCTTATTTTTAAATTTCTTGAACCGGAAATCCGGATATCTAGCCTGTATTTTAAACACTAAAACTCCTGAAACTCCTGCATATTTGGGCAAAATGCTAATATAAATAAATAAAGGCAATTTTTAGTCTTTTTTGACAAACTATTGCATCATATGCCAACAAAAAGAATCCCAAAATCATTCTGTCATTGATAAAGTAATATTTATATAGCCTCCGAAAAATAACAGAAGCTTGCCATAAGCGGATTTAGATTTGATTTAAATTTCGTTCTTGTGCTGAAATATAAAGCTTTATTTTTGTTCTGTAGTCTTTTCCAATTTTGTATCTTTTTTCCATTTTGGCATCACTGCCACATTCCCACTCTCATATTTACCTTTTCTGACAGTAACTGATATTGTGCATGATTATCAGAGTTGTTGATGTGCCGTAAAAGCGATTAATTCATACAAAAAAAAAAAAAACAAGTGCTTAAGCCTTAAAGATGGTTACAATGTGAACTGGAATAATTACAAAATTAATTACTTAAGATTTAAAGGCGAGTTCTCGATGTATAACGATCGATCTTTTTTATTTTCAATATTATTTACATATCAGAAATACTCTTTTATTCTTCTAAATAAACAACGGAAGATTCACCTTGCATTTAAAAGAATGTCTATGTTTATTATTTACTTTTAATTTATATTCTTATCGATTTAAAAAAAACGGTGTCAGCTTTCCCCTTCATTTAAATTTTTTTATTTACATACCAATTTATATTATTATCAATATGAATTACTCTTTTATTATGCTGAAGAAAAGATTGATTATACATAACTGTATAATTTCTTTTAATGAAACTCCTACACAAACTATTCGAAAACTACATTCAAAGTAAAACTCATTAGGAATTAAACGGCAAACTGAGAGTAAATCGGTCGTCAGGGAAGAATATTAACAATATAAAACTTACATAAATGAGGACAATACACTACACAACACAAAAGAGATATCAGAGCTGCGTTCACATTATGATTTAATTGCACAAAAGGCCGGGGCGACAATATTGTGCAATTTGCGAGCAACAAAAGAGCAGTCATAACAAGGCAAGTGAATGGTCAGACTCGGACCCAGACCCACAGACGACAAGTAGAAAGAGCCAGAAAGAGAGTAAAGGGAACGAGGGTGGAGGAGCATAAAAAGGAGCAGTCGAATGCAAACGAATTTTGAACAAAAGAGAGCGTAACGTAGCCATGACGCGACAACAACCATGACCCACACCAACAAGCAGGAAACGAAACGAAACGGCAAACGGCAAAATAAACGCCAAAACAACTTTTGCCAAAAAGCAGCAACTGTAATAAAAATACAGTCGCAGGGAGAGAGAGTGCAAGAGACTGTCAAAGAGAGAGAAAGAGAGTGTGTGTGTATGCAAGTGTGGCTGGAAGTGTTGCTAATTCAGCCCTTTTCGGACAGATCCAGGAAGATATCAGGATGTTTATCCTGAATTCATCCATTTTTTTTTAAATTCGAAAAAAGTGATCCAATGAAATGTTTTAGATATTTAACAATAATGAAAGTAATATGATTATAAAAAATCAAATATAAACAGTATTTGAATAATAATATATATTAAAAGTCAACATATTCAATATAAAAGAATTATTCTTAATTTCTGGCCCATTTTTTAATCCCTTACTTTTTTTCTGGTTGGTTTGTCCTTTTGGATTTGAAAAAACTGCAGGAGCAGTATTTTCCAGAGTTTTTCCGTTGAAAACATTACAGATATGAAGAAATGTTTCAAAAGCTAGATACAAAAAAAGTTTGAAATAAAAAATATGCAGAAATAAAGCTTAGCTTAAATACAAATATAATGAAAATATATAGAACAATTTTTGATTGAACTGTATTTCGATAAAGTAAAAACTATCAAACTTCTTAAAATAGGATAGATCTGTCTAGAAAAAGGCTAAAATTGCAAGCCTACTACAGAGTGAGGTAGAGCGTGTCGTTTACTCGCTTCAACGCCAAATTTCAATTACAATTACCAACACACGGGGGCGACGACAAGAGCGCCGAAAAAAAGCGAATGATGTGATGTTGAAAACGAAAGAAAATAAAGGTACATTAAAATTATAGAAAGAGCAGACGGACGGGAGGAGTCGTGGCAATGCAGCTTAGTGTGAATGAAGCATAAACTACTCCGTATACTCCATACACTAAAAGAAGCCGAAAAAAAGCACAAGTCAGACACACAAACATACACATTTAGATGCATATACATAAGTATGAATGTATGTATGTACGTACATATTCATACATATGGCTATTAAAAATGGCTGCTAACATGGCTGCGAACACGAAGGCAACGCAACAGACAGAGACGAAACACACACTCATACACACACACACATGCATGCATATGACTCCAGCATTTAAATCGGAGCAGCAGCAGCTCCAGAGTGCTCCACGAATGAAGTTGCAAAGCAGAACGCGCAAAGGTTAATCAACTCTGCGTTTGGCTTTGCCAACAAAACTTCCCAACACTCGACACTCGATTTTTCAAATGGCAAAAGAGTCGCCTCGTCTCCAAATATGCGACTCTCTCTCTCACTATGTTGTTGTCTGTGGCACCACAAAAGCAAGAAAGGAGTAGGCAGCGCACACTAACAACAACAATCAGCAGGCAGCAACAACAACAACAACAGCAAATGGCATCTAATTGAATTGCTTGCATGTGATGCTTATCTCACTGTATATGTGTGTGTGCAGCTCCCATGACAATGGCATTGAAAGAGCAGTTAAAAGAGAATGCCAGAAAGAGAGAGAGTAAGCTCACTTTAGTTTGAAAGCAAGCTGCAGTTAGCTTAAGAGCGAGCAATTGCAAATGGCGTATTGCATAATTTTGTGCAGCTGAAGTTCGTGTAGGTGCCAGAGTATCCCTGTGTGTGTTTGGCATTGGCATTTTTATACGGAGGTGCTTTTGGCCTTGGTTTTTTAAGATTGCTGTCGAAACGGGAATATAACTCGAGGGATTAACTACTTTGGCATCTAAAAGCTAGAAACAAACACAAAATACACTTACTTTGATATCTTTTAGAAATCCTATTTAAAATAAACAAAGATTTGGGGGAAAAAAATGTGATATAAAGAGGAAGGCGAAGTTAACTTTGCTTTATTTTATTTTTTAAATGTATTATTTTTAGATAATAATTTAAATAATTTAGAGGACCTGTTCAAAAAAAGTCGAGCCCTTAACAACTAAAAAAAAAACATAATAAGACGACTTTTATAAATTAATTTTTGAGAATATGAAAACTTAAAGATATAAATCAAATATTAAAGAATAAGGATCTTTAAAACTGCTTAGAGTACATAATTACCCTTTGTTTAATAACAGAATTTGATATTCTAAATAAAATTTAAGGGATAACTTCTGAAAACTTTAACTCTGAACTAACACAACAATTTGTTTAATATAATCTCACTTTTGTGTTCATTAGGTATTTATTATTAAAGCAAAAAATAAATAAAAAATTTTTCTGCTAACTATTTACAATTATGGGATGCTTTTTTAATTTTTGACTTTCTGATATTCACGTAGATTTATATAAATAGATCTTGTATCTAAATTTATTTTAATAATGCACAAATTAATAACTTAACCAATGTTAATCTTTAATGTTTATAAGTGATGCACATACAAGAAAACTACCTTTAATTTCACTTCCATCTGTACATAATGATCGTATTTGCTTATAAGTCTATTGTCTACTTATAATTGAATAGCCCTGATTCATGAAATACACAAAGAGCAGTTGTAAATATACAAATTAAGCAAACAACGTACATATTTAAATGACCAACAGGCAACACATAGACAATACGCACCCACACCTACTGACACACACACACGAACTTACACAGATAGACATTCTTTCAGTAAATATGAAAATTAATAGCCGAGACTTCATTATTCATGTAAACATTTCCACATCAATGCACGCAGTCAGTTGAAAATGGTTGATTAATGTGCAGTTAAATGAATTTCGATATTATTTGCACAACACTGCGTATAAGTAATAATGCATTTTTTTAAAATCATTCATGGGAAAAATATAATTACTAGACCGAATATACAAATGATTTGGGAAAAGGTAGGAATGTACCTGGCTTACGTGGCGTATGCTTATGCTTATGTTTATTTATATTATTTCTACTTTGTTTTTGTGGCCAAATCTTATCAAATGCTGGCCACACGGATGAATACAAAAAAATAGAAAGCACTCGACCAAAATCCGAAAATAATTGCAGCTTACAAATGCAAAAGTTTTTTAAGCTGGCAGCGGGTTGTAGTAGTTGAAGAAAGAAAAACGTTTAAAGCGGGCCATAAGCGAGAGCAAAACACAAACAAAAAGTAAACAAATGCAGGCTAAGAGAGCGGTTAGAACTAAAGAGTGTAAGAGAGTGCCAAAGAGAGAACTTTAGAGAGCTTTTGCATGCAGGGGCATTGCTGTTGCTGCCGCTGCTGCTGCTGACTGAGCTGTTACCGGTTTTTTGCGCGACGTCAGCGGCACAGCATAAGTAGGAAGGAAACCAGAAAGCACACGTGTGTGTGTGTGTGTGACTTCGCTGCTCGTTTGTTGTCTGTGTGAATATTGTTGAGGCAGGTCCTGGCCAAAATAGGTACAGCCAACGAACTTCGCTCAGACAGACGTCGGCATTGTGTTTGACTGTGTGTGTGTTGGTGTGTGTGTTTGGTGCTACCACCAAAGAAACATGTGGAAGTGGCAGGCCAATGGGTGAAGACGCAGAAGCATTTTGGCAGCGTCTCTCTGTGTGTTGTTGTACATAGTGTATGCAACAACAGCAACATTGAACAGCAGGCACAACAAACATGAGCAACATATAGCCAAAACACTCGATAGATACACACACACACACACATACCAACACACACACACTGCTCAGCTGCAGCTGCGTCGGCAGCTTCTCTGCTGGCAGCGACTGCGCTGCTGAGGTCGCTCAGTGGCATTTCAGTTTCAGTTTTGTTGTTTCGAGCATTTGGCGTTCAGGAAGCGCAACGCCAAGTTGCCCAAAGAAGTAAAACTAAAGGCTAAACACATATAAACATATATATGTACATACATATATATATATATACATAGGTGTACATACATACATACATAACTATGACTATAACTATGTCTATGGCCGTTAGTTTTTTGCACATTTTTGTCTGTCTGACTGAGCAGATTTTTCCATGTTTTTTCTTATTTGTTTGTGTTTTTTGTGGGCTATGAATATGTAATGCACTTTTTCTGCTGCGTCTTTGTTGCAAATTGAATTGGAGCTTGCAACAGTGGCAGCAACAGCAGCGACTAGCGGCTTACGTTGCCAGGATGCATATCTATTGAGGATTAGGTAAAGTAAACTGAATCCCAGCAGATCATAAAACAGCTTCAATAATATCTAATTAGCCTAAGATAACAAACTAAATAAATAAGATATTTCTTTTTATTAAATTCCTCATTTTTACATTCTCTTTGCAGTTGCAACTCAGCGACAACAACAAAGGAAACATGCAACAATCTTCAAAGCGAAAGGATTTGTTATTGCACTCACATTAGCTTTATAAAATGTATCATTAATAAATGTTCTTTATTCTTGCAGATGGCTGAAGGGAAGAAAAATCTTAAGGAATTTCACAACTATGCAAAATGTGATTGCGTGCAACAAAGAGGGGAAGAAAAAGGAAAGGGGTGCAAGAACATAGCCAAAAGTCAACGCGACAAGCGAGGATATAAATCAATATCAAATTGTAATCCAATGAGAAATGGTGCATACTTACATATGGACCATTAACAGAAACCCGTAAATCCGAACTTGTGCTGTTTTATATCTGTTACAAGACCGGCATTATGGGAGTCTGTCAATGCAAACAACTGGTTTTTGGCAACAACATAAAGAGTTTTAACCAAAAAAAAAAAGGAAATAATTATGAATGAAAAAAAAAGAGATAAATCAAAATGTAAATAAAATAGTGCATTAAATAATGAGCTACTATAAAAGAATAACGCAAGCTTATACAAACTTAAATAAATATAAAATTTAAATAAAGCAAATATTTAAAGCATTGATAAACAAGAACATTGAACAGTAAAATGAAGACAAAACAAGGAAAACAATAATAAATTGAATAACAAACACGTTTTCATAAATAAACTCACATTAAAAGTAAACGAAGTTGTGAAATAATATTACCAACCAATAAATCAGTACATTATAAATATTATGAAATATAGAGAATACACAATTACATCAACTCAAAGCAAAATAAAACAGTAATGATTAAAATTTCAGCTCATGACAAATAAACTCAACTAATAACACAATAAAAAAAATTTATATACCTTAAAAAGTATTATTATTAAAATAATCAAGAAAAAGTATTAACGAAGTTTTAAATTAATTAAACAGGAAATCTTAAAAAACGCATAATACCTAAACAAACAATAATATGAATAATAATTCAATAGTATTTTTAACCGCAAATTGATCAAAATGAAATTTTTATTTAAAAATAATAAAGAACAAATAAATTAAACAAACATTTTTATTACAGTTATTAGTTCAAAAGACAATACTTTTTTTGTCTGACTACGAATTCTAAAGTATTTTCTGTTTATATAATGACTCATATAAAACAAAATATATTTAATTAAATATTTATAATTTGTTAGTTAAACAAAAAGAACAATAACCAAAATTGCGATTATAACAAAAATATTTTATTATTTTTTAAATTTTTGTTGCTTTGTTTGCTTTATCATAATTATTTGCCAATGATCCCAAAATCCAAGCCTAAACCGAAACTGAAACCAATCCAAACCAAAAGACAACCAGCAAGCAAAAAGGACTACACCAAGGACCTTTTTCTCTCTGGCAAATTGAGGTAGTAGGTTGTATAGTAGTAACTATAGATCATACTATACAGCGTGCTAGCTTTCTTTGCTTGACTATAAGCCACAAAGACAACCAAATCCCCTACACACACACACCACACACACTCTTTCTTAAAACACACTTAAACCAGCCATACAATGTGTGAAAATTGTGTGTGTAAAAGTGCTTAAATTTGTAAACATTTGTATAATGATGAATCTATCTGACAATGAGATCTAAGATATTTACTGCATATAAATTCCACATTGGTATTAGTGACATGTGCAAATGTTTGTATGGCTGATTCCCTGAGACCCTAACTTGTGACTTTTAATACCAGTTTCACAAGTTTTGATCTCCGGTATTGGACGCAAACTTGCTGATGTTAGTAAAAAAGACATGAAGACGAGAAGTTCATTAAGGATTAAAGAGGCAAACTGAATCAAGATTATATGAAATTCCATAATTTTTAACATTTTAATGCACTTGAATGATCTTTTGCAGAATAATGAACTCGACGAAGACCATCGCAACTTTGCCTGCATTGTAAAGAATGTTAAAGTGAGTATAACCATCTTCCATTAATTAAACTCAAGTTTTATTATTTATTTCTAGTAAACCGTACTGGGTTCCTTTCGTGGCGCATACAAATCTGCAGGACAATTTGGAATAACTCTTAAGTGACACTCACAATACTTCATTTGTAAAATTGGAGTTAAGTTAAGGCTGCATAGCTTTATATACTTACTTAATGTTTTAGAAAATTATTTAATATTTTAATTTACATTCAGTACTTCTATTGTAATCTAAAGGCGTAAGTTAGAATAAATGTTCCAACTTTACTTTAAATTATCAGATTCAGTTCTTGTACTTTTAGAAACAGGTTGCCATTTAAAAACCATTTTCAGTTTCTTTCAATTTAAATTCCCAGAAATTAAAATTATTTTCAAAATGTAACTCCCAACAATGTATTGACACGTTTAATTTAATGTTTAAATAAAATATAAGTAAGAATGTTCGAAACTATTAAATAAACATGAAGAATTGTTCAACAAAAAATATTATTCATATTCTGTACAATCTAAGCATATATTTTCCTTTTTATAAACTATGCGCAAAAATTGTTTGCAAATAAATAAAACAAATAATTTATATTGTCGACTTATTAACAAACATTTATTGTAAGCCCAAAGCTGGGTTGTCTGTCATCTGATACCATACACAACAAAATTACGATATATCTAATGTATCTAAGTACTACATTTAAGCACTAATTGGAGATGCGAATTCGAAATATGATGGATGTGAGAGCTGAACAACAATTTCATTGTCATTTTGATACAATAGTTGAGAGAATACAAAAAATATATGGTTAAATGTATAATATAAATGTGTGTGTTGTATTTTATATCTATGTGTGTATATTCTATGAAAGAGAAGATGCTTCATTGATGCGTGCACTTGTTATCCTTGGATTTCTTTTTACGATCTTCACTTGAATTCGATCGGCGTGTACCCTGAATTGGCATGTAAGGTGGCGTGGGGCTGGCGTTTTGATCTATAAATGAATGAAAATATATTAGTATAAAGTTGTTGGCTTCTGAGTTTATCCTTTAAATACATATATACCAAAGTTGCCGGACTTGGAGTATTTCATGTGTGGCGAAATATCGTGACCACTTGAGAGAGTGCTGTCATGGGAACCCGCCTCCGAGCCATAATTCTCCGAGCTGCAAAAGAAATGGAAGATTAGTTGAAGTTAAATGAAAGAGTCAGATTTTCCTCCTTACCGCGTCATCGAGTTGTGCGCCTGCAGCTGCTGCACTGTCTCCGCGGCCATGTGCAATGAGATGGGTCGCTGACTTGATCCCTGGCCAGGTCGACAGCTATCCACGGGCAGTGTATAGATATCATCCTCGCCACGAGTGAGACTATGTGCAGCGGCAGCTGCTTGACGCTGTTGCCTTTGCATGGAACCATGTGTGGACGAGCTGTCTCGTGTCAGACTGCCATTGGTCAATGTGCCATTTGGCTGACGTTGCTCTCGACTGTTATTAAGCACATCAATGGGATTCGAATAGGCTTCCACATCGATATCTGCTGGCATTTGTGATGACGACGACATGCAGTCCTGTGGCAGTGACAAAAGCGGACCGCAATGTGAACCATTGGTGCCACACAGCAAACTGTTGCCCCCGCTGCCGCTTCCACCAGCAGCTGCTTCTTTTTGCTGCGATTTGCGCAGACGCGCCTTCTCCTTGGCACGCTTTACTTTGGCTTTTTCCTGTGAACAATTTTTTATTATTAAATACAGTTTAGTTTGCTTCTAATTAATACTTACACGCTCTTGTAACATCTTGGCCAGCTCCTTGTCCTGCGCCTCGATGGCCATCATGCGATCACGATGCTCCTGCCTCATATTGTCCTTGCTTTCGATTGCCTGCAGACGACGCGCCAGCAACTGCAAAAGGGATTGCGAGATATGATCAGGTTATAAGTTTTGAAATATATTTTTTATTTATTAAATATATATTTTTTTAATATTTGTTTCTGTCGTAGAATGTGACGAGAGATAATTTGTAATTAATAAACATGTTAACTAATAAACAGAAAATTAAACCACATATTGTTAATATATTAAACATTCTTCGACTTCACAAATTCCAAAAAATATTCATTTTTAATAAAGGAAAAAAAAGATTGTTGAGAGTAACATTTTCATAAACTTGAAAGCTATTAGAGAAACTCGCATTCTGTTTATTGGGTTAATTAGTTATCTTATCTTATGCTATTAAAGGATAAAATAACTTAACTTAAGTAATGAAATCAATAAACTTTATTGGAGTTTCTTTTATATATATAATATTATTGTTAAATCATTTAGTTAATTCAGTCCATTAAAAGTTGAGAGTTTCTTTCAAGTGTTAACGTTTCAGTTAGATTTAAATAAATATTTTAATGTATAAATAATTGTATCTTTTAAATGTTATTCTAAATAAACGATATTGTCGACTGCCTTGATTGATGTTCATTTATAATTCAGTAAAAATGTTGTCAGTTGATTTTAGTGGGGACTTTACCTCATCCTTTTGCTCCTGCTTGAGTTTCTTGCTCATCTCGTGTATTTCCTCTGGCGGCACTCCAATATCGCGTAGACTCGCATAATCGCAGGGATCCACATAGAGCTCAATGTCATCGGCATGTTGTTGCATGTGTCGCTCGACGGCTTTGGCATTGCCCAGTCCAAAGTTGCCCACCATTTGATCATATTTTTCCGGTGAGAGTTTCTGAAATTTGGGTTCGGTTCGAAGTAAGTTCTCATTGGATGCTGAACGTTGTGGCGTTGCTGCATCGACATTGATTGCTGCCGCAGCAGCTGTGGTTGCTGCTTTTGCTGCTGACATTGCGCGTATGCTGTCAGCAACATCGGCATAATCCACAAGCTCAAGCTCATCGATGTCAGTTGCATGATTGATATTGTGTGTTGCTGTTGTAGTTGTAGTAGGTGTGGTGTTGTGCTGGGATATGGATGCGGTGCTGATGCGACGTGCTGATTGATGTGATTGTTGTTGTTGTGCATGATGGAAGCGTGACTGTTGCTGATGTGTCTGTTGCTGTGGCGCTGTGTGCTCAGCATCACTCACCAACAGCTGATTGTGCGACTGTGACTGTGTCTGTAACTGTAACTGTAACTGTGTGTGTTCTTTAGGTGCTTGTCTACTGGGTGTGCTATTTGCTGCTGCTATTGCTGTTGATATTGTTGTTGTTGCTGCTGCTACTGCTGCTGTTGGCATATCTAAAATATTTGGTATGAGCGATAGTCCTACATAGTTGTCTGTTTGTGAAAAGTGTTGCTGCTGCAGCTGCAATGGTTGCTGCTGCTGCTGCTGCTGACTGAGAAATCTAGCTTGTTGTGAGGTGCTGGGCTCAAGGCTGCCATTTGATTGTTGCTGTTGTTGTTGCTGCTGCAACTGCTGCTGGTGTATACTTGCTTTGGCTGGTCGCGGCGGTGGACGACTTTTATCCCGTGTTGCTGGCGGCGGCACAGGCGGCAGATTCACATAGATTTCCTGCAGATAACAGATGGTTAATTATTAAGAAAATTATTATTTAATAAATAAATTGCAGATGATACAACGAATGTCGTAGATCTTAAAATAAAATAATTGTGCTTATTTCTTTAAATACTTTTTGCAATGCATCTCTGCTCCTGTATATCAAAGAGAGATTTCTTTTTTCCAAATCAAAAGTATTGACAAATATATTATACATATGTTCAAAATTAAAGAAAATTAAGTTTGGTATTTAGAGAACAAATTATAAAGAAAAAAAACATACCGCTTAAAAATCGCTACAATTTTTACAAAGTTATGATGAACTGAACACTACGAACTCTTCCTCTTTATTCAATTCACAATTCAAATTGATTTTATCTAAGAAAATTTTAAATTTATTAATACTTTCATGAAACATAAACAGGGAATTTATTGAGGTATCTGCGATTCTATAAATTATATAGAATAAAATTATGAATACCACATTCATATTAGGTCTGTCTCAGCGACTTTAATGGCTAGTTTTTTCACTAGAGTGTAGAGGTAGAGCTAAGTAGAGTTGAGTAGAGGAGTGTAAACATTAGAGCTATTTGACAACTCTATCGTAGAGTTTTCTTTATAGTGAAAATACATTTTCTTGATATTTGATAGATATTTAAGTTTCTATATTTGCAATTGAATTTTCTATGTAATCTTTAAATCATATATCATCTGTGTATTATTTATATTATTATACTAATTTTAGGAATGCTCTCATAGACGCACCTGCATTTTCTGAGCTATAAGCTCACTCTGTTGCAGCTCCTTTTGCTGTTGTTCCTGCAGATCACGTTCCAGCTTGTCAGCGATTTCTTTGGCAACGCGTTTATCGTGCTCCTCTCTGATGAAAGACAACAACAGATTAATGGGATGGTAAGAAAAAATTGGTAGAGAAATCTAATTGTAAGATATTTAAAATATATTACTGTTCAGTGAGGCGTCGTCGATAGGCCTCCACCTGACGTTGGGCCTGCTCTGTTTCCTTAATTTGTTCATGCAGAGCCGTGGGGAAATCTTCGCGCACCACCGCATTCCTATACCGATTGCCCTTATAAAAGTCGTTAACTGCAATGAGATAAAAAAATAAAATAAAAAATGAGCTGAATGCAATCTTAGAGGAACTTGGAGTCTTGTTGGAACTTACTCTCCTGGGACTGCAACTTGTAGGCCAGAGCGCCGTCCTCACGCACGAGCCATTCCTTGCAAACTGAAATGAGAAAAGGAAAAGAGAAGAGATGAGAAGAGAGAAATATGAGATAGAGAGCAGTGTGAGTGAGAGATGTGCTTAAGTTATTAAGGTTGCCTCTAATCACCTTTTGATGGCCAATAAACTGTCAGCTCTGCCGAACTTGATTACAATTCATAAAGATACTTAACGACAACGGAGCCTATCAAATTACAAGCCAAATCTAATGAAGCCCCACATATAAAAAAAAGACTCCACTTAAGGATTGGAAACTCGATGAGTCACGTTCATGTTCGGTCTCTCAAATATTGGGGGCAGTTTTAACAAAGAAATTCCATTGAAGATGCACATGTTTCGTTGCGTTTCACGGAAATGCATTTGATGTGGCTCCAGATACAGATATATGTATGTACATACAAAAGCGGGAGTAGGAGTTGAGGAAGATGGAGGAGGAGGAGGAGGGACGGATGTCAGCTTTTGATCGATTTGCCGGGCAGCGAGATCTTTGTTTGTTGATAAGCGAAAGCGTGGTACAAGAAATTTACTTTTAATTGTAAGTTTCTGTTTGTATAGAATTTTGTTGTTGATTGTCAGCTTATAAAGAGGGGCAAATGTGGTTGGTTGGTTGTTGTTGTTGCTTGTGATTCGCCTGAGGTCTGGGGTCTGAGTTCTGTACACTCTGTTTATGTTTCGCTGTCATTTATCATTAGTTACAGAGCAGTTGGTAATTGGTTGCCTTTAGGGGTCGCCATCAACTAAAATACGAAAATTGTTGAATGCCGCTTTACAAAATGGAAAGTGCCAGACGAACGAAAGTGGCATCAAAGTCTCAAGTGTTACTCCGAGTATGTGTGAAGCATCTGTTGCTTCTAGCGATAATAAATGAACCAAAAGCAATCAAAGTGATTCTCATTTATGAAGTTGTTTATTGAGCCACGAACTTCTCTAACCTCTTGAGCAGGAAATTTACATTTCATTTATTTTTATGATACTAGTTTCATTTGAAATGCAATTGCACTTTAAATATTTAAAGTTTAGACAGATCAAAGTTCATCTTGAGCGCAAAATTTTAAATATTATTCATCAGTATTTGAATAGGATTACAACTGAAACTACTTGCAAACAAAAAAGCTATTAAAAGAAGTTTTATAATTTTCTGCATTTACTAAACTAAGAAAAGATTTAATTTTGTATTATTTCGAAATTTATTCCTTTATTTTAACACTTTGCAACGAATTTATATTTTCATTACAAAGTCTTGACTACTATGTACTATGTATTCTGTTTGGTAGTTCTAAGTATAAATATTAAACTTTCATTTCCTATTTATTTATCAAAAATATCATGCAAGCTTTTGTGTTTGTAAATCATTTCAAATTTTATCCATTGTAACTACTAACTGGTCTATTTTTAATAATCTCAACATTAAACTAAGATACAAATCATTGATCTACATTCAACACCACTTTTTCCTTTGTACACTTAAGTATAAAGAGTATACCTTTTTATTATCCATTTAAAGATCTTCTAACCAAACGACATGCAATGGTTTTATAGTATCTTTTTAAACATTTATGTCACAGTCGTTTATTTCTACAATTTCCACACGAAAGTCTTAATGAATTTTGAAGATAGACATCAATGCTCTGCTCTTGATTCTATATTATCCCTATGAAATTTATGTATATAGAGAGCATAACAAAAAAATAAAAATTTTCCATTAAGCCAAATGTCGTTAAATTGTTTCTGTAGCGTCGTATCCAAAGTTTATTTGGAAGATAAAAAACATTGCTCTACTTTCAATTTCAATTTGTTGCTTATAAAGTTGTTATCGATTTAAAAATCTTTTCAGTCTTCTGTTTATTATTATTAAACCAAACGACACACGCAATTGTTTTTAATAGTTTTCAGCATAATCATACAATTGAGTCTTTTATCATTCATTGAGTATATTCGTATTCAAACTCATATATCATTCAGCTCTTATTAGCTACTCAATTTTGACATTTGAGAGTCGAGAGTCCCTCATGAGTGCGTTATTAATGTGACACTTTGAGGAAATCGCTTTAATTTAAAGGTTCTTTGACTTTAAACTGTCAGTTGAGCAATTAGCTGAACTCTGACCACAGTTGTGAATGTGCCTCGAGGGAGGGAATATTGGTTTCCTGCTTGTTGCATGCAATTAGACCAACTTGCCTAGTTGAATTATGTGGCATGACCCTGTAACAGCCCCTTCCCCTTCCCCTTTCTACACTCCACAGCTGCTGTCGCTGTTGCTTAATTAACTGCAATTTGCGGAACTGAAAGTGCAACAAAATTGCCACATAATAATGATGATGCCTGTGGCAAGAAAGAAGAAAGCAAGACTTGCAAACATAATCAATTTAGCTGTTTGCTTTTCCATTTGATTTCTGACTGACCAAAGAAACTACCTAAGTAGACTAAGTATACAAAGTATCTGACTGTGAGTGTATGTATGTTTGTGCCGCTGCATATGATTTCAACAAAATTGTATCTGCTGCTCTGCATAAACAACAGCCAAAGTATCTTTTTTCTTTATATATGTATTTTTGTTTGTTATTTGTGCCCGTTCGGCGTGATTGCTCCGGTTGGCCCTCTCGTCTTACACATTGGTTCATTATATTGCGCTGACTTCAGCATACGTATGTATTACCCGCTATACCCTGTACCCGTCACTCTGCACCCCATCCCCTCACTTCCATCAATGTGGCATGTGTTTATTGTGCTTTCAGCATACATATTACTTACTAAGTCTCTTGTGTCTTACGTTGTTCTTTCGTTCGCTCGCTTGGCTTTTGCTTAATAATGCTCTGCAAAAGCGCAGCTTTGTATACCCTGTAAGCTAAAAATTGTGAGGGTATGTGGAGGTTCTTAACGAACTGAAAGCGAGCATAGATATGTGTAATTGCAAATAACTGTGATATGGTAATACATTTTATAATCAATTTTTAAGTGTTGGGATTGAACAAGATTTTAGAATTTAAAAATTTCATTTAGTTAATCAATTAAAAAGAGATTTTTTAAAATGTAGTATCGATTTATATATCAAATCTTGTTCAAAATGGATTCCACATAAAAATCGTCCTGAGTTTGGGAAAACTATACTAGTTTAAAGATTTATATCAAATATTAAGACCATAATAATATTTCAGTAGTCTCTTTCTTGCAACATTATTAAAAAAATGCTTCTTGTAATTGGATTCTGGGTATTTTTACAGTCTGGCATGCTCAACTATAGAATATCTACTCGTTATTATGCACAACGTACGTCGAATCAAAATGGTAAAAATAAGTTAAACTTTGCCTGACTGGTCAGCAAATGTTGACGATAACTTACTGTACATTTTACACCAGGCCGTTAAATAATTGTTCATTACAATTTGTTTTTCTTGTATGCTTTATTATTAAAAAGTCACAGGAAATGGGCGAGGCAGTAAAAAAGTAAAAAGTATTGCAAATATGTCTACGAAAACTGTTGATGTGTATGGAAAACGATTTCAGCTGTCGATTGTAAATGTAAAAAGCACTTGTCACACGAATTTTGAAATTCTTTTCATTTCCTGTTAAGCACACAAACACAAACACATACAAAAGTCATTGATAAGCAAGGTAGGAACTCTAAGAAAATAAATTAAAACATAATGACAGCTGATTTATTATACGTTCCTTAAGTCGAAGTTGGAGTCAGAGTTTTGTTTGTGCAGAGAAATTGTTTTGTTAAATATTCGTAAGTATTTACCTTGCCCTGCAACGGGTTTCTTTTTGCGCCAAAAAAAACTGTTGACCTCTTCTAAAGACAACAACAATAATAAAGTGGCACTCATTCCACACTATGTGTGTGTGTGTGTGTAATGTGTGGTGTGTGGTGTACTGTGGTGCAATGCGGGTCGCCAACAGTTTATTGACTTGACCAAAAAGAACAAAGTGTCAGGGAACGGGTTAGTAAGTCACTGGAGTTGTATTCGAGACCATAATGCGTCATGTTGTGAGTTCAGAGGAATTCCTAAATTTTTAGCTCTTTTTGGCCAACTCACTAAAGTTGTTGGTTTACATTTTTTTGCATGTGTTAATTGTTCGAATTCTGCAGCTGACGAAGCAGAAACAGATCAGAGTTTTCTTACGGTTCGTTTAAGATATATACATTTATTTACTAACATGTTTGTATTTTATGACTGCTACAGAATTTTAATGGGAATATTAATTTTTAATATTATAAAATGGGAGTGGAAGAGTCTTTGTTACAATTATAGTAGACATTTTTGCTTGTAGAATTTTGTTATGCCTTCAACTACTTTTGATTGAAAATTAAATTCACAACCGGTTTTTAACCAGTTCATGTTTTGACAGACAAGATTAAAAGTGCTTCTTAATGAGGGCCTAATCTTTATACCCTTGCAGAGGGTATTATAATTTTGTCACGAAGTTTGTAACGAATTGAAGGAGGCGTGTCAGACCCCATAAAGTATATATATTCTTGATCGGGCGATGAGCTGAGTCGATATAGCCATGTCCGTCTGTCTGTCTGTCTGTTTCTATGCAAACTAGTCTCTCAGTTTTGAAGCTATCTTGATGAAACTTGGTAGAGGTCCGTCTTTTTGCTGCACGCAGTACATATGTCGGAACCGGCCGGATCAGATCACTATATCATATAGCTGCCATAGGAACGATCGGTTCGGAATCAACATTTAGTATGATAAACTTTTTTGTTTCTCAATATATCTCAACCAAACACACAGATTGTGTGTTTGATATAGTTTTATACATCCCTACCAAATCTGGCTCAAATCGGACAACTATATCATATAGCTGTCATAGGAACGATCGGTTCAAAATCAACATTGAGTATGAAAAACTTTTTTGTTTCTTAAGATATCTCAATTAAACTCACAGATTGTCTGTTTGGTATAGCTTTATACATCCCTACCAAATTTGGTTTAAATCGGACAACTATATCATATAGATGTTATATGAACGATCGGTTCGAAATCAACATATATGTATGTAGTATAAAAAACTTTTTTGTTTCTTAAGATATCTCAATTTAACTCACAGATTGTGTGTTTGGTATAGTTTTATACATCGCTACCAAATTTGATGTAAATCGGACTACTATATCATATAGCTGCCAAAGGAGCGATCGGTTCGAAACCAATATTTAGTATGTATAACAAATTTTGTAAAAAATCTGACGGCTTACACGGGGCACTGCAAGGGTATCCAAACTTTGGCGCACCAAAGTTAGCTTGCGCTATATTTTTAGATTAAATCTATGTTCTTGTATTTTAAACGGAGTCACTCAAAAAAGTATTCATTACCAATTTAATGCCTAAACAGTTTTAATAAGAACTATAAACTGAATTTGGAAAAGACAAAACACAATACAAAGTGAGATAGAAATATAAATTGAAGCTAATATTTCCTTAAAATTGTTCTATTTATACAACATTGCATTGTCAAAAAACTTTGAAAATATGAAATATGTTTGCAAATTTAAACTTTTAAAATCAATTTAATTAAACATTTCGAGAAAGTGCTTTGAGTTTAACCTACATTTAACTGTTGGCTTTTCCTTTGCAGTTCAAATTGAAGGCCACAAACTGAAGTGATTTTCAATAGCCTTTCTCCAGTGAACTCTTTGTTAGCCACCTCAATTAACCTTCGCAATGCATTCAATTACAAATACAGTTCACAGCATTTTTTTTTTCAAACCGACAACACTTTGGTTTGGTTTGCAGTTGCAATTCCCTTAGCCTTTATTGTGGGGCTTCCATCAATGATTATTTTTTTTCTACCTCTTTTCCACCTGTCATGGTATGTCTTTCTCTGTCTGTGTATTTGTCCCTCTCTCTGTCTTGCCGCCCACAGCAAGCGAGCAAGTTCAAATTGTTGTTTAGGCATGAATGGTTCGAAGAAGGAAAAAGAAGATCGCGTGAAAAGTTACACAACGAAATGAAATTCGAATATGTAAAACTGAAACAAAATTTGATGCATACGTGTATGCAAGACATGTGATGGAAAACTAGATAAGTGAGGAAAAACAATTATGAAGCCAGAGCAGGAAAACCAAATTGGAAAGTCGTATGTCGTGTTGAGGCTGCTCAACGTGAAAATTTATGAGAGCCACCGAAAAGCAGGAAAAATGGCTGTCGACAATCGTCTGCATTGCATTGATTAGCGGCTGAAAGTGGAAAAACCTGACTCAAGGTTGTTGAACATGCCACCACAGCCAAGAGACGGCTACCAACAGAGACCCAAACAAATATGTGGCTGCAACAACGACGCCGACGCCGACGCAGATGCGACGCGCCGCAATGTGAGGCAACTATTTGAATGTTGCAGCTGATGGATACACACAGAAAGCAACTGAAGATGCAACACTCACAACACATATGAATATACCTACACCCAAGTGTGTCTGTGTGTGTGTGCACAACCATTGACCTTAGCCATGGTCATAATGATCATAATAAGAAGCTGACACAGCTGTGGGAAGAATTCAACTCAAAGAAAATCAATTTCAATTTCAATTTGAATTTGAATGAAATGCCGATTAGACAGACCGATTGACTGATTGATTGGCCAGGTTTCAGGCTTAACAACTAAATTGTTATGGCCAAAAGCAAAGAGAATCAGCCACAATTATGCCTTACCGGTTGTGTTGACTTTTGCCCATTTAAAATTAGCGTAATTTTCATTTTTTATGGCATCATCTGAATCGTTTACAAATCTCATTAGCCAGCTTTCTCTCATTCTCTCCAAATATGCTTATTCATTTGGCTCACAACAATTGTCTAGCTGGTTAATCAAAGCCACTAACGAGTGCAACGACGACTAACTAGTTTAATTTTTGAGAAACCAAAACACATTTCGTTCTCATTTGTTGTGCACCCAGGCAAAGAGTCTGCTCAGACAGCTTGACAAAGACCTAGTTCTTTTAGCTTATTATTTATAATAATTTCTAATAAAATCTAGATTTAAGATCAGTTTAAGTAGTTATATCTGAAGTTTAAGACGTTTATCGGTTAGATCTTTTCAAATTGTGGTATTTCCTGCAAGAGACTATAAAATTTCATATGATATTGTGCTGAGAGAATCTTAAGTCGTTTTAGAATATCGCAAAACCAGTTTTCTAATTTCCAACGTTGTCTTTGGAAATTGTGATGAGTATCAAAGTATATATTTCATCACTAATAACCACAGTAATTTCAGCACAGGGTATAAAGCAACAATTTTGTACTTTGATTAAGCAAACTGGTTTTAATTATACGGTAATTTCAGACTTACTTGATTCAAGTTGTTCTTGATAAGAAATACAATTGAATCTGGTTCCATGAATATAATTCATATTAAGAACAAAATTATTAAGACAGAAATAATTCCTGAATTACACATACTGATCTTTATATTTTCAATGAAGAAATAAGTTAATGTGTTTATTGAACTAAGTTTGGAAAGTTTATACATCAACCTGTCTTTAAACCTTTCAAACTATCTTTAAGGCATATGTGATATTTTAATCCTTTTAAAGTTTAGATTTTAAACTATATCAAATTATAAAACATTCAGTCTCTGCCTAAGGATACTTCTTTAAATGTTTAAAGGTTATAAAGAAGTTTATTTACTCTATTATATTATAACTTTGAATTATTCATTTTGATATAACAAAGATATTCTATTTTTAAATGAATAGAATATCATATATAAACTACATTAAAAGAATAACTGACTAGTGAGAACTCAGCTTAAATACTTTTACTTTTACTGGTGATTTTTAAAAATTGTTCCAGACTAAATTTACAATAAATGCTGTGCTCAATTCAAGACAAGTCCGACTTCAAAAGTTCATTTCTGAAAAGAAACTTTTAAAATCCTTTGTATGCGAAAACAATTATGAAAGTACGGAGTAGTTTGTGAGTTGGCTGGGCTTTTAGGTGGGCATCTCTAGGCTGAAAACCAAGTGGAGACCTCTTTGTGGCACTTGCACATCCTGTCGCCGACAAGTGAATCATGCGAGGCATGCAGCAGAGGCAGAGGCAGAGGCAGGACAGAGGAGCAGGAGAAGAATGCCACATAAACTGCATACTGCATTCAGTGAGGCAGTTCAGGCATCTCGTCATGCAACTGTCGACTGTTTCATTCCATTTTCTTGTCCCCTTCTCCTTTTCACCCCCTCTTACGAGGCAGTTTGTCAGTCAGCGAGGCAAGAAAGAAAAAGAGGCCAGCGGTTGGTTGAGTGCCACAGCCTGGATGACTTCAGACTGGGGACTGGGAATCTTTTGTCTTTAGTTATGCGTGCTTGGGCGCAAATGAAGCGGCTGTCCGAAGGAGTCAGCTGTTGGCTGTATCTTTAAGATACAAGATACAATGAGTGGCAAGCTCTTTGAGCATATTTTATTTTCCTTTTTTTTTGTTTTTTTTTTTGCATGTCTACTCATCAAATGGAAAGTGCTCGCAGCACATTTTTGCACCTCATTTTCCCTTTGAAAAGCAAAAGCAAACGCAAAACTTAAACTAAAACAGTTCGCATTTGTTTATTTTCAGTTGATATTTCTACTTTACAGCATGTTTCGGCATTATGTTTTTAGATGTTGTCCGTCTTTTGCCCTCTTCTGACTGGCAGGTCATTGTTTTTGTTTATCGTTTCATGAAAAACTTTCAAAACCAAATTGAAAAAACATACAAATTGCTAGCAACCCCTTTGGGACAATTTGAGAAAGTTTCTCTTCATCTCTCTTTTGATTAGCATAACAAAAATGATGACTAAAATGTTTTTTAGTTCGCAACTGACATCAACTTTTGTCGCAGATCTTTGTTACGTTAACTTTTTTTAATTGATACCAGACATGAGGTTGAATACAGTCCCCCTGCGGGCACATTTCTTTATTGAACTTAATTATAAATACTCTTACGTCTGTGAAATGAAGTAACAAATTTGATGCCTTTGTTTATTATGACTTCTATGCTATGCCCTGGCTTTTCAAATTTATGTAAATATTTACTATATGTTATATAAGTTTTTCATCCGATTCGGGTTGTTGTTAATCAACGTAAAACGAGCCTTCTAAGACTGCATATGATTCATGTTGTGTTCACTATCGTTGCTTAGCTAAGAATGTTTGCAGTTGAAATGGAACCTTTCCATAAAAACTGACGGGTTCTTGGAAATATTTTGGATGTTGTTAGCATTGGTCTTACGGGAATTGATTTTAAATATTTGTTATTTAAGCTGATAAATAAATGAAATGTTTTCATTGTGCAACATTATTATTTATTTAACAACTTCAACTTGGCACTAAAAGAAATCACGTACTTGGAGCATTTATCGCTAATCCTGCCGATAAGTTATTACCCTATTTACTTTTGAGCTTACAATTAGTATATAAATTCAAAAAAATTGTCATATTATATGTACATAAAGTAACCTACACAGAATTAAATATAAAAATATCCCTACATTGATGCAAAACGTTAAAATTTAAATAGAAAGGTTTTCGTTTATAATTCCCAAACAGTTAAAACAAAAGTCTTGTAAAATGGCTTACAGAGCGGCAATTAAGAATTTCAATTGGAAGTGAAATATTTTACTTAAATAAGTAAAATATACCGAGAAAGATAAAGAATTCAAAATGCCTTTTGACAGTTTTTTTAGTTTGTTTTTTCGAGTTCCCACTTTTTTATTTTTAGTGTTATTATACATAGGTTTGTCAAAGAGTATGACAAAGCCCCATACTTATTTCTCTTGAAGAGCATGAGTTACCTTCTTTTTATTCTTTTTCAAGTCCCCTTTATTTTATCTTATGTAATTTTACACATTTTCAGTATTTCATTATCACACTCAAACACACTCATACCATATACGCTAATCTATGAATATAGTTTGCGGCAATTAGATCTCAAAATGTGCCACTTTCTGTACATTGTAAATTAATGATTCTAAAAACATAAAAACAACAACAGCAAAGAGCGTAACAATTTTAAAACTCACCCTAACTAAATGAGAAATCTTCCCCCTTCCCCACTTCCACACTCATTCTCATAATGAACTTGAGCAATTTGAAATGATACGAAAATAATTTGTTCGCTCAACCAAAAGATACTCAACGAATCTGTGTTGTTGTTGTTGGAGTTCTTACCCTCATTAACATGTCCTGATCGTGGCAATGCTTCCTTTTTGGGCACAGCGGCCGTTGTTGTTGTGAAATTATTCATTTTAAAGCTGAGAGAGAGATAGAGACTCGAAATGCTTTTCCCGTTTTTGTTGTTGTTTCGCTTGAACAGGTGTTTAAATTATGAGCTCAAGGACGCAAAGTTGTTTTTGTTGTTGTTATAATTATTCTTGTTGTTGTTTTTATGTTAAACGTTTCAGTTTCAGGTTGAGAGTTTGATGCTGCCGCACCTTTCAGTTGAACGAAGCGAAGCAACGTTGTTGTTGTTGCTGTTCAACTTGTTGAAAGAAGAGAGCGAGCGACAAGCGGCGTCGCTTTCAATAGATAAACAGCAAGAGCAGCAAAAACCTGACTTGATTTTTTTCTTTTTTTTTTTTTAGAAACTTTTCACTTAATTGCGTCGCTTATTATATGCGGCATCCACGCGCACTTAAATATGCTGCTTGCAACGCATTTCACTTTCACGCCACGCGATTTATTTATAAATTTCACACCAACAACATTAAAACAACACTAACACCAACTCAAAACGCAAAACACAACACAAACAACGCGCGCGTCGGGCAGCTGCAATTTTGTATCTGCCCAAAAAGAACTCGCTTCGTCAGTCGCTCTTTTTTAATTGGCAAAATGACGGTTTGTTCTGTTTTCCGTTGCGACGCGCTCGCAGCCTGCAACAAGCGAAAGCCGCTCAACGAATGCGGCGGGCAAAAGAGTCGTTGAAAGAGGTTGGTTGTTTGTATAGTGCACATAACAGACCAGAGATGGCGCCACTAAATGATAGAAAACTTAAATGTTTTAATAATTTTTCTTCGACTTTTTTCGAATTATTAGTTATTTTATTAATTATCTAATGATTTTATTATTCGCTTTTGCGTATCTCGATAGTTGTTGCTGCTGTCTATCAAGAAAACGGTAACTTGAAATGTATATCGATTGTGCCTCTCAGATTCGAGCGCTCCGATAGAATTCACACAAAAAAGTGCTGCCAAGTCTCTCACAACATTTGAACGCTGAAGTCAGCCATGACTTACCCAAGTTTCACACCGCACATTTAACACAAGCTTGGCAGCACCTGGACCTATACCAGGTATTGTGCAATTGAAGACAAACTCGGGTTAAGCGCGCAATTCAAATTAAGTTAAGTGCTAGATTATAAGAAATACAGGGGATCACTTAATAAATAGATCAGTATTCGCAATCCCTCGGGAAGTCAATTCATATGTATTAATTCCAAATAAAAAGACAAACAAATAAAATTCGACGCATTCTACCCAGAACGCATACAAATTTTAAATTTTTTGTCTTGAAAATAAGGGAAGTGAAAAAAGAGAGCACATTTTCTTTGTGCAAATCCAGAAGTTGCGAGAAATTAGTTTAGTTGACAGCACTGCTCATAACAGAAACAAAACAAGTCGAATTGCAAATCAAAACAATTAACGCATGCAGTTCTATAAGGTTATTGTTTATATTGTTAACACATGACATCAAGTGTTTGTACATTTGTTATTTATAAGTATCAAAACAATGACGAAAACCCAACTATCTTTTCATTGCCGAAGACGTTATACCCTAATAGGTGGATTGTATAGCAAATATAAGTTTATCAAAAATAGTTTGTTTAAGGTATGATGTAATGATTTATTAGGAAGTACTTTTTATTTAATTAAATAAACAATAATTCCCTCAGCACCTAATCAATTTAAAAGATTCTCCAGCTGTGACTTCCTTATAAGAAGACACACTAACTTGCCGTAAAAGTCAACTCATTGTTATTGCGTATTTTGTTTATAACTAAATCCACATTCAACGTGTTTTCATTCATAAAAAATAAATAAACTCGACTACTTCTGTGTATGAGTCAACAAAAATTTGCAGTCTTCGTGTTTATCAGGCTTTGTTTTGTTTTTATTTTGGGTAAAAGTTGTTAAATTTGTTTTTATCATTTTTTGCAGTTTAGCTTGTTAATTGTATTATTAGCGCAAATTTCATAGAAATGCAATTTAAAAGCCAAGTTCAAAGTATGCGCTCAATAAATGAAACCAAATAGAAATGAAATCTCAGTTACCAATACATCAATAACTTTAGCTATGCCTCGCTACCTGTTACCTGCCAGCCTCAGCCATAGATAAAGATACATAGGATATACAGATACAAGATACTTTTGAGTAAACAAAAATAAACAAAAGTCAAGTCAACTCGTTGAGTACATTTTGCTAATGATTTATCATAGTATGTGTGAGTACAACTGCATGTGTGTGTATGTGTGTGTGTGTATCTGTGTGCAGTTCGAGCTCTGGTTGGTAACACTCCGATACGCGATCGTTGCTGTTGCCAGTTACGAGTTGAATGTGGTTCAAAGCGAGTCGCTGGCGGATGACGTAAAAATATCGTACACAAATTTGTTAAGGAAAAACCATAAAAAAGGTGTAAAAAATATTGCAAATCATTAATAAAATAATAAAAATTCAAGTGCATAGTTGGAAAAAGCAATTGGAAGTTTGCCAAAAGCGCTAAAAGGTGATCGTTTTTGGCCAAGTTAAATATACAACTATAAACTCGTTTCAAAAGCGGCTCACACAGACACACACCCATACAGAGGCAGCTTCTTAAATACACTCAACTCAAAGAGAGCGAACTCACAGGTTTCTCGCTGCCAAAACGAAGCCAGCAATTAAAGAAAGAAGTTCGACAACAAGCGGGGAAAGGGGAGCGGCAAGTTATGAATCATAGCCAAGTGGTCTACAAAGAAACAACTCCAGAAGAGCCACACATTGATTGAAGCTACCTCAGAGCTTGTTAACGTTATGTAAACAACAGCATAAACAAAAAACAAACAAAGCTTAAATAATTATAAATAAATTCAAATAAATCAATAAATCTTGGAGAAAACTCATCATTGATGTCTGCCAAGGAAATGCGTCCATTGTCTCTCTCCATTGGCGCCTCATTGCTGGGCAGCAGTTTTTCATTGGTAACTGCAGCCGCGGGTCAAAATCAAAATCAAAATCCAGGATCGATGGATAATCTGGATTGTCATGGCCGACTCTGCCATCCTGTGGATGAATATTGCTCGCCATTCAACGAAGGCTGTACGCCGTGTTCCACCATTTGTGATGCCAGTACACATAATTATCAGGCGGATACGTGTGCCAAGGAATGCTCAGGTGAGTCCATCAAAATTGCAATACATTCCCCATCGATTACATCACAATTGGTTTTCCATTCGAAATGTGGTTAAGGTTCACAGCAATTAACTGTTGATTGTTTTAACAATTGATTAGCTCATTGTTTTGCTAACTATGCAAATAATACAAGACTACTGAGTGGGGGTGAAAACTAGCTGTTTATAAGGTTCCATTAAAATATATATACTTAGCACTCTTTGTCGAATTCAAAAACAAATCGGTCTGCACACAAAAGGTGTAAGCAAATGTCAAATTATCACTTCCGTATTGTTATAATATATTTGTATAAATATGTGATTTTAATGTGAGCTTATGTGTTATTATCTAGCTGTTATCTAGATATTAATCTATATAATATAATAGTTGTTCATAATTGTAAAGATTATAGTCTGTTAAAGGTTTAAGTTTAAATCTGTGAATCATTACAAAAATAAGCATATTATTCAGCTTCAATTGCTCATAATCAGTATTTAAGCTTTATTTTATCTCTAGTCTCTCCTAGTCCAACTACGTCTACAGATATAGTATTACATCATTTAAATTTATATACAAAATGTTAGCATCACAATAAATGTTGTTTTTAGAAGATTTCAAAAGATTTGATTGTCTACATTTCTAAAGTTTAAGCTCACCAAATTCTTTCTATATCCTTTACAGAATACAAGAAGTATGAGCCACTTAAAGCCGAGATCCACAGCATAAAGAATACCCAACATCTCATATTGTTGCTGTTGAGCATTCTTCTAATATTGATTGCCATACGTTACTTGGTCAAGTGCTTCAGTTGGCTGCGACACAAGCGTTGCATTCAACAGATGCTGTCGAGGCTGCTCTCAAAGCCATATCATGGTAATGCCAATGGAAAGGATCTCAATGCCACGACCATACAGAATTTCAATGCCATCAACCGTGACATTGAAAGGGCGCCTTCACAGATCTATAGTGTAGCAGGTAAGTGACAATTAAATGACTACCTGAGAAATTCATCATTCATAGTATAATTTTAATTTTACAACCAGGCGCTGCTGAAGGCTCTGTGCTGAATATGGCGACTCCGGTGAGCACACGTTATCCGGCCGAGAATAGCACAACACCAACAACTGTAGTCACTGAAATTGGCTATGGACAAGGATACGATAATCAGGCAATGGTTGTCACACCCGTCACTGAGAAGCCAGCAGCTACTATGCCGGCTGCTTTCTAAGTTTAATCATCCTTCACAACTCACACAGCTTGAAAAAGCAATTAAAACCGTGTGCATCACATTGAAACTAGTGATATTTTAATATATACATAAGACAGCTGAAAAAATACATACTATAAGTTACTTTTAATATAATTACACATTGCATATTACTTAAAATAAACATTTAAACCTAACAGTTGTCGATCGATAAATCATTTTAGTATTTTTAATGTTTCTTATCGAAAAATTAAAAACAGTTTAAGTGTAATCGATAAGTCGGATTAACATTTGCGATAAATTGTGGCGGTCGGACAATACACAAAAGTATCAGTGTTGTCAAATAAGCGCCAGAATTCATTGAGTAAAAATATTTATACCATTAAAGTCCATTTTTATTTGGAGCAAAGGACACAGCAGCCTGTCAAAGACTTACGGAGACTGTAAGCTTGATTAACAAATGAAAAACAAACCACAAATGTATGTAAACTTAAGAATATTGTCATTTATTTAAATATGTAATTCTCAATTCAAATCGTTTTCTAACATAAAGCTTAAGCCTAATATTGAAAGTTGTCAAATGTTATAGCTAACGAGTGAAACTCCTACGTATAAATATATTATCTAAATATGGCAAAATTTGTATAAGCAGCTGAATTAAATGGCTTTTCGATATGTTATAAAATGCTTAATAAAAACTAACAAAGTCCATTTGCTTACAACTGAAGCGTGCGAATCTCATAAATCAGCCTTAAACTTACATGCATATGTATGTATGTATGTCTAAACCTAAATAAATAAGTTAAGACTAATTTGCTGTAATCTCATTCTTTTCTCAGACCCAATACTGATTTCGACGCAGCAACGGATTTGTGGGCGGCGCTGATGGCGGCGAACTGACGGAACCGGAAATGGAAATGCTCTGGGGAACAGAAGCATAGCCAGCAAAATCGTTGGCCATATCGCAGGATGAACTCCAGGCATCGTGATCCACATGGTAGGGATTATAGCGTTGGGGCAACATCATTTGCTGTGGATCGCATTGATCGTCCGTTTCATCCTCATCTGGATCGTAGTCGGGATACTCGTGCTTATACGATTCCACGGGAATAATCTTGCAATGAGGAATATTGCTGAAGCCAGGAAGAGGCGTTGAGTTGCCTGTGGCCGGCACAGAGTCTGCCTCAGAGCTGGCATAATGAAGATGATGATGATGATGCTGTGGACTGACGGAAGTCAAATCCGGCGGACAAGGCAATGCTGGTGGCTGATCCTTGGATATATCCGCCTTGCGCTTGCGCATACTCCTCATCTTGAGCAACAGCAACACAATGAGCAGACAAATGAGCAGGATAAAGAGTGCACAACCCACAGCCAGATAATTAATGGATATATCCGAATTTCCCAAATGCACAGTCTCAGTTTCAACCACCTGAGCACGATACTCAATGGAGACTGTACCTTGTGCTGGTTGAACTGTTTTGATAATCAACTGGTAATCAAAACTGTCGCTTTCTGCCTCTGTTTCTTCTACAGAAGCATGTGGCACAAAGTAAACGACGCCACTGCGAAGTTCCTTGTAAGAGAAGATATTTGTGGAACGTTCGTTCTGGGCATCACTTCCATAGCCAAATGCTGCACCATTGCTGCTGCTCCGAATGATCTTCCTCAGTTGACCCGTTGCTGGCATGCGTGTAATGACAAATTTAGGATTGAATTTGTTGAGTTTCAACGAGAGTGGATTGTCATTAACCAGGGAGCTGCTCAATTTAATCTTGCCACCAGCAGCAGTTGAACTGGACTCAACATCATGCATATCAATGTTATTGATCTTGATAACCGGCTCCACAATAACCACAACATCCACTTGGGCAGCATAGTTAGTCCCTGGCACATAGGCACTGATCTGGAAAGTGTCGTTGGATCGCAGCGAATCCGTTAACATGTACGTTATCTGGGATGTTTCCAACAGCTGCTGATTGAATCTCAAAGTCGGCTGATTCTTATACAATAATATGCCATAAAGTGGGGAATTGGAGATGTTATACGCCAGTCGATCCAGTTTCACATTGGTGCTCAGTCCAATATGCTCCAACTTCATGAATGCCTTATCCGATCCTTGCTGCAGACTTACTGGAGTTTGTGTAATTGCTGGCAGCAAACTTATCGGAGCTATTTTAATCGTAAAGATCTCATAAGCAGGATTAAACTGACCGTCCGTGACTGTAAAGCAAAAGGTCGTCGACTGAGGCTGACCAAAGTGCACATAAATAATGCGATCATTATTGATATCCGCCTGAGTAAATTGATTGGAGAAGACCAACAGATCCTCGGGCTGTCCATTGTTATTCAACTTCTTGAGTACTCCCAACGTAGGACCACTCATGACATCATAAATGATTTCCTCGGGCGGCGTGTCTTTATCCTCTGTGAGTAAAGCATCCCGTGTTATGGTGCGATTCTCTCCCTCAACCACGATCATTTGGGGTAAGTGAGTTATTAGCTGAAAGGGCTGATCGTTGATGGGATTTATGGACACCGGAATGGTTAAATTACATAGAAAGATGTTGCTGTAAAAGGAAAGAGTAGTTTATAATAGAGATTTACATTATTCTTCTTCCAACTTACCCCTGTGTCAAGTAGACTCCCATAAGTATGGTATCCTCCAAGGTATCCGTATGATCGTGTATATAGTACACTTTTTTGGTGAAGAAATCACTTGGATGATATCGTTGCATGGGCTTGAATTCATGTCCCAATCCTATACTACCATGTGCGGGCTTCTGTGCCGTCTCAATAAACAATTCCGGATTGTTAATGCCGGCTCTTGTTTTCAAATATTCCAAAATTTTTGAGAAATCCAGTTTAATTGGCGTTGAACCTCCCTCATCGACATTTATCTTTGAGACGGGCAAAAATCGGAGTAATCCTCCAGATGATACCGATATTTCTATATTGAACTTTTGATCCAAAAGTCTATCACTGCGCTCGGCTACCACATCAAAGTAGAAGGAATCGTTGATGCGGAATTCCATAATGACAGCCGTGTGTTCATAGAAAATGTGTCCATTGTCGACATCGTTTTGGGTAAACTCGCTGATCTCTTTGGCATATCCATTACCCAGATATTCATTGACAATGCGTCCCAGATTGGGAGGCACTGTGATATTATAGCGTATCTCACGTTCCTCATCCGAGCACTTGAAATGCAAATGATCGCGTAGGATTTGCTTCTTGGTGAGTGGAAAGACGTGCAAGTTATCATTGTGCTCGACTAGAATTTCAATGGGTTTGATTTCGATATTGAGCAATTGAGTGCTGGTATTAAAGAGTCCATCGGTGACCAGGAAAGAGAGCTCGTTTTTCCTTGAGTTTGAATTGTGTATAAAGTAGATCTTCTCCGCATTAATCTGTGCTTGTGTAAAGTGCTCGATCTTCTGTAGAGTTGTAGACTTCTCAGCCAGGTAGCCTCCATAGACGTAGTTCACAATGTAGGTTAAATTCTCCGGAGGAGTATCATAATCCTGGACCACTAAAGGGTGAAGAAAAAGATAATCAGAATTTGGATAAATGGAAACTGTATTAGGAGAAGATATAGTGAAAGGCAAAAGATAGGCGCTATAAAAAGATTTATGACGGGCAGAAATAGATAAAGAGGTACTAACAAGAATAAAAATTAGGAATATGAGGAAACAAATAGGAAACAGCAGAAATAGAATAAGAGAAGAGACAGAGCATTTATTAATAAATGGATTCATCAAACCAACTTACATAGATCCGTATTCCTGATGACATAGCGTCCACCATTCCACACCTGCAGACCCGTATTTGTTACCATCATGGGCTCCTCATCATTGACAGGAACTACAGCAAACTCCAGAACAAAGGGAACACTTTCCTTATTCCTGGCCATGGCCACCATTGTAATCGTATCCGTAGCGTTCTCACTGCCATTATGAACATATTGAATGCTGCCCTGTTCCAACTGTTTGTGTGTAAATCGCTTGACCTTTGAACTGCCCGCAAGTATGTGACCTGAGCTAGGTGTTATGGTGACTATATACTCCAGTATCTTGCTCCGATAGTACTCCGAATAGGGTTGTATATCTGTTGCACTCAACTGCACCGATTTTCCCTCTACCACAGAAATGATATTGGTGTGCATATAAAGCTTCTCTGGAATTATGACAATCTTCAGCATCAGCTGACGCAACCACGTAATTCCATTGGTCACGTCAAAAACAAAGTAGTCTGTGGATTGATTAACTCCTGCTTGTATATAGAACATCTTTTCTGTGTTGACGGAGGATTGATCAAAGACCTTGCAGTTGTATTCATCATCAAAGGACATGGATTGCATTTCCAGATAACCATGCATGGGTGAAGATGTCACCAAGAAGGTAATGTCGCCTGGTGAGATGTTGGGATGTACGACCTGGAATAAAATGAAGGAGATTACTATCAATAGTGGAAAATTACTTCCTTTTCCTTGAGTTCCTTTCAACATACCTCTAAAATATCCCTTGAGATGAGCACACTTGTTGATTCCTCGACGTAGAGTGTATGATTCTGTTTCACCTGCAAAGGTTCCCAATAGGCCGAGGGATAAATACGAAACATGACCTCGCCTTCAGCTGTTATATTCTTAATGTGCACACGATATCTGTAAAGTAGGAGAAATGATTCCAATTTCTTTCGAAAATAAAACTTCCCTTCCTTTACTAACCTCACTTTATCCATGGACGCTATCTCTGTATTCCAATAGACCAGACGCTCTCGCTCTATATCCATGTGGGTGAAGTTGCCGAGGGAAGTAAAGTTGGTTGCCTTGTGCATAATTGTGCCATTCTCCCTTTCCCCAGCTCCTGGTTGTCCACTGAGGTACATGAGGATACCATATGAAGGCGGCTTAATCACCTCATAGTAGATCTCATCTAGTTTCATATCCAGATTGGTTTCCAACACAAAATCCTTGTTCTTAAGAATAACAAATTTGCCCTCTTGCACAATGGAAGCATTCGCTGGCAACATGGAGACAAAGGGATCAGAGGCACGAATCTCCAACTGACCATTAACCTCATGTTCCCGATCCGTGACAATGAATGAAGCTGTACCTACATCTGGTCCACTATGCTGGAACATAATCCGGCGATTGGCTATATCATCCTGACTGAAGGTATCTATAAAGTGTCCCGACTTGTAGAAGGCTCCAATGGTACTCGACACATGGGTATAATGGATATCCGTGTGATTTGTATTCACATCCGCATCGAGATATTGCAGCACAGTTGGATTTAGAGTGCGAATGCCATTCCGAACCACATGGAATACACGCTCCACGGCACTACGATAAGGCTCATTATCATTGACCAATTTAATATGCACCTCCATATTAGCCACAAACTGAAGATCAGTCTCATCACCGGAGAGTATCAACAACTCAAAACCATCTAAAGTTGACTCTGTATCATCATGACAATAATAAATGTCATTTCGAAACAATTGTTCCAATGTGAACAACTCAACAGGAGTTGTCAATCCCGTCTGTTCATCATATTTACAGACCAATCCATGAGCTGGAGGCACTGACACATGGAACTGTAGACTCTCATAGATATTGAAACGTATCTCAAAGTGATTCTTGGTGATCAACGCCCTTTCACCCTCCTGCACCTGCAACAGATCGAACTTTTGGAAATGTAGCTTATGGATAAGTTCCTCCAATGGATTAAAGATGATTTGCAGCTTGCCCACGACATCGTCACACTCTGCCACGGATACTACGAATTCCAGATGATCCGTAAAACTGGAGTAACAATTGTGATGGGTCTTGTAATGAATGCGACGCTTGTCAATGTCCTGTTGGGTAAAGGAATCCATCTGTTTGGCTGCTTTACGAGACCCTTCGACATAAATGCCACCATATTTGGTTGGTTTGCTGATCTTATAGATGACATTCCGAGGAAAACTACCTATAGGAACCGTCTCATAGTTCAACAGGTTGTTCGTCAACAGAAACTCTCGAGTTCCATTGATCGCTATAATCGAGGGAGAATTGCAAGCAATCTTTAACCGGGTGAATGTTATCCGAAAGTCAAAGGTTTGAGTCGTCACAAATCCAAAGGAGGCAATAAACTGTGAAAGTTTAGGGAATGACATGTTGTTAGGTGTTATGTTTGTTATGTTTGAATTATGACTAAAACTAGGAAAAATAAAAAGGAGGTTGGCTTCTAGGAGTAAACAATGTTGAGAGTGCATTTCTTATAAAACAATTTTTGAATCTAGAAAAAATTGTGTACAACTGATATTAAGTTTAATTACGCATATTCAAAAAACGTTTACCAGATCTTTGAATACTACTCAGACTTTTGAGCAGATTATCGCATTTTGGACTTATTTTAATTAGAGTTTGTAACTACTGAAAGGGCTTGTCCCTTACCTTAATTTAGAAACCTTATAAAGTCAAGAATTAAAAGAAACCTGAGTGTTAACGAAACTGAAACATTATTTCGCTAAGATATTTCTTATTAAAGAACTCTTTAAGACAACTAGGAAAACTAACTTTATCTAACATATTACACTACAAATTATCACCTATTCGGCCAAAATAAAGGTGTAATTTGATTAGGTAATCTCCAAAGGTTTTGGCCTAATGCCCGCTGGGTAAATACGCACCTTGAATTCGTCTTGCCAAGGGAAATCGCTGTTGTGCAGATATCGAATATGGCCCAGCAGCAATTGGCTATCGGTGAACCATTCCACGTTCACCCAGGTGCCATCAATCTGTCGGAAACGCTGAAGTACGCCATGTTGAGGGGGTTTAACAATATCGTAACGTATATCAATATGCTCATCCACAGCATTTGTGCCAATAGAGAGATTGGCAGGTGTCAAAAGGATCGAGTTCTTGTGGATCATGATGAGACCTGTGTTGTTGACAACTCGCAGTTCCAAAGGATGCACGGATACGGGTAAATAGACTGTATCGCTGGTCTCAATGCCATCGGAGACATGGAGCAACAGTTGATAACCAAAAGATTCGGCTGTCGTGGAGTTGTACAAATAGGAGACTTTACCTAAATTCACATCCGCCTGGGAGAAGGTCATCGTGTTAATGCCACCGACCATAAAACGACCAAAAGCCTCTTGGGAAATCGTAGAAGGCATAATTGTGTATATCAGATCACTTGGATCACTATCGGGATCTACAATGTTGAAGAGATCCACATCAAGTATACGCTCGATGCCCTCAATAACTCGCAGGATCTTGTGAGAATGCAACTGCAGCTGGGGAGGATCATTCACAGCTGTTATATTCGCATGGAGCAGGAAACGATGTTTGCCGAGAATATTCTCAGGTATCTTATGGGGATCTCCATAAATCTGCATATCCAGTGTGGCATGATCATTAAAGTTCTCCAATCCATTGTGCACATACTTTAACTTATCCGTGGCCAAATCGACAAGATTAAAAGTGCGACAGGGCACAAAGTTGGACTTCTCTGGAGAGATTTGAAGCAACTGTCCATATTTGGGCTGTTGCACCACATGAAATGCAATTGAATGCTCATTGAGGCTGGGATAACGACGTGTGTCGAGGAGTACGTCTATAATTTGAGGTGAGAGAAAAGCTGTGCCGCCTTCCAGCAGTTGCATGGGAGAAACATAAAGAAGCTCCAGCTCAGGACTTGTTTCCGTAAAGATCTGCAAAGAGTAGGATATTAAAAGGGATTTCTTTAATTCGTTTTATTGATGTCTTACCTTGAAAGGCCCCTGAAAGTCCGCCTTGATGCAGTAAGATTGATCACAATAACATATAAATTCATCCACGCCATGTTGACTGCAAATGCCGCTCTTCAAACAAGGACTATGCTCCACACAAGGATATTTCCACACACAGTTCAAGGTCAAGTGTCTTGAGATTGTCATTTCCCCAAAACTCAATGCTAAGTTATTTACATGAATATTCCTCATGCAGCCCTTGAAACTGAGTTCATTAATGCGCAATCCTTTGTTGATTAGACGTCGACGCATCTCCTCTTGTACACCGCCAAAGAAGACACTCTTCTCGAGATTTATGCTCGTCTTGGTATCATTAGCATGTTCTCCACGATAAGTCAACTGTCCATCGTCCAGCACCAACTCAGCCATGATGGCATTATATCTTAACAGCACACGATGCCATTTGCCATCCGAGATGGTCTCATTTGTCATGAACTGCACCAGGCTGCCGGCCTTGTTGAATGTCAGCTTTAATTTCTGATCCTCGATTTCCAACAGCATAAAATCATAGCCGCCATTGAAGAATACCGTTCCCGACTCCGTCATTGTGCGAAATTGAAATGAGAGTCTGCAATGGCAATGGATTACTTGAGATTAGTCATCTTTCATATCTGATTCCATAAACTATGAATGAAAGTCTCTCATGGCAAGCAACTAAAAAGCTGTGATAATCTTGGCCAAGTCTCGACTAAAAATCAGCTTATTGTCACTCAGATACTTCTTAATAATATGCTGCTATATTTTGTACTTTGTTCTAAGACTAGACTAGACTAGGGGAAAACAGAAAACTTTTAAAGTTTTTTTTTGTGCAAGTTTCCTGTTTACAAGTTTTAAAACATAAACTCTTCGCATGTTTAATCGAGCACACAAATAAGAAAAGTATATATTTCAATCTTAACCGATTCATACTCGATAAACAAGCTCCATATTAACATAGCTATTTAATAAACAATTGAAGAAAAAGATATACATAGCATTTTCCAATTATAACCGATTCACAACCGTTTCAAAACCGATTCACATAAAACATATACTCTAAAAAGAAACTCTTTTCCATACATAGTTTACTATTTATAATCAATTGAAGAAAAACATATGCATAACATTTTCCAATTATAACCGATTCACAACAGTTTCATAACCGATTCACCTAAAACATATACTCTAAAAAGATACTCTTTTCCATACATAGTTTACTGTTAATAAACAATTGAAGAAAAAGATATACATAACATTTTTCAATTATAACCGATTCACAACCGTTTCATATCCGATTCGCCTAAAACATAGACTCCAAAAAGATACTTTTTTCCATAGTTTACTTACGTTTCGCCCTCGGCATGTGACTCCTTAAGCATCAGGGCAAAAGAATCATTGCTCAAGAAACTGATGCTGTCCTGAACTCCACCATCAAATTCATTGCTGCAAGTCCAGGCAACTCCCGTGCTTGTCGTGTGGCCCGTGCGATCTTTGGCACGCTTTATGATGTTGATGTTGTTATAAAAGACCTACACAAATAAACAAATTGGATTAGTTTACGTCAGTTTATGGACGCTTGTTAATGCCACTCACATCTGAGATACAGCCACGAAAGCCAATGACATCATTGAGAAACTCGGCCGTAAAATCGCCGACGCCTCCAAGGAAGGTGCCAAAATGTACATTGAGTGCGGCCAAGTGGTCTGGCAGCTGTTTGCGCATAATGTGACCATCCACCTGCAGGGTAACATTATTCTCGAAACGTTGCACGGCCACATCGTGCCACTCCAAGTCGTTAAGCTTTTGCTTCTTCGGCGAACGCAGCTGCAACACCAACCGGAATAAGTTTCAAGTTGTAGTTAAATAGTTGAAGTTGCCACAGTTGAAATATGCAACAGGTTGCAATAGCAATGGTATATGGTGTATGTAACTATAGCTTACCTGGACCACATCCCGTTCAATTTTATAGCTAAAACTGATGAGGCCATTCTCAAGACGCAGCAGGCAATAATCG
The DNA here is from genome assembly GCA_035044365.1 of Drosophila neotestacea. NCBI lineage: Eukaryota > Metazoa > Arthropoda > Insecta > Diptera > Drosophilidae > Drosophila > Drosophila neotestacea. Next base: position 306,965 of record JAWNMD010000566.1, read on the forward strand.
GTACGACCAGCGGCCAAAAAGAGGAATGCATCCTCCTGCTTGGTGCGAAATTTGACACGTATGTTTGTTGACATTTTGGCCTCCTGGAGCGGCATCGACACATAACCATCTCCAAATAGTGAAACTGTAACAATATCACAAATTGAAATTGAAATTGAAATAGACATATCATCAGATATACCCATCACATCTGTGGCATGTTGCAACCAGTTGATTGGCAATCGAGTCTACACCCATTAGACATACTCATGGTAGTACGTGCATAACAAATTTGTCCAGCTCTTTGGCCAGCTTGTCTGTCAGCCTGTCAGTCAATGTCTGTGCACTCTGTCAGTCTGTCCGTCAGACAATCTATCTCTTATTTATCTATTTACAGATCCATCTTGTACTTGATTTGCTTAATTAGCTATGCGCCTTGTTTGCATTTGCTCTCTTTGCCAATATCTTTTGCCCTCATTCTGCTGGGTCAGCTCTTGTTAGTGTCTCTTAGGGTATTACTATTTTATGATCGAGCTTATCATATTGAGAAAGACAGTCTATATCTGTTTGTAGTATTAAGATATTAAAATATAGTAAATATTTCAGGTCATTTATTTTTACTCAATGTGTACTGCATTTTTATGGATTCATTATATTTATATTTATTTATATTTACATATTTTCATGGTTTTTAAAATTTCAATTTATTTCTATAATTCTTCATAAAAATTAAAATTGTATGCTTGATATTACTAGAAATGTTCTCTTAAAGACATTAATTTAAATATCGTATTATTTTGTGTTATATAAAATAATTTAGAAGCCAAATATGTCTTAAAAGTTTTTCTTTTTGAAGAAGAGTATAAACTCTTCCGTTTCTCTACCTATTTTTATTCTCATTTTACAGCGTCTTCTTTTCAAGGCAACAACATGATTTATGCTGTCTGTTGTCTATAATATTCAACGCTTGTGAAATAAATTATATAGAAAATAAATTTGTCACATTTGGGGGCGCATTTACTAGGGCTGCATTTCAAATTTGAGTTATTTTAGTAATTTTTCTATAATATGTACATATTTACTAGTATGTTCATGGCGGCATCAACTTTGACAGCAATTTGTTGGACAAACATTGGTTCCGCATTTTATATTGACCTAACCCACATAAATGTATTTAGATGTATGTATTTTTCGAGCTGCTTGAACAAACAGTTCAAAAACAGTTGCATACAAATGTTGCAGACACACACACACACACAAACACAGATAAACATTCGACTGACAACCGTCAACAAGATAAACAAAGCAAAATGAGAAACAAATAATTTCTTTTATTGTTGTTGTGATCGGAGTCGATGTCGATGTCGAAGTTGGCGTTGGCGTTTTCCGCGTTGGCAGAGTCGTTTTGACGCCAATTAGCAGCAATCAGGCGTCAAAAAAAAAAAACTGGCGGAAAAGCCAAAAAAAATTCACTTTCCCAACGCATTGACCCACATTAAGATATCGTTACGGTTTGTTATTGAATCAAAAAAGTGAAAAAACAAATATTAAAGATGCGCAGGCGTTGCCGTTTTAAATAAACAAAACTGCAGCAACAAAAGCAATTTGCATTCAACATTCAACATTCAGCGGCAGCAACAAATGAGACATCATCAGACGCCCCCTCAGCTCATAAGTTGCCCAAGAAACGCGTTGCAAGAATTATGGCAACAGATGCGTTGCAACTTGCCATGTGACATGTTCCACACTCTACAACTTCTCCCCTCTCCCTCGCTCTCTCTATCTACCTAATGTCAAATTTATGTTTATCTTTGCCGTTGCAACGTGCAACGTGCAACGTGCAACATGCAACTCTGCCGCTTTGGATAAAGTAGCCGTAGCAAACGCGATATTTATGTTATGGCCAATGTTTATTTTATTTGAGTTATATGTCGCGTTTAGTATTCAGCTTCCACCATTTGATGCTTTTCCTTTGATGGCCACACAGCGGCATTTCTTCTATTTTCCATCTCCATCTCCATTTCCATCTCCATTTCCCATTTTCTTTTTGGCTTTTAATTATTGCATGTTCGGTGGGCTGAAGTTATTCGAATTTCGCTTGTATTTCATGTTTCATGGCATTCATTACAACATTTTATCTGACATTGACAATTTATAATTTTCGTTGCATTTTCCTTTAGCTAATTTTCCTAATAATGTCACAGTTTATGTGATTTGTGAGCCAACTTCGTGATGTTCAGCGAATTGCAAGAGTTGCAGTTGAAATTTATAGAGTTTTTCTCTGTTTTTATGGACTTGAACTAATTGGTAGTTTAATTTGGACTAAGAAAAGTACATTATTCAAACTATTTATGGCCCAAAAGTGCTACCAGACTTGAGTTTTGAATAAAAGAATTTGTTTAGACCTGAGCTATACCTTTATCTGATTAGCATTAGATGTCTTATTAAAATTGGACAAATATGTGATCAGATTAAATCAGATAAAGTTTCTCACAAATATTACGAATATACTGTTGAGTTCCTCTTTTATTTTCTAGGCGCAACTCCACTAAAGTCAGCTTTATGACTATGTTAATTATCATTTTTAACAGATGCTATTAAGACTATAAAGTTCATCTTTCACTCTTACTTTCAATCGTATCTCAGATCCAACTTGATCTTTATAGAGAGTTAAAGCACTTTCACATGCAATACCATTTTCCCCCGGGGGGTTATTTTATTTCAAACATTTTATGGCTTCATTCTACGGCTTTAGAGATCAATTTAAATCAAATAAAATCGCCATGACCATATAGCAAACACATTAAAGAACCCATTTGCTATATCATTCCATTTTATGGCATGCCAAGCCGCGAACAGATAAACATGTGGAATGTGCATGGAGAGTCGCATCGCACCCTAATTAGACTCTGGGGCCACATAAAATTCAATTATAAGTATACTTTCGACTTTTTTTTCTCTCAAATTTCTTTTGTGTTGTTTTTGCCTATCAACGACAAATGATAATCGAGTGATGGCAATCGACAACTCGTAAAGACAAATTTTCACATGACTCAATTCCGGTTGCGATGACAATCCATGCAATGAGTTGAACAATTTACAGCGGATGTCGCCAAAATAAATTTGAGAATTTTCAATGCAAGTGTGCATGACTTTTGCGAGCAGTTAGTTGACATGTGGTGTTATTTATTTTGAAAAAATAAGAGAGTGAATGCTCAGTTGGTTGATACCCTATGTCTCTGAAAGAACACTTTCCAAATTATGCAAAGTTGATTCTTTGCTCAGAGAATATATTCTCAAGAATTTTCTGACAGTTATAACAGAGATGTTATTAAAAACTAACAAAAGAATAAGATGAATTTTCGAAAAGAACTATTTTTAAATGTAAAATCAATCTACAGATCAAATCTAAATCACACTCCTCTTGAAAATCTTGTAACCCTTTGATTTGGCAACTTCACAATTCTAATAAAACTTCTCAAAAAGTTGTGTTTTTTATACTTATTGGGGCACCAGGAGTTTATTAAAAGTATAATGTTTTTTTTTGTTATTTTGATAGAGATAATAATTTGATTATTTATTATGTATTGATATATTCTTAATTATATATACCAAAATAAAAAGCCTGATTTGAAAGTCTGGCCTGTGGAAGGTGATCAACAATATACCTATATATATATATTATACCTTTTTGTTAAATATTCTGCATATAGGGTAGAAAAATAATGAATAATCGAGAGAACAGCAGCATATGGCACACCAGATACTCGCACTAGTCAGCTACGGATACAGATACATTTGTATCTGCGTCTGTCTGTATTAACAGTGTTAAAATTGGCACAATGCGTTGCGCGTGTAAATGATTTACATTTTATGCTATATAAATAAAGAGTTCTGTGAAAATTCAAGTGAACCAGAAAAAATCAAATAAAAAGTGAAAATTCGCATCTAGTGTGTGCGTTTGCGAATGAATCATGCAACGTTGTGTAGTGTCTTCCAAAGTGACGTCACGTGCCAACTAAAAATATCATTAAAAATACATTTGCGCCCCAAGACCAAACAACCAAAAATATATATATCCACACTATACTATATATTATACATGTGTACGTATATATAATTATACTTATATATAGTGTTGAGAATTAAGAGCATGCCAGCATTCTATGTGACTGAGTGTCTGTATTTGTATCTGTTGTGGCTTTGCAACGTTTTTGTGGTGTGCCACAAAGGCAAGATGAAAATGAAGTGGAGACATCGACGACAACAAAAACAACAACAACGACCAAAAGTGCGCCTCAAGTCAAATGTCAAGCGTGAAAAATGCGTTAAGTGCACTGCGACGGCGCATTGTAGTTAAGTAGTTGGATTTTATGACCAGGCGGTTACCATGTTACCATGGATCGCAAAAGAGCTTGAGAAAGTTGCGCCCTAACTAACAAAAATGGTTAAATCTGGCACAAGACCAAAACCAAAACCAAAACACAACACAACAGTTGCACAATTTGGACACGGGCTTGGCCAGGAAATTGCATAAAAACTAAGCGAAAAATTGACCGACAAAATCAGACCTAAAACGAATTTATAAAATCGTATTGCGACTATAAAAAATAGTACACTTTGATATTATTGGTACATTCGGCTGTATAATTTTAAGCTGTTTAAATGGGGTCTTATTGTTTATTAGTTGTATATTACTTAAGGAACTGCTGGATTAACTTTTATAGCTCAAGCTTATTAAAGTAGAAATAAAGCAGATAGGGATTCACAACTTTTAACTATCTTATTTACCATCTTTAAGTTATCATCGATAACTGAAGGTTTAATTACTTTAAAATTAACTACTGTTCATTAATTGTTCGAAAAATAAAGTCTTCAATGAATTTTTAAAATAATATTGAGATTATGAAAAAATTATTCTATTTATTAAACAAAGTAATGGAAAGTTGAGCGAAATATCTAATCAAATGAGATCTAATTGTTTATAAGCTGTATACTGCTTAAGAAAGCGTGGATTAACTATTATCGCACAAGCTTATTAAAGTTGAAATTAAGTTGGTAGGGATTCACAACTTTGAGCTATCTTAATTACCATCTTTAAGTTATCATCAATAACTATAAGTTTATATATACTATATGCTATAAGTTTAATTACTATGTATTAGTATTGTTAGTATTTAATGACGTTAGTATTGGTGAGCTTTCAAAAGCTGTCCACCTAAACAGCAACTTGCCAAAAATCCTCTTCTGCTTTACTTATTGCACACACTGTGCAGCTTCTATTTGGCATTTTGCTACCCACTGTGACTGCACCATTTGCAACTCTTTATTTTGACTTTTATTTATTTGTTGGCAGCTAAGTAAATGCAATTTGGACATTGCCCACGTTTGCAAAAAGTCGGCAGCTTCTGCTCGAGTGTTGGATTTGTGGCCAATTCGTGGCTGGCCATATTTGTAATGAGCATAAATCGTGCGTTGATCATTTGCCATGATAAATCGCATGTTTATGCCGTGCAGTCGGTACTCGTATTAAGTTCTATGTCGCAGCAGCAGCAACAACAGCTACTGGTGACTCTGATTTCAAGAGCGTAACATTTAATTAACTCTAACTTTAACGCTGACTCTCGGACTTACCTTTCATAGACGTTGCCGTTTGAAGCAACTGCAACATGGCCAAAAGGAATCCATATCCAAATCCGCAAAGACGCGACATTGCGCTGCAGCTGCTTTGAAGTTATATAGATTACGAGTACAGTGAAGATCGCTGCGAATGGATCCAGCGAGTTGTCCCAGCGAGATCAGTTGATTTTCGTTTTTCCTCGTTTTACTTTTTCGTCGTTTTTAATAATTCTGCGTGTTAATTGATTTTTCATGGGGCCACGCATCCGTCGTGTGTTTGGGTGTGTGTGTGATGAGTGTGTCTTGGTGTGTGTGTGCTCATAAAAATAGCAACAACTGAGACACAGCAGCACGTCCTGGTCTACAGCTACATAGACAGATGCTGCATGTCATTTCGTTGACAGAACTCATGCGTTTGCACTAGGGGGCCAGTAGCCAGTAGACAGACAGACAGCCACACTTATAGACAAGCAGACAGATAGACAGACAGACAGACTGCCTTTGCCTATGCCTTTGAAGCTCCTGGTGTTGCTGTCTATATAAGATCTGCTCTTGTTGCCTTTCAATATCGCAATCTTTTACTTGATTACGTTTCAATTTGCCTTTGCCACATCTTTCACACTTTGAACACTTTATTTCTGTATTTTTCTTTCGATGATTTTTTCAAAAATGTTGTTTATCTTTCTCTGCGCGCTGTAAGAAAAACCACATTTGTTTTATTATTAAGAAAAAAACAAAAATGATTTTTTTTATTATGTTATTTATTGTTTAGATTTATTTGAAATTTTATGACACTCGTGAGGCTCATTTAGTTTTTGATGCCACTTAATTAGATTTTTATTATCACTTTGAAATGCACAATTTAATAATTTGATAATTTAATAACCAAGCATTTAACAGAGCTCAATTGTAGTTTTATGAGTTTAATGTAATAGTTTCTGATTTTATCAGCTATTTTTTAACTTTTAATTGCTGGAAGCAGTTCCTGTTCTAATTTAAGTTTGTTTCTGTGTATTAGTTAGCTTTTAAAAGCTTTATTTGAAATCAGAAATTCAGCTTAATTTATTTATTTAAATATTAAATATTTGTATTTTTAGAGAAACATATCTTGTACATTTTAAGAAGTTCAAGTATTTGCTTGGCACATCCCAAAACAATTTGTAGCTATGGCATTAACATGAAGAGTCCCCATATAGTCAAAGAGACATATATATATCATTGATTAGCGTATCTGGATATTTTATGGACACTTAATTGAGTTGCTGCCCCGCTGTTGCCACTTCCCCCTTTTGGGGCTGAGTTGCAAGCACTTCAGTGGAAGCAACGATGGCGCTGAGTAAAATTTATTATATTTTGGGCCAAGTGAGAGAGACGCCCATAAAAAGCAGCTTAAGTGGCATGCCACGCAGCTTAACATTGTACGAATACGAGTATGTGTTGCAAGTAGATTCTTTTTTCATTTTGGTTAGCCAAATTGCCAAAGTGGAATTTCTAGTTCATGATTTTGCAATGCAACGCAGTCAAAGTTCAATGCAACCGCTGCCAGGCAATTTATAAATAAAATTCAAAATACAGATGAAAATATCAAAAGGCCAAGTAGGGCGAAAAAACACTTTCAAGTTTAGATGCAAATCAACAGCAAATCCCTTGGGTGAATATCCGAAAAATTCCCCTTGGGAATGAGATGAGATGAGAAGTGAAGAGGAAGCATATCCCCATTTCCCGTTTTATTTTTTCCCTACACTAACTTGGCGTCACTTTGTGCCTCTTTTGGCGGCGGCGACGAACGTCAACAACTGTGACTGGAAAATGAATTATTTACGCTCTCGGGCATCTAAAAATATAAACGGGACGACGGCATTATTATGAGAAGGGAATATGCATGTAGGGAAAATATGCGAATGCAACACCAACTACTAACACCAACACCAGGTTCGACATCCTGAGGGGGTCAATTGCAGTCTTCGTCTTCATTTTAGTCTTCGTCTTTGGCTTGTTAACGCTTCTTTTTTCTAATTTTGCCTGTTAATTTTTATATGTGCCGGGCGGCAAGTTGTTTGTCATTAGTTTTATAGCCCGTTGGGGCTAGTCAAAATACAATTCGAAAGATGCCTGGCCAGACAAGACAACAAACAGAGTGCATCGAAAAGTGACAATCGTTGGTGGATTTTTATGACAGGCGCGTGTTCTTAACATGCTGCGAGCATTTCCATAAAAATTCATAAACATAAATGTATCTGTCAGATACATCTCTGTTACCAACATGTGCAGCTGCATTTTTAAGAAAGTTCTACAAATTCCAAGATATTTTAGCCAGATACAATAGATATATTTTATGGTAATTAAAATTAGTGGCACCCAGACAAAACGCCATCTCATTTGGTAGTCCAATATCCCAATTTGATAAGCCAAAATGTTTTGAGCTGCGGCTATTTTAAAGTTTGAAGTTTTTTTTTATTTTGGTAGGCGTTAGATAGTCCCCTGCCCACATTGATTTTCGACACTTTCCTAAATGTTGCCTCCGATCAAGCTGAGCTGAATTGATTTTTGATTTATGATTAAGAAATGTAACTTGAACATTTTTCTCTTTTATGAGTATTCAATTTTGTGGGCGAAGTCTAAATATATACGGAACTATATCCGGAAACCTATAGTATTATGTTAATGAAATCTCTTAAAATTGCATTACTCTTTTAATATTTGAAATGAGGATCATTTGTTTAGCATAATAAGCCACAAACTGTTTGTAATCTGATTGTGAATAAATTTGATATATCGTTAAATTTGCATTACACTATTTATACCAGACATTTAGATATATTTAGCATGTGATTAATTGAAATATCTTTGGGTGGGCTTTTAAAGTAATTTGTATGAATTTATTATAATGCTTAAGCATTATTTATGTTTTGTTTATATTAAATATTGTTTAGCTTAAATTTTCACTTTAATTTAAATTCTCGTTTATATACTATATCTTTTATTTTATTCTTTTTGAATAATATAATTTTCTTTGTTTATTTTTGTTTCACATTTCCACACAATATTCTTTGGTTTTCTTAAAGCACTTTCTTTCTTCACAACTTATTTCCGTTCTCTGGCTTTTTACACAATATTTTTGTTTCAAATTTCACATGTGTGGCATAAAGATAGATATATATCTTCCGAAAGCCCCTTAGAACAACAAACAGAATCCAAATTCATGGTCAATTTGCACTAAGAAGTTATGTGCGTGTGTGTGTGTGTGTGTATCTTATGCACATTTCTTCACATTCATATGTATTTCTCTTGACAACAACAAACGCTTCCATTCAGTATTTCTTTTTATCCAGAATTCCCGATAAAAACGACTAAAAAAAGGCCGACCGCACAGAACCACAAGGAAGGAAAATAAATAACTTAAAAATAAATTAAATTTTTTTAAACTGTGCGGTGGATGGCTCAGCGCGCTTTTCCACTTACTGTCGAGGCACACACACGCACACACTCATACACTCACATACATAAGTATGTGGATACACTCACATTGAGGGTGCGCAGAGTTTTCCGCGACGATTGCCGCCACCCGCAACAAAAACGAATATCCGTTCGATAAGCCAAAAGGCCGTTCAGGCATCAACCAAGTGAACAACCGAACAACCGACTAAATGAACAACCAAACAACCGAACAACCGAAAAATGAAGACAACCAAACAGCCCGACGTTTTCTCACAGACTGACGACACCGAAAAACCGAACCGAACTCGAAAAAGAAAATTCCGCACGCAGTGCGCAATGCGCAGTGAGACTGAGACGGTCTGTTTGTCTGACTGTCCGTCAGTTTGTCGGTCGGTTTTTGTTGGTCGCCGGGGCCCATGGCGCACCCGCGAGTCACTTTTACGCGGTTCACTCCGCTCCACTCAGCGAACTCAACCGAAGGCGAGCAGTCCAATAAGTATGAATGTATCTAGATACATTCGTACTGCCAGTGATGAGCCACAGCACACTTTTCCGAAAACTATACTATGTATGTGTATTCTTGCAATTTGTGAATCAGTTTAATATCTATTATTGATATTACTGTGATCTCTTTATTATGCTGTGGACTACGAAGTACTGTAGTTTGGTTTGTTAGATCTGAGACCTGCTAGTTTTTATGAACCCTTTAAAGGTGTGAGCTCTTAGATTCTACTAGATTCTATGATCTATAACAGATTCTGTGATTTTAGTCACACGATAATTTTAATTCGCTTACTACGGCAATGGGGTGTTACACTATATTGTATTTTGTATTTTGATATGTCAATGAAATAACAACCTTTAATCTCTAAAGTTGTGTATTCTATCAAATGGTTTTAATTTTCACATGCTATAATCTCTTTATACCATGATCTTTTAAAGTCCTGGTTATTTCCTGAGTATTTTTACTTAACAAATTCATCTTTTATACAAATTCACATCTCTTGTTATCTGCCATGAACTGCTATTTATCACATACTCTGATTTCAATAAAATGTTTAGTCCTTCTTGTATTTGGTGATTTATTTACTGTGATCCTTAAGTGATACTTATCAGATCTCTCTCGATTTTGTTGACTTGTAGATAAGCAAAGCTAAATTAGCTGATTTTGATTCTAGTATAGTGCATAAATAGGAAACTTAAGTGCAGTAATTTTAAAAGTTAATCAATAGAAGATAAAATATTTAATTAATATCGATTACATTAACTGAATAGAACATTCTTATGAATATTTGCCCTTTGGCTGAGCTCTTTGCTCATCTCTATCAAAGATGAGAGCTGAGTAGAGTTTAGCCTCTGTACTTTTGCTCTGTGCAACATCGTAATAATTATCATTTTGATCATCATCATTATCAACTGTTGCTGTTGATGTTGTTACCCATCCTTCCCTTTTGCCTTCACCCTTCCTTGCAAGGCGAAAATACGCGATTGAGCAATTGTGAGCGCCAAGAGGCTGAGGACTTGAAATTTTTCAATTTGTTTAGCGGTGCCTGCCTCAGTTGTTGCCCCTGTTGCTGACACCGCTTGCTGCCGTTGTAGTTGTTGTTGTTGTTGATGTTGTTGCTGCTGTTGCATCTGTTGATGATGATGATGATCAACATTGTGGGGCAAAAGCGACGCACACATGTGGATACAATTTGGCTGGGCCATTGCCACATGTTGTTTGCCTTTGCGACGTCGTCAACTCCTTTGCTATTGTCAGTTTGTGAGTATGTAGTGTGTGTGTGTGTAGTGTGTGTGTTTGTGTGTGTAGTCTGTGGTGTGGGCATGTTGAGTGATAAAAATCTAGCGGCTATTTTTCAGCAGCCTATTAAGTTACATAAGTCACACAGAGCGCGCATCGTGTGAATATCCTTTTGGCGTGCTAATGAACCCTTTGACACCAGACTTATCCACAGCAGTGTTGCCACAACTCACGACACATGCATCAAAAAATGCCACCAACAGCACATGCCCCATAAATCAGTGACCAAAAGGCAGCTCATTAATAAATTAAATGCAGAAAATCTGAAATATACCTATGAAAGACACCCAAGAAGAGGGAGTTGAAGATGGGGCAGCAAGGACTGCACCCTGTCTATGCTTCTTCCTCTCTGTCTTTTGTCTTCTCTACACAGACAAAAAAATCATTCTTAAATTCAACTTCAAATAACTTAACATTAAATATGCATTTGGAGATTACAACTGTTATATTAAGGTTTTGAAATGTCAAAGACTTAGCCTTGAAATATGCAAGTAGCTTCCAAACCTTTAATTTACAAATTCAAATTCTTTCAGAAATCCCGATAATTAAAATAATGTCTGAAAGCGAAATGACAAACAGTACTTGAATCTTCAATATGGTTTTTACACTTCTCTACCCAACTTTACTAAGCTCTTCTTATACACTCTTCTAAAAAACTCTATAGTGTAAGCTGGCATTTATAATATTTCTATTTCAGATGTTTTTTCTTAGTGTAGCTCTCTGTTTGTTAAATTTGGTGTTGTTTACACGCCCCCTCTTTCTGAAGGCTCAGCTGTGCAACCCTTAGAGGTTTCGGGTGTGATAACGTGGCAACAACAACAACAACAACATTGACAACGACAACGACAACGACTTTGTGGCACGCACAATTTGAGTTGCATTTCGTCACAGGAGCAGGAGTGGCAGGCCCAGGCCTGTGTTGCCCCCAGAGGGCGACCACTTGAATAATATGCATGCATATACATATCCAAATACATATCAATATATGTATATAGGTTAGGCCACACAGCTGTGTGCCTCTAGTCTCTTGCCTCTTGCCTCTGGATGTGGCATACATACGAGTATGCGGCATAAAATAAACACATAAAACTGCACTTTTCCTAATTGCTCCAGGGAGACGCCTCTTTCTCCTTATATTTTCCAATGCAACACGCAGTATTCGATAAGAAATCGGCGATAAAGCCATATGCATATAGTTAAAGTCAGGGAGAACTAACAAATGCACACGTGCGATATCAACTACAATTGAAGTTGCAGCAGAGCTGCCACGTTTATCTTTGACTCCGAGCAATGACATTGAAATATGCTTATAATAAAGATTATATTATAAGAGAAGCATGTCTGCATTCATTTAAATTTTACCTCAACATTACACAACCTGAGAACCCAAGCATACCTCACATATCTCTAAAGGAAATGGGTAAGTACTTGTACTTAACTAAAGGTCTATGCTTAGGGTGCATCCTTTTACGCATCAACAGTTTTTTATAGTTGTTTCTTTGAAATTAAGAGAGGGGGCGTGTTTTTCCTGCGTGTTCGCCGTGAATCAATTTTAAGGCGTGGTAACTCTGTAAATTATGGGGAACTGTAACTTCGAATTTATACGCAAATACCATGTAATTTGCTCATTAACAAATTGTTATAGGTTAGGCTTATAATAGATAGTGCAGAGGTCATTGTCATGCTTGTTATTCCCTTTAGTTGTATCTTATCTCTAGCTAAAGTGAACACAGATTGTGTCCTTTTCTCTCTGTTGTGGAACCACTTGAGATTCCCAACCCCGTAAAACAACTTTATTGCAAGGGGCGTCTCATGTGTCCCATTATAACTCAATTTTAAATTGTCTACGAGTATAATTTTATTTTTGACATATTAAATTAATATTGACACATTGACAGCCTGCCTGGCTGTTCATCATATTGGCTGACGGCCTGCCAAAACAATCCCCTTACCTCTAGCCACGACTCTAACAACCCATTACAAAACTATCAACATTCATGTTCAAGTCTCTCTCCGAGTCTGAGTCTCGATCTCAGACAGAGTCGACCACCCGCTGACTGTGCTCAGTGCTCTGATCCGCCCATGCGGGCGCAGATCAACACAGAAAAGGGTGAGCTAGCTGAGGATGCTGCACTGAAAAATACCCTGTATGCAAAATATGTACTCAGCAACTGTTTTACAGATATGTATATGTAAACACAATTTAATATTAAAAATATCAAAACAACATTTAAAAATGTGAGTACATAAAAATAATATATTTATTATACAATCTAATATTATAGTGAATATTATCTATATCTTCTACTTAAATATAATATACATGTTTATTATTTATATTATAAGCCATTTAATATATTAATAAATATAATCCGTCTTTCTCTGATTCCTTGTTCTTCCAATAATTCACATTCAAATGATTACTTCTTAGAATTATTACTTCTGTAAAGCCGGATCTGTATATCTAAATAACCAACAAAATCTAATTAATTTTCAATCTCTTATTGGATTTTCTTCTATATTACTACCCCACTTTAAAGTGTACAGGGTATTCAAAAAATATTCGCTTCAAATTCTTGAATTCGTGCGCTAATCATGCGCAACGTTCGATTTTGGTGAAATTTTTAATTGCCGCTTGAAACGCCATGAAAAAAAATAGTTTCCCTGGAAATCGGCAGTGTCATCCATTTGGGATTGGGTTCTATTGGGGTGTGTGTGTGAGTGCATGTGTGTTTGTGTTGTGTTGTGCGTGGTGTGCTCCCTCTTTATCTAAAACACGCCTGGGAAAACGCGAGCTGGCTTAATTGATAGATAGAAGCGTACAAATAGATACAAATGGCATTTGGACAAAGGTTTTTTTCAATTTCCAATAGCTCTATCTGTATTTGATTTGCCCAAATTGGTCGATGGGCTTGAAGTGCAAAGTAAACATTAAATTGGCGCAAACTAACAAATTGTTTGCCTTTGTTAGGTGGCCATCATTAGATTTGGGTTGGGCTCAACGGGATGTAATGATAATCACAGTGCGTGGGCTCAAATTGAGCATCAATTTATAGTATGTCATCTGGTTTTCGGAAAATTTGTAGTTTGCACCTCGTAAAAGATTGAACTGAATGGATAACTTAGAAAATAAAAAATGAAATTTTTAAAATATTTAAATGAAATTCTAAAATAGTTTAAATCTTAACAAACTCATAATTGTAAAATGAGCAAATCAGTAATTATTTTTGTGTACAAGTTTAAATGAAAACTGAAATATACTTAGATAATTTTAAGGAACAGATTTTTGCAACTGCTTGTTTATTTACTTAATTTGAATATTCCTAAATACTGCATACATATGTCCCAAAAAGTTAAAATAAATACAGGCTGTTTCAAGAGACGCCAATCTCTATCATCATTACCGTTTTTTCTGATTATTCTATTCTATCTATGATGATAGAGATTGGCGTCTCTTGAAACAGCCTGTATACGGAACCATTGCTCAATGTTATATCGACATTATTACACTCAGACATTAAAAAGGTCACTAAAATCCACTAAAATTGTTAGTTAAAATAGATTAAAAATTTAGTGTTTTTTTGTAAGAAATGTTAAGATGAGGATCACTTAACTTGGTATGAAGTTTATTTCAAATTCAAGCTCTCACGTTCCTGAAATATTAAAAGCACAGCCTACCTTTTATTTCAAATCTTGATGGCATGTGCACAAATCGAAAAAAAAAATTGACTGGTAATTATTAAGCATGAGTTGAGTTTTGGCACGAATGTAAGTTACAAAATTGGATCACGATCATAAAACATTTGCAAGAAACAAATATTCAAGTAGACAGATCTGAAATATACCTGTTTTTTAACCTACTGACAAAAATAGAAATGTATCAAGTGAGTGGAAGGGCTTGTGCGTGTTTTTTAGTGTGATTGACGAGTGTAATTAGTGTAAAGGTATAAAAGGCCTTGATTTTAATAGATACTTTCACAGAGTATTATACTATCGCGCACATTCGACTGTTTTGTATATATTTTTTAAGGGAAATAATTTCTGATTGTAAGTAGTTGGATTTGTTAAGATAGATCTTAGCATTGTGATAATTTTCAATCAAATAATTACTTATCATTAATATGTTACTGTCGCACAACTCTCCATCAATCCTGCCTGTCGTATTGATCAAGTCGAGTTATGTATTATTTATGGGTTTTGGAAATTTCTCCTTAATTTCAAAGGAATCGTATAGATGCTGATTATGGTAACGGCATTATGATGCTTTAAACGAGCATTTTGAATAGAGTAATAAACTGTTTGAGTTTGAAATGAGCTTGACTTGATGCTCACTTAACGCATCGCAGCTGTGACATCTACAGGCTAATTTATCTTGGCTACAAAGTATCTTAATGCCACCGTCTTTACATGCTGCAGTCGTTCTCTTTCTCTTATTCTTTCTCTCTCTCTCGTTCTCCTTCGACTCATTCGACACATTTCGCTACACGCAATTCAATTTCATTGCACCGTGGCCACATTTTGTGCCTTTTCAGCTTGTGAATGAACTCATGCCGCATGCATCAAAAAGTGCCGTTTCTTGGCCAGGCAAAGTCTGGGCAACTTCAGGGCAACTCTGGACTGGTCTCTCCCTGACTGGGTTGGGTTGGGCAGTCCATCATCGCCCACACCCTCTGCCTCACTGAAACTTGCCCCGACTTGCTGCAGTTTCCTTGTGGCGCGCTTCATTGAAGCGTGCCAATTGTCATTGAAATGTTTCGGTTTCTTTACTTGTTTTTTTTCGGGTCTTGTTTTACATTTCCTTTACATTTGTTTTTATAATTTGTTGCATGTTTCATATGCTTTTTTGGTGGCATTTGTGGCAATCGTCGCTTTTGTTTGCTAGCAATTAAGGTTATCAAACCTTCAGTAAATTTGAGACATCTGCTTATGGTGACATAAGCATATTTGAATAAGCTCTTAGAAAGAAATGGAGTATATATAATAATTTTAAGAAACAACAATTTGTTTGCCTGCAATTCAGTTTATCAAATCTTTATTAAATATGAGGCTTTCTATTTATGTTCAGATAAGCAGATTTTGATAAGCTTTAATACCTCAACCTACTTTTGATTAGCTTTTAGACCTTTTTCTTATCAGTCAACCACAGTGCTAAAATAACTTACCAAATTGTGAATTTGTGAAAAAATGTCGCTTGTTGAGAAAAAGACTAACTAGAGAGCCGCACAATTTTCTAATCTATTAGAAGAATGTACATTTGAATTGACGTTCTTTGTTTGATCACGATTTTCTTAGCTATCATTAAAGTTATTCGATTGTTTGGATCAAAGGGATTTTATTATCGATTTCCACTGAAAAGGAAATGCTTGAGGTTTAACTACTGGGAAATTCCAATTACGTTAAGTATAATCGTTAAGTATAGTATTGAGAATGAATGCTTTTATTTATTGTCTAATTCAGAAGCTAAACTATTATTTCCAAAAGGTATATTTTTTTAAGTTCACTTTAAAACTTTAAAGCGTTTGTTAAGCAGTTTTGTTTGATTGTTGTGAGATTAATGATTTGTTTTATATGAACACCTGATTTAATTTGAGCGGCATCATTTAAAAACTGTCGAGCATTTGTTTATGATTAAATGTAAATTAGTTAAGTAACTAAAAACTGATCTTTATGTATTGTTTTTTTCACAAACTATAGTTCTGGTTTTTATACTAATTTAATTAAATAAAGTTTCTCAAATATAAATCTCGAGTATAATAATATAGACAACTTAGTTAATGTATTTTATCTTAATTAATTCACACAAAAATATATTTGAAAGTATCTTCAAGCCGCTGCAATCAGTCTCACTGAAGTATTCTTTAAATTGCAAATCGCCGAATAAATTGAGAACCGGAACAAGCCGATTCAGTTCAGTTGAAAAGTTCAACGACCAGACAACAAACTGGTTACCCCAACCAAAATGTTATTAATTAATTTGTTGTGCATGTCTGAACAAATGTTTAAATTGGTATGTATGCAGTTAACAATATATTGAACTGTGTGCTAAACCCTTTTATAAACAATGGAATAGAGATCACGTTCACTCAGAGACACGTGCATTAGTCACATGTGATAGACATATGAATCAATTAGAATCACACTACAATAATCAATTGAGATCTGTTGGGCTGCAATTATTTTGGCAACATTTGCAATGATTTCTCAAGTGTGTGTCAATCAAATAAAGAAAAGTAAGCAATACTTACTCGCACATATAATTAGAAATCCGACAAGCAGACAATGAGAACAATAATAAAACAAATACAATTGCTTGATAAGTGATTGCTTGAATTGAAGATACCTTGTATTTGAGTCAAGAGGAAGTTGTGGCTGATTTGCTCGGCTAAAAGATATCTTGTGCAGAAGTCAAGAGTTATGTAGGTCTGATCTGTTCTAGTTCTTATCTTGTGCGTCAATATTTATGTAAAGTATTGAAATTGTCACATTATAAGTATTTGTAGTTATATTGCCTATCTTCTTATTATGAAAATAAGAAATGCCTTAAGTTTAGAATCTCTTAAAACACTCTATAAATTAATCTAAAAGTTATAGGGTATTACTCTAATCAGTCATCGACACACAAATGTTTCGCATTGTTAATGCAAGTCTCAATGCCAGGGCTGAGTGCGATTCTTGTTGACCGGCGAAAACACAAAAACAAAAGCAAATTTGTACATATGTACACGTATGTATGCAGTTAATCATTCTATTTGTATTTCTCTTGACTTTGCGTCTTAAATTTGCTTTGCTTGTAATCGTTAAAG
This sequence comes from Drosophila neotestacea, assembly GCA_035044365.1. Classification (NCBI taxonomy): domain Eukaryota; kingdom Metazoa; phylum Arthropoda; class Insecta; order Diptera; family Drosophilidae; genus Drosophila; species Drosophila neotestacea. Next base: position 324,608 of record JAWNMD010000566.1, read on the forward strand.
TCGTTGCCGTCAACGTCGACGTCAACGTCAGCGTCTCAGTCGACGCTGATTAAGCAGGAAAAGTTAAGGTGCTCGCGTTGTGTTCGGATCGGTCAGTGATAACTGAAACTCGTTGTACATCGGACGTGTTTCGCGGGCTTTAACAACTTGAGTATTTTATAAAGAAAAAATTAATTTAATTATCTCTTCATAATCCTCGGTTAAACAAAGTTGAAGTACGACGCAAAAATTTAAAAGGAAACAAAGTAAATAGAAGAAATGATATTATATATAACAAAAAATAATAAATATATAACAAAGAAAAATAAAATTCGAACATTGGACTGTTTAAAGAAATGACTAAGAAAGATTAAAAATGCAGCAAACTTTTACAATTGAAAAATTTCTGAAGTTTGCAAGAAAAGTTAAAGAATTTTAAATAACTGAAGATCTTTAAATCTCTTTAAATAAAATTAGTTTGAAGCTGACAACTTTAAACAAACTAAGCATTAAAAAAAATCACTTTAAATTCAATGAGCTTCAACAAAATTTCCATAAACAAAAAAAAATTTGTAACAATGGTACATTAAAAGTGGAGAGAACTCAAAATAAATTTAATATATTTTCAATGCTGTTCAAATGTGTGAAAAGTAACATACCAATTTTATAATGTATAAATATTAATTGATATGTAATATTTATCAAGAGAATATGGTAAATTCTCACTTGGACATACCGGTAATATAATTCACAGTCATTAACACTTGCCTTTGTTCACCTTTGTTGTCTAAGGTTTAAATATTTTTTAAAGTTCGACAAATTTGAATGTTCACTAATTTGCCAATTAGATGCAGGTATCATTATTATTACAAGCAATTATGTTTATAGATGCTGTCTGAATAATTGTAAGAATAAAGACCTTGGAACACGCTAATCTGAGAACTGAGCAGGTGCATTGGAGCAAAATGAAGTAAAATTCAGCTATTAAATGTAACTGTAAAGCGAGAAGTGAAATGTTTTGTGTTGAAATGAAAATACACACGATATGTTATTGGAAGAGTGTACTGCAATAAAAATAGGTATATACGTAATACATGTATGTATATATTGACATGTACGACACTCAATGCCGAATAGCGTTCATTTAATTTGTTTATTTTATTTTTTGTAGAGCGACAGCTAAACAAACAACTGTGAATTGTAAATTAAAATAATTATATGGGCGACAATACGGAGAAAATAAAAGTCAAAGTTTTCGGAACAAAGAAATTGGCACTTTTTTGTAGTCTCAACAAATGAAAAACAAATGTCGTAAATATTTACGACCTGTGTTACGTAAATTAATATTAATCTCTAAACTAAATCAGTTTAGTCATCTCAGTCATTAAAGATAAACACACCCAATTAAAGACAAACTGTATAAGTCGAGTGTCACTAAGAATGCAGTCCAGGCCACTTTTTATGCGCAAATTGAATAAGTTATTAATTTATTAATTTATTAATGATGAAATTTTATTAACTTGTTGCACTTCAATCAAACAGTTGACTCCAACACATTCGATCTAAAAATGTTGCTCGAAAACCTAAGACAAGAAATGCAATGTATCTGTGAATTGCTGAACAATAAATACCCTTAACTAATTTCATATATTGTTAGTACTGTTATTAGATTTTTATTAAAGTAAAACTGATATATATTTAAATAATTATTATGTAAAAATTAACTTTAGATCGATCGTATTAAATTTGATCAATAATTTTCCCTTTCACAGTTTATTTTTATGTGCTATAATCTTATCTTATTATTTAATCGACCAATGGTATATTCCATTTTTGGTCCAGATCAGATAAAATTGTGTTGGGGTTAACAAACCATGATAAGATAATATAAAATTTACACCGACAACTGTTTCAAGTTTCTTCAAAGTCTAGACTGTGTGTTTGCTTCGACAAATAAACAAATAAATTCGTTTTGAAATAACGCGTTCCAAAACATAAAACTCGATTCACAAATATTTTATAAGCTATGTTTTCTAATTTCTTTATTGTCTGTGATCTGTTCAAAATTTGACGCTGATAACGAATAAGTAAATATAATGGTTTCAATGTCTTAACATACATTTGTTCAACTTTTGAATACTCTTACACATTTCATGATTTGCATAAGAACAACTTTGTTGATCATCATACAACATTACAGATAACCTGATGTGGGAACATGTCTTAAAAGCTGAACTGAATATTTAACTGGCATAACACCTAGTTGCAATAGTATAAAAGAAGCTAAGCATTTCCTGATATCTTATGTTTTACTGTCCACAGTATCATGTAACGCATAAAACCAATGCAAAGAAATGCAATTCAAATAATAATAAATATATAATAAGGAAGTATAATTAAGCATGTTGATAATTTTGCGTTTTAAGAGTAAACATCGTTAATTCCATTTGGAAATTTAATTCGTTTATGTAAACAGCGTAATAAACTATTGCAAAATAGACTAAGCTTAAGTAATAATCCGACACTGATTGCGAAACTTACATTTAAATTGTAGATGCAGCTGCAATTAAGATCTGTAGTATGGATCTGTTTGCTGTCGATGTTTGGACTATGTACTAATGCCTCTCGCATTCTGTTTATGGGCCCCTTTCCGGCGCCAAGTCATTGGATGTGGTTGGAACACTTTCAGCGGGATTTGTTGCAACGTGGACACCATGTGACCAGCGTCAACAATCATCCCACGAAAACGCCACATGAGAATCTAACTGAGATTATACTAAATCCCTCTTTTGATATACCCAAGCATTGTGAGTATAAAAAGAAGAAGTTTTAACATCTTTTATTCATTTATTACTTTCTTTATCAGTTCCCAAAAAGCACATCTTTAGCATGCAATATGCTAGTGATTTTCAGAATCTACAAATGTGGTGGCAAATTGGTTTGATGACTACGGAACATGCTTTGCAGGATGCACAGCTGAAGCGACTTATTGACAGCCAAAATGAACATTTTGATCTGGTTATTTTGGAGCAGTTCTTCCATGAGGCTTTTCTTATGTTTGGCAAGAAATTCAATTGTCCTGTGGTGACCATTGGCACTATGGGGTATGCAGATAATATGGATCATGCTATGGGCTTAATAACACCCTGGTCGGTAATACCACATCTGTTGCTGCCACATACGGATCAAATGACCTTCTCCCAGCGTGCTTATAATACATATCTTTCTTTATACGATGCTCTGATGAGACGTTGGTATTATTTACCCAAAATGCAGCAATTGGCGGAGTCGTATTTTGGAGATGCTATTAAAGGTGGGTAAAGAAAGGTTTTTTATAAAATTCCTTGCTGAATTTTGTATCCTTTTTCAGGTGCCTTGCCACATGTTCATGACTTGGAGCGCAACATTTCCCTGATGTTGATCAACAGCCATCGCAGTGTGGATCTACCTCGTCCCAGCATGCCAGGACTCATCAATGTGGGTGGAGCACATATTCAGCCTGCCAAAAAGTTGCCTTTGGATATGCAGAATTTTATGGATAATGCCACGCATGGTGTAGTTTATTTCAGCTTGGGTTCCTATATGAAAAGTACGGATATGCCGCCCGAGAAGACGGCTCAAATACTTCAAGCCTTTGGTCAACTTAAACAGCAAGTGTTGTGGAAATATGAGAATGCATCTATTGGTCAATTACCTCCCAATGTGATGATCAACAAGTGGATGCCACAAAATGACATCTTGGCACATCCGAATGTGAAACTATTTATCACACACGGTGGTATTTTTGGCACTCAGGAAGGTATTTACTGGGGAGTTCCCATGTTGTGCATTCCCCTGTATGGAGATCAGCATAGGAATACCATCAAATCAGTGCGGGAGGGTTATGCTCGTTCCTTGGTCTTCTCAAAGTTTACATCCGATGATTTGGTGCAGAATATCGAGACGTTGATCTATGAACCACAATATAAACGTAGTGCCTTGGAGGTGTCCCAACGTTTCCGTGACAATGCCATGCATCCTTTGGAAGAGGCTAGTTTCTGGATTGAATACATCATCAGGCATCGCGGTGGCAGACATCTGAAATCACAGGGTGCTTTCATTCCCCTCTATCAATATCTGCTACTCGATGTGATTGGCTGTGTTCTTCTCGGACTGTGGCTGACCGTGTGGTTGCCTTGGCTCATGCTAAGAAGGCTCTACAGAAGGTGGGCAAAGACTGCTGCAACAGCGCAGGCCCAGGAGGCCAAGAAACAATTGTAAATAGTCTTTCATGTTTTAATGTTGACTTAGTAATTAAGTATGGTATAGTCACAAAATATAAATGGTGATATAATTTTAGAAATTCAAGAATATGTGTTTTATATTTTATAAATATTTTAAGATTAAAAGTGGTACAAAGGGGCTGATAAGTTAAATTGTTCGTACGCTTGGACTTATTTATTGTTTTTAGTACATTTATTTTCTTTTAGTACATTTAGAGCAGTTGCCCTAAAGCTATGTTAAGGTTTTAGCAAAAGCTGAGAAAATGTATTGCCTACTTTTAGGCAGCAACATAACTAATTGAAACATTTTACAAAGTTTTGCGTTTATTGTGTGCTAATTTAAAATAAAACAAAACTCTTTAGCATGGTTCTCGTTTGCTTTATTAATTATCATTATTAAAGCTAAATATTTTGAATTAAAAGTTTTTTTTATTAATGACTATACTAATTAATATTTATTTAGATTTGAATTAATTTATTAAGTCGGATCACTCTAACTAGCAATCACCTACTGTATTAATTGGCATATAGAAGTCGCCCAGTATTATCTATATATTTATTTTCCATGAATAATTTATGTCCCAATTAATTAAATCGAAATAGGCAAATAGAAAAAATAGAAGAGAGAAAAAAATTCAAATAAATATCGAAATCACATGGCATATTTTGTGCTGAGTGATTTTTGCCTGTTGCTGGCAACAATCACGAACTGCCAGACAATTCAAAGATCATAAAACGCCCACACACTGCACGTTCTTTTGTTAGTCAAAGTCTGTATAGAGAATTGTCGCTTAGCATATAGAAAATCATTAGATACATATGCTGGCTATGAATGCTACAACAAAGTAGCCGACAGTCGAGACAACTTATTGAATAAAAGGGCTTATTACAGAGACATAGATGCAAAGCTACTTATTATGGTATACTAGACAATAGAGAATCGAGAAAGCCAAGACAAGACTTTTAATAAAATATTTACTCTGTGCATGTTTTTAAAAATTAGTTACATGCGAGAAAACCATTCACATTTTATTCAACCTGACAGCAACGATTTCAATTGGTCTGATTTGGGACATCTTTTACAGTTGTGCTCTACAAAATGTCCTTGAAAGTGCATGAAATGGAAAGTTTTGGGGGTTAATTGTCATATCATGTTATCTTTAAAGATCTGCAAGCTCACTCTCTTTCTTTCTTTTTGTTTCTCTCGGAGTATCAGTCTTTTGGTTGGTAGGAGACTTTCTCTGCTTCATCCATCTCGATTCGACAATCTATCAATCATTTCAACAGTTGCTATTTTTATTCAGATTATTCCCATAGCTTTTGAATATGTTCATTTATTATTTAGACATAGTACTCATCTAATCAAGCGATAAAATTGATTCTATAAGTTGAATTTCGCTTCCGTCTCCCTTCCTGATACATTCCCCTTGATTGGACCACTCACAAATTCGCATTGTCGCATGGTTTATGTCACATGCATCTCATACTTTCACTGTGCGGTCACCTTGTGAAGGTTCAAGTGCGACTCCATTGTTGATATTCACGCTGTTACGATCTGTCATACATATGTCTGGTGCCCTGTACCGGCCGTACCGGTTGAACCGAGTCAAAAAAAAAGAGACTGTACGCATATTTGGCGCATCTTCAGCTACTTTTTTTTGTGGTTGTTATTGTTTCGGTTTTAATTTTATGCCTATTATGCTGTTCGATAATAAATTGAAATTTTAATGATACATATATTAATTGACCTCTATGGCAGTTCGAGCTGCCGCCAAGACAAATAACATAAAACCCTACAAACAAAATCATTTCGCTGTTCAACACTTGACTGACTTTTCGGAGGCAGCTTTTTTGTTATTTTAATATATATTTTTTTGTTAATTTTTGTGTTTGGCTAACGGTAGTTAATCACCTGTTATTTTTATCTGGCTAATGTCGTGCATTTTAAGCTACAAAAAATAAATAAATAAACAGTTTAAAAATGCTTTGAATTTTTACGTAATTTAGAAACCGGACCTATGCATAAATGTACGATTTCGAGTACGTGGCCCCAGAGAAATCTACGTACGTAGATAGTTCTCAGTTCCGAGATCGATAAATGATGGAATCAGTGCCTGGCACGCGAGTTAGAAATATTATTCTTTATGGGCCACTTCACTGTTACGAAGAATTGGACACAAGATGAGAAAAAGAACAAACAAAAAAGAACCGCCATCAATATCAGATTATATAATAATAGGCGCCAGGCCGAGCCAAACTAAAAACCGGCTTCATTATTCTAATAAATTTACATAAGACATCAACGATGACGATGTTGATGCCGATGCCGATGACAATGATTATGAGATATGAAAACTTTTAGCACTCACCGTAAAAGCGAATGCTATAAAATTAGTTTGAAGGATTTTTTGGAGTGCGAAAGATCAGAGAGTTGACAGCTGTAAGCCGACATCGACAGACAGACGCCCTCACATCCGTCTTGAAAATTAGCAAGTGCTCAAAATCATTTATGATATTTCATATTGCATTTGTTTTATTAACGTCGATGAATTTGAAATCAAACAAGTCACATGAATCCAATAAAATCGAAAACCAAAAAAAAAAAACCAAATACCACGAAAACAACGACAACAAACCAAACAAACAACTTTTGTATATACTTAAAGCTTCTTCTTGGGTCTGTCTCTTATTTTTTTACTTTATTTTCTGTAGCTAAAATTTGGCTTGGGTTCCTGCTGCGGCTAATGTCGCGACTTTAAGCCAAAAAAAAAAAGAGACCGTCAAAAAACCAAATGAAGACGAGCGTTGAGAGCACGTGATGCGATGCCACAGCTCATGGTTGGAATTTATTTCAGTTTTTTTTTTTTTTTTTTAATAAATGTATATGTATTTATTTTGTTTTTGTTACGTTGCCTGTAACTCGGTACGTCTTTGTAATTAAGCAAATGGCAGAAATGCTCATTTAAATGTAATTTGAAATATTTTTTTCTTCTGTTTTTTGGTTTTTGGTTTTTTGGTCAGCTGAGGTGACAAATTAAAGCCTCGGCAAGGTCATGTGAGGGGCGGCCATTAGCCATGAAGCCAAGAGGCAGGCGCCTGACTCTTCATTGCAAATCTTGTGGCATTTTTCGTCTTATAAACTGTTTGTTTATTTGCCTTTGCTGTTCGATTGGAAAGTTAAAGGCATTTGTGTGGATCTGTGGATTACCGATTTCCACTTTTGCAAATGATGCAAAACATAATGTGAACATAATGTGCCATTATGCAAATCGAACTGAGCATCTTAAATACATTGACCTGCATTGACACAAAATACTTTATTTTCAACAAAATGTATATGATTGTAAACAAATAATATAATAACTATTTATGCTTTGGAGATACATTCAAACATTGTTATTTCATATTGAAAAATTATAAAATTTTATCATCATGGTATTACATGTCTTAACAACTCATTAAACATCAGGCAGGTGTGCGACCTTAATCTGAACTTGAATATTGTAAATAAGTATGTCTCTTCAACTGGATAGCTTCGCAAAGTTGCGGATATTTTATCTGCTATTAAAAGTACAAATATAAATAGATAAAATACCATTTACTACGTAGTTTGTAAAAATATTAAACTCTCTCTAATAAGTCTTTTAATTGAATGTAGTGATGTTCTGTCTAATGGGAAGTTGTAATATTATTTTCTTATTACTACTCCTTTTGAATCATCTAAAAATAAAACAGGAAAGGAAAACAAATTTCTTGTTGATACCTGTGTAAATGAAACCAATTTTTTTAAATATATATGATTAATGGTAGAAATTTTAATTAGAAACATTAAGGCAAATTTTAAATAGCGCAAATAAGATGCATTTAAATGATATTTTTCTTAAGCTTAATCATTATTCACGTTCTGTTATTAGTTTTGCTGAATTTCCTGATTCAAAATCAAACTGTGTCAATGTTATTTTAGCATGGTATGCAGTTATTTGATCATCATTATAATATTTTGGTTTATTTATAAGACAGTCTGAGCTTATCTTAGAAAATATTTAAATTTGAAATTTGAATTTATAAAGTGACTTTTAAGTTGACTTCGTTGTGCTAATACACGACTCGTTTGTTGACTTTATTATTCAAGATAAGCAGATTCTGTACTTGAATGTAAATGATACAGATATGGTTTTACTTTCAGCTGTGCTGTAATCAATTGAGTTGTATAGGTCCTGAAATTGTTCACACGTCAAACTCTAAACGATTTTGGCTGATTTTAATTAGCAGACATTATGTTTTATGGTGTTGCCTTAATGACAATTGCGATGGCAGCTGTAATTGATGAGACACCTGCCGCCCATATTGGCTTAAGAAATTAGCAATCTAACACTAAGCGAATTGTTTGAACAGCATATTAGCGTTGTCTATGGTCGCACTTTCAATAACTCTTTCAGCTGTCCAATTGTCCCGGTTGTCCGACTATCTGCACCTTGGGGATGCCCATCAAAAAGATTTAGATGTTATACACAAAACTCGCATGAAACTGATTTCAAATTCATGCAACGCCCACTAACAAACCCCTCAGACGCTATTCACTGAATAGAAAAAGATAATAATAACAGATACAAGTATGCATTGCCCAACTGAGATGAGAGACCTTTGCTGGAGCTTACATCACACAGCAGGAGTCGTTGGCAGACCCAAGACCCAGTCCAATTGAGTTTTGGAGAGGAGAGACCCAGCTTGAGCTTGTGTTCGAGTCGAATAACTTGTTTCAACGATGCTTCGACAGTAATAAATATTTGCCTCTTCACTCAGGTTTTTTTTTCTGTTTTCTGTGTTTTTTTTCTTTTGCAAATTACAAAAATAATAATAAGCGACACAAAGCGCGTGACTCCTTTCACAAGGCACAACAAAAAAAAAAAGGTGCACACAAAAGGTGTTAAAATATATACATGTATCAGATTATATACAATATGTACGTGTACATGTAAAGATATTTGTTGGAAAATGTGCCAACAATGTGGCTTAAATGACTTAAAATTGGCCGAAATTGTCTGACCGCAAAAGCGCTCGCCATGTGAATTTTTGTGAATTGGCCTGATTTTGGTTTCGTTCGGCCCGCATGCTGTGTTGTCGGGTGTATGTGCGCATCATTTTTACTTTCTCCCGCAGCACAACACCAACACTAACACCAGCACACAGTTACACAAATAAATATACGCACACTTGGGTGCATTGTTGTCTGTATGCGTGAGAGCTGACGCTGAGCCGGCGAAAAAGCTTCGTGTTTCAATCGTCATAGCGTCTACCGTCTACTGTCTACCGTCTACCGGTTTTATTTTCGTGTGTGGAAGCTTACAGCGGATCCGTTTTTGTGGTGTGTGCTTTGCCTTTTAAGCCCGATCACCAACGCTCCCAGCTTTCAGATACGTTTTTGCTTTGCCAGCGTGCAATTGTTGTTCGCTCGTTGGCTCCGGCTCTGACAACGTTTCTTCTTTTTGGGCATACATAATCCCCAATAAACAAGCTCTGTCTTTAATCTTTAAAAGTTATCTATCGTTCGGTGTACGGTTTTTCGGTATCGGTTAACAGTTCGTTGACGGTTTCGAACGAGTTAAGTGGTTGGCAGTTGTTGTCAACTGCAAGTTACTGTTACTGTTATTATTGCCTTTCGTTTTTGTGGCCAAAATAGGCTCGTTATCGTCTTGGTTCTCGCTTCAATGTTGTGCTTTGTATTGCCTGCGTTATGCTAATTACCGAAAGGATTCAAATCGTTGCGTACATTATCGGTTACAATCTCTTTGGCAAGACGACATCTAACGTTTGTTAAAACAAATCAATTTAAATTAAATCCAAAATTATCCTCAGCGCACAAGTGTTTCAATCAATTTACACACACACACACAAACGCACACAACGAAAATATAAATATTTATTTTATCAATTTGAAAACGTGCCAAATATAATTTAATAATCCTAATCTATTTATTCTGATTAACAAAGAGCTAATAAGTTTAACTATAAATTATTAAGTCGTAATTTTAAATACAAACAACAAAAGCCAACGCGTCGCGTATATATCACAATAATAAATAGATAGATTAAGAGACTGGGAGAGAAGTTTGCTTTAAAATGAATAAGCAACGACTTCTACTTAGTTTAATTTTATGGTGAGTCGAGTTATTGTTAATAATAATTAAATATTTTGAGTGAAAATCAAGTGATGCAATACTCTCTTGAGAATTTAAAAAAATTTGTAATAGATACTGTTGCAGTTATTGCTCATAAAAATTGAAGATGAGGTGAATACCTAATACTCGCAAGACTTTCAGAAAATTAAAATTTACAACATCTTTTAAGTATTACCACAGCGATTGTTGGAACATGAACATGAAGTTATTGCATATTAATAATAATTACAGACTTTTAAGAAAGGTTCAAGATGATTATACTGTGATTCGATGTCTCAAAGAAATTAAATCTTGAGCACTTTCATTAAAAAATTTTAATGGAATTAATAATTATATTTAGTATAAAATCAAGTGAAACGATTCTTTGATTAGCCTGTAAACTAAACTCCTTATGGGACATCAGATCTTTGAAAATTCAAACAAACATATCTTTGCTAATCTTTTGCTCAAGCATTGGAATTTCTTGTAACATAATTTTATCTTCAATGGAAACTGCAAGTAGACTGATTTACCTTGTGTGGCATTCCTCGACTTTAACAATTCATTGAGCAGCACGAGTACAAGCCCACAAATGCTAAATGCTGGTGTAAATCTGGTTCTGGCCTTGTTGTCTTGGTTGTCGTCATCGTCAAGTTCGTTGTCTAAGTCTTTCGTTTAGCTCCTACGCAATTGCTCCAATTAAGTTGGTAATTTTGCAAATAGCTTTAAAGGCAAACTATTTGTGCACCGGCTGAGCCTTGAGCCTTGACAAAGTCAATAAACAAATGTCAAATGTTGTTGGATTTTTATTATACATATACATATGTACTATATGTATATGTATATTTTTTACCACTTTAGTTGTGGGCTTTTCGGTTGTAAAGCACTCGACATAACTTTTAGCAAGAACTCTACGACATCGCAAAGTCGAATTAAGTGACTTAAGTGTGTCAACTAGACAATGTCAGTGGCTTAGCTGCGATGCTGACTTCGCAGCCGTTGTCTCTGTCTCTGTTGACTGCGACGTCGACAGCGCTACTTGTGCTTAATTTGTCAGCGCATTAAAGTTGCTTGGCTGCATTCTGAGAGCGATTGGATGACTAAGCCAAAGAAGTTACAGCTGGCAAGCGGCCGGCCAAGGCTGCCAACCCCTCCCCACAATGCCATGTGGACCAGTGTAGTGTATCTATTTATCTATCCACTTATGTATATCAAATATTGCATAATATGCATGCAAATTATTCAATCGATTTACATAGAGATTTAACATTGATTAGCGCCAAATTGCGAAAAAGAAAACTTTCTAAACTTGACATCTGCTTGTAAATTGAGTTCACTTCGGTTAAGGCCCGAATAAAAAAGGAGCTGTTAATAAAATGTAGGCCGAAGATCTATAAATTAGCTGTAATCTCTGCGCAAATTATGTAAAGCATGGCAACGAAATTATGTCAATGCGGTTTTTGTCTGTTAACATTAACACAAAAAAACAACAAACAAAAACAAAACAAAAGTGAAACAAAAAAATCAAGTCATGATTAGGTAATCGTTCCAAAAACCACCTGGCACGACACACAAACATCAATAAGCACAAGTACAACAACTACATCAACATCAACATCAACCTCAAAAGAAAATATAAAAAGGTCTTCCGTTGTTAACAACTTTTTCTCTTTCGCCGCCTCGCCTTGGCCATCTTCAGTGAATGCGTGAAGCGATCGTCGAGAAACAAGAAAAGAAACGAAAGTGAAACTTTTTTCTTTGAAGATGCTCACAAAAATAGATTTTCTGTTTTTTTTTCTTTTTTTGTTTATTTAAATTGTATTTGATTATGTGATCGCTGATCTTCAATAGCCTTAAATTAGCATACCCATTAACACTGCACAACAGAAGCCAATGAATTAAAATGAGTATGATTTGAGTGCTTTGAGTTTTGACATAATGCAAATTCTAATGCTTTGCATAACTATGCATTCTGTCAAGGACCCTCCAATAGGGGGAAGGGGAAGGTGCTAACTTGGCTGATAAGCGTAAGCTGTCAGAGCTGCGGATCTACGCTTCCGTAGGCACGTCTACAAAGTCTGCACATGCCACAGAGTTGAACAAAAAATATATGATTAATGATGATCTTTGGCTACGCGTAGACAGGCCAAAGTTGAATATTGTTAGTTATATATAAGATAGTGCTGAAACATCTTTTAAACACACTTGAAACTAATTGACAAATGTGCGTGTAAGGTCAGTTATAAAAGCGAAGAATTTAAGCAATTAAAACAAACAATTTAAAAATTATATTTAAGTCTAACTTGGATAGAGGCCTAAATTAAATAAATGGTCTTTGGTAATAAAGCATTCATTCCATTTTTTTTAGATTAGTTTCAATATGATCTAAAGCAATGACAATGAAAATGATTAAAATTGTCTACAACAGAACTGCATACCAAACTGTGACTGATTAATCTTAAAAAAGGAATCGTAATTGATTTATGTTTAGATTATATAATTTGCAAGTCAACATCTAACATCGAGCTTGTTGCAATTTTTAAGTTATTTGTGGCATGTCTTCCTGAGTTTTTGACTGTAATTTCTTTATCTTAGATAAAACTGTATTGAATTCCAAATGAATTCATTAGCAAAAAAAATAATTCAGCAAGTGGCGATGTGCGATAGGCGTCAGTCTGTTAAGCAAATAAAACCCGAAATAGCTGCTTTAATTAAAACAAGAACTGCTTAAAAATCAATTTGGCAGTGTATAAATAAGTAATTAACTGAACAGATCGTTGCGAGTTCAAGGTTAAATACCTAAATCTTAACTTTTTCAGAAAAAGAAGTTGATTTTTTTTTTTTTTTTGAAAGTGTCTAGAAAAGAAATAAAACTGGAAGAGCAAATCAAGTCTGTAGCACAAATTTTTTTGTATAATTATACTTGGTAATTTAATTTGCAACTTTGCTCGTTTTTCAATCGTCAACCATTTATCATTTTTGTGTGTTGAAGACTCGTTTTTGTTATGTGCTTTGAGTTAGATGAGGATTGTATTTCTACTCTAATGTCTTTAGTAATTAATCTTCGTTTGTTTCGTTTTCTTGCTGCCTTTTTGAGAATTTGCGATTGTTTTGCTGAAAAGTTGAATGCACTTTGAATAGAGAAAAACGGGAAAATTGTTTGCAAATTGGAAAACTGACAAGCGACAAAGCGCATATGTCTCCCGAATGTGTTTCCTGGTGCAAAGTGAAAGGCGAGATATATAGTTGTTGACCCTGAGCAGATCTTAGACCAGGTCGTAGCTTATGGAAAATAAATCAAGAAGCCAACAAGTTCGTTGCCTAAGTCTTTCGTTTCAAAAACCCGCAACCAGTTTGCAAGCAAATCATACGCAGAATATATGTTATTATCGTTCAGTTCAATGCAAAAAAGAAAAAAAGAACACATTGATAAATGTGCATATAGATCTACCTCTTGCCTGACCAGTATTCAGTCAACGGTTTAACCCAAATAGCACAATATATGCATATGTACAACAGCAATAACAACAGAAACAGGCCGCCCTGGGTTGACGCCCAAATAAAATTGTGTTTTGGGTTGTGTTGGGTTATGTTGTGCAGTGTGTTCGATGCTGATCTCTCGCTACATGCAGTTTAGAGTGTTTGCATGGCACTTGGACTGGGTCTCTGACACAATCAACCACCCGAAAAAGCAAAAAGAAAAAAAAATACAGTAAAAGAAAAACAAACTTTATCGAGACACAAAAATCTTGTTTCGTCCAACTGGCAACTGGCAACTGGTTTATTTGGGTTAAAAAGAAATTTAACAGCCAGCTGAGAAACAACTGATGCGACTGAGAGAGCGAGAGAGAGAAAGATAACGGTACCAGGCATCTGTTAAGACGAAAGTGAAATTTTTTTGCTGTTTAGTAAAACAAAACAACAGCAAAATATACACAAAATATGGCAGCAGCGACAAAAGACGTAGTCAACTTCAGGATGAAGTGACCCCCCCAACAGGCTTGACTGGGCATTTTTTTCATCTCTTTTTTTTCGGGCTCGTGTGGAGTGTGAAGTGCTGCTGTTGTGGTTATTAAGCAACTGGCACCAAATGGTGGCAAAGGTTTACCCAGCTCTTCATACAAAAACTTTGAGAGTTGATTTTTGTTTCTTCTTCAAATTTTGTCTCATTTTTAATTTCTGTATTTCTTTGCTTGTTTTGATTTGTAGTATTTTGTGAGCTTTACCATATGATGCAAAGAGGCTTCCGTCATTTTAAGCCACCTTGGACTGTCTTTTATAAAACTATCGATTGAAGATGTTAGGTAGCGGGAAGTGCATGACTTTGACATGATGTCTTAAGTGGTATTTTGTCATATTTTAGTAAATGTATGATTGCTTTGCAAGTGAATAAAAAAATTTCAAACAGAGGCCGGGGTAGAGCTTAATATCTATGAATATTTATACTAAAAAAGAATGCAATTAAAAATTTTGAGCTAAACAAAAATACTTTGGTAATCTTAATTTATGACCTTGTTTATTAAATCAGAATTTATTTTTCAATTTTAAATTAGAATATTCTCAAGGCAGTCTAAGCTCGTTAAAAATTTATTGCATTTTTTCTCCAGTCTCTTTCTTTTTGCATTTTTTCTAAATTAATTTCTAATCAACTTGTATTGTTTACAAATCTGTATAATATTCAAGTACAATATATTTTGAAATTGTTTTGAATAATTCTCAGAAAATAAAAAAAAATTTGTATTTATTCTTTCTCCAATAAAATAAATTTTTACCTAATTACAATTAATTTGTATTGTTTAAAAATCAAGTTTTAAAATAAGCTTAGGCTATGAAATCAATTTTATATATTTGTAGATTGTTTTGAATAATTATTTGGAGAAATAAAATAAAAATTTGTTTTGCATTTTTTTTAACTTCTCGGTTAATTTGTTTTCTAATTGTTTATGTTAATTGAACCTGTCAGAGCTACTATTAGTATTTATATATATAATACATTTTGTAGAAAGCTGCATATTATTATAATCTAGTATCGGATAATTTCTCAATTGATGTCAGCTTTTAAGCTCACATCTCTTTTCACTTTTGCACATTTCACTCAAAAATGTTACCCAAATTGCTTCAGCTTTAAGTTTTCACAAAAGGTGCGTCAACAGTTTTAAGACCATTTATTTGTTGTCATTATTGTTGTTGAGCATTTTGAGCGATTATTAAGTATTTAAGGTTGTCACTTGAAATATGGCAACTTTTGGGGCAAACTTGGGGCAACATTTCAATGCTGTGCCTGGCACTTGTTGGGCCACTCAAGTGCCGAAGATGGAGCCCAACAATGTTGCACAATCAAATTGGTGAAGAGGCAAGCGACCTTGATGCCACATAAAGTGACAAACGAGCATATTAAGCATTCATATGGCCCCCTCCCTCGCCTCATAAATATTATAGAAATGCGTGACATTAGCATGCAGCTGAATGTTTGGGCCAGAAACAGAAACAGGCCAACAAAGTGGACGGGCCAAGTTAAGAGCTGCTTACCAATATCAAGTTGTATGCACTTTCGCAATGAAAACGAAAGTTACGCCCCGCATAAGAGACACTACGAGTTTATATATCAATGTGTGTGTGTGTGTATGTGAGTGTGTGTAAGTCAGGCGCGTGACTTTGCCAACATTTACACTTTCTGGCCATATACACACACACACACGTATGTGTAGAATTATGATCTTCACGCCCGTTGGCTTGCTTTGCATATACATATGGATGAACGTTCACCAAACAGCAACAACTTTGCACTGGGTTGGCAATGTAACAAATATTTTTTGAAGCCACACTCGTTGAGAGGCATTCAAATTGCATCATTTTTGAATTTTATTATTGATAATTATGATGTTAACCCGCATGCAGGCCACTGTCATAGTTTCTTGGGTTAATCGAGTGCACTTGAAAGTTTAGTGTTTCCTCTCTGGTTAAACTGAGTTTCCTTCGAAGTAACCAATTTAAGTTGCAGGCCCAAAAACAGAGGTAGTAGGAGTTGTAGTAGTAGCTGTTAATGTTGTTGTTGTTGTTGCATCTGCATTAGTTTGTTGTTGTTGCGTAATGGCAGCCAAGAAACTCACTTGTAACACAAAACAATAAAGCAACAAGTCGTCGTGAAAAAAGAGTCTTGTGACTTGCTTTAACTGTTTCTCTTTGTAGTTGTGGTTATTATTGTTGTTGCTGTTGTTTTTATGCTTTGAAGAAAACATGTTTGTTTGCTGCTGTATGTGTGTGTGTGTGTGTGTGTTGGTGGTAGGAAATCATGTGCAAAGTCATATGACGTTGAGGCTACGTGCTTTTGAGTAATTGCAGCGAGTCAACGATGCCAATGAGAGAGTGTATGCCATGGGTGTGCATCTGGTTGTTGTTGTTGTTGTTGTGGCAGTCATGTGGCTACAGGCTGATGCAAGCGCATGCCTGCATATTTGGCCAGACAGCATTCGTTGTTGATAATGAAAAAGCAACAAAGCAACAAAATGACGCCAGTTTGTTACTAGCCAGTGGCATGCATGCTACTCCTCCAAATCCAAATCCTCAACTCAAAACTGTTCGCATGACTAATGCACATACCAAATAACTCACATAGAGACCCAGACACCGACACAGACACAAAGAAACCCAGACAAACGTGGGAGTTGCTTCCGCCAAACACAAATTTTCCCAAAACTAAAAACCTAAAGGGTTTCCCCTTGGCTGCAATCGGAAATAAAATCTATTCGCGATGATGAGCTGAATTTCCCTTATCCTGTTCACTTTAATAATAATTATCAGCTTGAGAATTATAGACTGAAATCGTTAAGCGACATCTTTAAAAAAGATGAGCTTTCTTCTATACCTGGACTTCGAGGAGGAGAGATCTTTTCTACACTTTTTATTATTTTATATTCAAAATGAAATATTTATACATATTTTATTATTTCTTTTTTTATTTAATTTATAAAATTTTTTATTATTTATTTTATTTATTTAGTTTTAACATTTTTATTTCAAAGACTAAACTTTCTAGTTGGCTTCTAATAATTAATTTATTAGTCAAATTACCCTATTCTCTTTTAAGTATTTTATATGAGAATTATTACTACAATATAAAACTGTAAACTATATTCAATTTCTGTCTGCTCTCCCTTCCTATTCCTTTATGCTTATCAATACTAAATACATATGTATACTGTCTGACAACCTCAATACTCTTTATTATTTGCATTATTGTTATTTTCTTTCTGTTTTTATTTACTATTATTGTTGCCCCGTTAACCTATTTATGTCTTTGCAAAACCTTTGCCACGCCCATAAATCATTTACAAAGGTTTTGCTGTCTTGCACTCTTTTGCGCCTAGTTGATTGCAGTTTAAAGCTATTGGTATCGTTGCTATATGTTGTTGTTGTTGTTGTAAGATTTGCCAACTGGCGCCAAGTTTGTTGCCTAAGTCTTTTGTATGTGTTTGCATTGCGCAAAAGGTTCAACAAGCTTTTGCGTTACTCGCGAAGGGGAACGAATGGAGAACTGTTAGCCCACCTATGCCATATGCATGTGTGGAAGTTCCGTTGTTCCTTATGCAATTGTTTATGAACAATTGGCAACAAATCGTGATTGATTCATGACTGAAGCAGCAACAGCTACCGAACTATCAACACTTGCAAATGCAGCATAAATTGTAGGATGTTGTTTTTCCTTTATCATTTAATTAATGATTTATTCAAATTGCTAACATAATTGACGGATTGCACAACATTTATTAATAATGCAATTTGCCATACTATATTATTAACTCAATGTAAACAAATGATGATGCTGCCAACTATCTCTATTGTTTATGTAATTGACTCTCATTGTTCAGGTAGCCAAGTGCAATTAATATCACTTTGAGAGTAGAACCCAGCACGCGTTTAATGGAGCTAAACAATCTACTATTTATACAATATATGTACATATGTAGATACAAATATCAGCTCAAGTATTTGGCGGTGTAATCTTTTATGAAGGTGACAGAAGCTAAATCAGTTGACTTGTTTAACTTGTTACATGTGCCATTTGGTATTTAAGACTCTCACGTGTTTTATAATTGCCAAGCTACATACTAACTGACTGACTGCCTTACTGAGGCAATGACTAACTGAACTTTGTAAAATATCGTATACATAAAATAAACAACATGCTAATGCTGTGACTGGCTTTTACTTAACAGACTAAGAGTGAATACTTATATTGTTCTTGATTGTTATTAGTTATTAATGATAAAAAACAATTGAATATACTTATAAGAAATGGTAATAAAAGAACTGTTTTTAACAGCTATAATAAAAAAGGTAATTACAACAATTGTCACAGCAATAATAAGAGTAAATACTTATATTGTTATTTATTGAAGCTTTCAATAATAAAAACAATTGAACATGCTTATAAGAATAGGCAATAAAAGAACTGTTTTTAACAGCTATAATAAAAAAGGTATTTAAAACAATTGTCAATTGTATAAAGTTATCTTATGATATTTGTCACATCATTTATTATCAAAAAATCAACTCAATTCAGCCAACTCCCTACGTGATGGGGAACATCATTTAACTGATGGCGTATCACATTTCTCCTTAACACCTTTCAATTAAATTGTTAAAAATATAAAGACACGAATCCGGTTACATGATGTATATGAATATTTTACATTTCTGTAGCGCATAAAAATGACTATATGAAGATAATTAATATCGACTTGAGTTCAAAAAGTTCAAGCGGCGTTTGAAGTTTGATGATGATTATCGAATCCCCTTCCATAAAACTAATCTATACATATTTCCATTTCTTATAAATAATATCGATAGTTTTTATGTAGATTGCGAAACAAAATAAATAAAAAACTTTCGTTTTTTAACATTTTTATTGCGGGCGCTTGATTTATTTAATTATCAAACAAATTGTGCTCACAATTTATACACAACTCGATCGATGTCATAAGCTCGAAGCGAATTGTGTTAAATAACGCATACGCCGAGTGTGATGCGCATTTCTATTTGTGGCATTAACACAGTTGCTGCTATTGCTGCTGCTGCTGTGCAAGTTGTTTTTGTAGTTGTTGTAGTTGTTGCAGTTGATTGGTGCCATCAAAGTCAGGTGTGACACAGTTTTTGGCATTCGCCTTACAATGAATGCCGCGTGCGACATACTTAAATATAAGATTTCCCCTCCTGTCCGCCCCTCTCTCTCTCTCTCTCTCTCACACACACACACACACACACTGAGCAACCGTAAAACAAAAATAAATAAAACTATAAACAAACAAATGTAAATTGGCCAACTGCTGCTCACTCACATGACTCTCTGTCGAACTGTCTGTCTATCTGTTTGGTTGTCTGT
This sequence comes from Drosophila neotestacea, assembly GCA_035044365.1. Lineage (NCBI taxonomy): Eukaryota > Metazoa > Arthropoda > Insecta > Diptera > Drosophilidae > Drosophila > Drosophila neotestacea. The sequence goes on from JAWNMD010000566.1 coordinate 344,389, forward strand.
TTAGTTGTCTCTCTATAGCTTTCGCTTTCAGGTAATGCGACGTGACTGTCTTAACGTTGTTAACCATTTGCCTGTTCATGTTCTGCGCCAATGCGGCAAATAAATATATATATATATATATAAATAAAGAAATAAATAAATAGATAAATAAAATGTTGATCGTGCTCTGTGCAACATTTGTGGCATTCGCAACTGGCCAATTGCATGGAATTGTTCAGGCAACGAACTGACGTCCAAATTGCCCCAAGCTAAAATAAACGTAAAAATTGTTCAATAGGCATTTCTTTTAGCAAGAATTGTTTCGATAATACAACTTTTGAAATGCCAAATGCAATCAACAATATAGTAACTATGTGAACGTGGAGGCGCATCAATAGTTTTCGAAATGCTGATTCACACCGATAGATAACAAACACAACCAGTTCGTCATGAAAATTCCCCAGAAATATTCAAATTTCGTTTAGAATTTCAGAATTCCAGTAGATAAACCGTATATTATTTAAATAAACAAGTGTTTGTGCACTTTGGACATATAAAAAAAAGATATATTTTCGCAATTATTTCGAGTGCTGCAAAACAAAAGACTTAGGAAACAAACTGGCTCTGAATATAAACACTCGACTCAACAATAAGCTTAGCTCAAAGAAACCAACCTTGAAAAACTACCACAAAAATAAATAAAATATTAAAAAAAAGAAGTTGAAATAAGCGCATGAAATATAAATCTAATTAAAGTGCACGAATCGTTTTGAGGGGAAACCAGAAAAGCACACTAAAAACGTATATAATAATTATAACAACGAAACTAATTATATAGAGTCGAATATTGAAGAGGCAAACGTAATATTACTTATATATCTATGGACATATTATTTAAATTCGATTTCAATTGAAGGAAGTGCGTCATTAGCCATGGTTAAGCATATTAATGGAACTCATTTGGCGTCCCAATTGACAGATCTCTGTTGACTCAGACTCAGAGTTGGACGCCCACAATAAGCTGCAATTGTTGCACAATTTAACGCATAAATAGTTGCTCAAGCATATCTAATTGCCGAATTGAAGTTTGTCATAAAGAAATACCAAATAAAATTGACAGACAAGATACCAACAAAAAAAATATCAAGAGCTTTGAAACTTATTAATGTCAAAGACAACAAAAGAAATCTCATCACGTGAGCTAGACAAACCATTGAGAAGAACATAATGATCGACAATAACAAAAACAATATCGACAACAATAACAGCAATAATAATAATAATAACTCAGTCTGTCAGCCAGTCAGTTAGCCAGTCAATCAGTTTGCCTTTTGGGGGCAGTCGAACAGTTTGAAATTGAAACTCGTCATTGTTCATAATTTGAAATTGATTAGTTTGGAGACGCCAGTTTTATATCCGGTTGGGTTAAGATACGTTGAGCTATAAGTTATTCGTTTCATGCATGCTGCGCCTCTAATTAGCAATGTGAAAATCTCGTACAATTAAAAGCTGGAAAATGCCAGAGAAACGACATAAAACCATCATGAATGGGGACTACTTCTAAATTACCAGCACGTGTGGCACAGTGCCTCTATATGAGGCACTTGAAACGTTAGAAAGTAATTTTCTTAGAAAATATTCTATTGGAAAATAAATATTAAAAATGTACACAAAAAATAATACAAATATCCCGAAAACTTACTAGAATTACTAAAATATTAAAATATAGACAGATAACTTTCAATGAATGCTATATTATTGAAAAAAGTTATATGAAAAGATGGTATAATTTTGTGTTTAAGACTTACTTACTTAAGCCTAAAAATTAAATTCAATTAAAAGGAAGGTTCAAACTCTAAAAAATCAAAGCTTTAGCTAATTAACTTAATAATTAATTTAACAAAATGATAAATGTTTTTTGTTGTTTAATAACTGTTAAATAATAAATAAGCTTGCTTAAAAATTAGATATTATTTATTTTTGTTATAACAAAAATACTTAAGCCAGTTTTAATGGAAATTATTTTTCTCTTTTATGTTATTTGTGTATTTAGGTATTTTTAAGCAACTCACCTAATCTTTTTTTCCCTTCTTCCCTTTTCTTCCCTTTTTCAGGTGCCTATGCGCTCCCAGCTTCACGCTACGCATTCCCGAGGACCTCGAGAACGGAGCCATCAACGCTCTTCGTTCGGAACGTGCTCGCTCCGTGACACCCTGTGGTGAGGCTAGTGCCGTTGATGATTATGATGTCTGCCCGCCGAGCAAATACCGTCAACCAACTGCCGAGTGCAACAATGTGTCGCATAGGAAATGGGGAGCCCGTGGCGATGTCTTCCTGCGGTTGTTGCAAGCAGATTATGCCGATGGCATCAGTCAACCACGCACCTCGAGCGGCACACATGCCTTGCCCGATGCGGAGCTGGTGATTGAACAGTTGCAACGTCATGTGGAGAGCGAACTGCGTCACGATCATATCACTGCCATGTTGCCAGCCTGGGGACAATTGCTGGCCAACGATCTGTACGAGGTGGGACAGCTGCCCATCAGTGGCAAGTGCTGCCAACGAGAGGCCAATGTCAAGGATCCCAGCGAGCTGCAGCAATGCTTTGTGCGTGCCGGTCCAGACTGCAAGGAATACAAACGCTCAGCACCTGGATTCGATACCGAAGTCTGCCAGAAACGTAAGTGTCGAAGATCTCTATTTTAAATTCTTCGCTTTTAATAAAAAATAAACAAAAAAGGGTATTACAACTTTATGCAAAAGTATGAAGCATAAATACAAGAAATACTTTTTCTTAGTTCTTCTATTTGTAGAGAAATTCTTATTTATTATAATCTCTAATCTATATTTCCATTTGCTTCACAGATGTACGCGAGCAGATGAACGTTGGTTCGGCTTACATTGATGGTTCCGGTTTGTATGGCGGTACTCGTCATGAATTCGATCAACTGCGCACTTACCTCAGTGGAGGAGTTAAGGTAGAGTCTTGTCGCTATTGCCAGGTGGCAGGTGCAACGGGTGCACTGCATCGTGCACTGTTGCAGCAACACAACAACATTGGCGAGCAGTTGGCACACATCAATCCGGAATGGTCTGAGGAGGATGTATTCCTGGAGGCTAGACGTATTATTACCGCCACCATACAGCACATTACCTACAATGAATTCTTGCCATTGGTGTTGGGCCAGGAGACGACAGCTAAGGAGGGTCTTAGATTGACCGCCGAGAAGCATTCCACCAACTATTCGAGTTCCATTCGCGCCGGCATCTTCAATGAGTTTGCCACCAGCGCCATGCCCGCCTTCTGGAGTATGTATCCTCCCGAGATGCTCTCCGAAAAGAGTTCTGCCCATGAACTGCTTTCGATTGCCGCCCTGCAGAAGTCCCTTGTGCCCAGCCAGACAAATGATGAGGGTTGGTCCGAGCTGGCTTTAGCTGTGCATCGTGGTCGTGATCATGGCATTTCTTCCTATGTGCATGCCCTGGACATTTGTGATCGCCGTTTTAGCCAGAGCGGTGCCTCCAACGTATCCTTTGAGAACCTGGCTCAGCTAACCAACATTCCCGAGGAGCATGTAACCAATCTGCGTGACATCTACCAGTAAGTTTTTCTCTTTCTTAATTACAGAGCCGAGTTGACCATGTATTTTCTTAATTTTTCAGGAACGCTGGAGACATTGATTTATTGGTTGGCGCCTTGATGGAGGAGCCTGTTGTTGGTGCTTTGTTTGGACCCACCATTAGCTGCCTGTTGACCCAACAGTTTGAGCTGCTCAAGCAAACTGATCGCTTCTGGTATGAAAACGATATTCCTCCTTCATCCTTCAGTCTAGAACAATTGAAAAGCATTCGCCATGCGACGCTCTCGGGATTGCTCTGTGGTTCCAATCAAGTGGAGACTGCCCAGTCCAAGGCCTTCATTCGTGAAGATAACTATCTGTAAGTAAAGTAAAGAAGGAAATATTCTTCACCTGCCTTCTCTCTAACTTATTCTCTCTCTTTTTTCCCTCTTAGCAACTCTGTATTGGACTGCGCCCAGCTGCCCAAGTTCGATCTGCGTCCCTGGAAGGTAAACGGTGAGGAGGAAATTCACTTGGAGCATGTCGAAGTGGAACCAGACACCAAGGAAGCCATTAGCGAACTGAGTCCTGAACTGATTGAGGCTGCTGTTGAGCGTGCCAAGCAGGAACTGGAAGAACGCAAACGTTTTGAATACGAGGTGTGGCGTGCACGTAAGTAGACACCTCAGACACCTCCTCTCCAGTAGATTCTCTTAACGTTTTTTTTTCTCTTTTGTAGAGGGTGGCATTAGCGCCCGTTCTCCTGATGGCACCGCTGCCTCCTTCAGCAAGGCCAACCCTGCTGCTTTGAGCCTGGCCAACTCTTCTCTGATCTTTGAGCTGGCTTCCAATGAGATTGTCAAATCATTGAACACCATCACACGTCGCAAGCGACAGATCTTCAATCCCAACCAGAATGCCTTTAATCGCAACGAACTGACTGATACCCTCCAAACTGTGGACATTAGTGCATTGATTGGTGGCAACCAACAGGTTTTGGATCATTGTCCTGATCCAAGTCAACAATGTGATACCAACTCTCCATTCCGTACTCTTTCGGGACGTTGTAACAATCTGAGGAATCCCAACTGGGGCAAGGCACTGACCACCTTCTCCCGCCTGCTGCCTGCTCAGTATGAGGATGGCATCTCAGCTCCTAGGGTAACTGGAGTTACAGGAACTCCTCTGCCCAATCCACGTACCATTTCGACAACCATTCATCCGGATATTTCCAATCTGCATACACGTTACTCTCTGATGGTGATGCAGTTTGCTCAGTTTGTGGATCATGATCTGACATTGACGCCCATTCACAAGGGTTTCCATGAGTCCATTCCCAGCTGTCGTCCCTGCAACTCCCGCCAGACCGTGCATCCCGAGTGCAATCCCTTCCCAGTGCCATCCGGAGATTTCTTCTATCCCGAGGTGAATGTGACGAGCGGAGAACGTTTGTGCTTCCCCTCGATGAGATCTTTGCCTGGACAGCAATCGTTGGGTCCACGTGATCAGGTTAATCAGAATACTCACTTCCTTGATGGTTCTATGATCTATGGTGAGAATAATTGTCTGTCGGCAAAGCTACGTGGTTTCTCTGGTCGTCTGAATAGCACCGTGCATCCCGTTCGTGGCAAGGAACTGTTGCCCCAGAGTGCCACTCACCCAGAGTGCAAATCTCGCAACGGACTTTGCTTTATTGCTGGAGATGATCGTGCCTCTGAGCAGCCAGGTCTGACCGCCATCCACACCAACTTCCTGCGTGAACACAATCGTATTGTTGAGGGTCTGCGTGGAGTGAATCCTCACTGGAATGGAGAGCAATTGTTCCATCATGCTCGTCGCATTGTCAGTGCCCAAGTGCAGCACACGGTGTTCAATGAGTTCCTGCCCCGTATTCTCAGCTGGAATGCTGTCAATCTTTATGGACTGAAGCTGCTGCCCCAGGGCTACTACAAAGATTACAATCCATCCTGCAGCCCAATTGTGTTCAATGAGTTTGCTGCCGCTGCCTTCCGTATTGGACATTCTCTGCTCCGTCCACATATTCCTCGTCTAAGTGTCCAACATCAGCCCGTGGATCCTCCTCTGCTGCTCCGTGATGGCTTCTTCCGCATGGACGCTATGTTGCAACCTGGCATCACTGATGAAATCCTACGTGGTTTGGTTGCTACTCCCATGGAAACATTGGATCAGTTTATTACTGGGGAGGTAACAAATCATTTGTTCGAGGACCGCAAGATTCCCTTCTCTGGCATCGATCTGATCGCTCTGAATATTCAGCGTGGTAAGTTATAAGTTAAATCTCAGATTGAGTTCCTCTTTAATTAACATTCTTTCTTAGCTCGCGATCATGGTATTCCTTCATATAACAACTATCGTGCTCTTTGCAACCTGAAACGTGCTACAACCTGGAGCGATCTGAGCCGTGAAATACCCACCGAAGTGATCAATCGTTTCCAGAAGGTCTATGCCAGCGTAGATGATATTGATCTATTCCCCGGCGCCATGACAGAGCGTCCTCTCCAAGGTGGCCTTGTTGGTCCAACTTTGGCCTGTATTATTGGCATCCAGTTCAGACAACTTCGTAAATGTGATCGTTTCTGGTATGAGAATCAGAATCCCGAAGTTAAATTCACCGAGGCTCAGCTGGCTGAGATACGTAAGGTTACCCTGGCCAAGATCGTCTGTGAGAATCTGGAGATTCCCGGCGATATGCAGCGTGCTGCCTTCGATTTACCCAGCAATTTCCTGTAAGTCTGAGATTAACTATAATAATTCTTTCTGCTCTAACCAATCTCAATACTGTTTGCCTCCACAGTAATCCCCGTGTACCCTGCCAGTCCATGCCACAGATCGATTTGAATGCTTGGCGTGAAAATGTTCAGGGTTGCCAGATTGGCAATCGCAATGTACGCGTCGGAGAATCCGCCTTCCCCTCACCCTGCACCAGTTGCGTCTGCTCCGCTGAAGGCGTAAGTACTATTTAAATATACATGACTACAAAGCTATATTGATTCCAGTGAGTAGGTGATTTAATTTAGAAAATTTCGAATAAAGAATAATTAAGTAAAGTATCAATTTATAGATTAAATTATTCCGCATTCAAATCGGATTAGTTTTGATAAAGTTTGAAGTCAGGCAGCTTTAAAAGTTAATTGTTTTGATTTCCAACCTAACATGTTTATACTGCCAGATAAACTAACCCTTTCCCTATCGTTCTTTACAGGCTCAGTGTGCTTCTTTGCGCATTACCGACTGTGGTCAGCTGATCCGCCAGTGGCCCAAGGAGGCCATCCTTCGTGATGAGGTGTGCAACTCGCAGTGTGGCATCTACTTGACCGGCCAACAGGCCACTGGATTCAGTCCACAACAACGTCAGGGTCATGTCCAATCGCGTGTGACACGTTCTCGCAATCAGAACCTCTTCAAGTTCCCCGACTTGACACCGTTCATTGCATCCTTGTAAAAAACAAATTGTCTCCAGAGAGAGAAAGAGATAAAGAAAGAAAGAGAAAGCAGGCTTTCGTATCGTAAATACAATTTTGTAAATAACTTGTGCGTTCTTTACATTAGTTTTCTACTTATTTTGTTCGCTTACCTGAAGACTATTCCAATGCATCTTAAAAGATATCTTACTATATAATACTATTCTATTCGAACTGTTTAATAAATCGAAACACAAATTAAAGACACGACACGACCCCATCTTGAAGCACTCAACAAACAGCTGCTACTAGTTGTAAGTCCATGTTCTTGTTTCGGCACCACTCAAATAAGTACTTATGATGTATTTCTATATATGTATATGTAGTTAAGCGACAACTAATCACTTAATTAGCATTTTTATCTATATAAATGTATGTAATGTATTTTTTTACCTAAACCATATGAATGTACAATAAATACAAGCAATTATATGTACCTAATAAATAAATAATAATTAAAAACAAATTGATTGAATTCTGTTGGGAATCGGTTTAGTTTTTTAACAAGTTAAAGATTTTTTAAAAACTGGTAATAATGGTATAAACATTTTGTCAAGATGAATGTAAAGTTTTGATGGAGGTGTTGAGAGCAGATTGAGATCATCATTCTGTAGATATTGTATCTATTTCATTATCTACATTGCAATATGTTCTGAAGTGAGAGTACAGAAATAAAAAGTGAACTTTAAGTTTTGAATATTTGTTTGCTTTATTTAGTTTTGCTCTTTGAACATGGTTCCATTACAGCAAATAATTTGTGTAGTTTAGATAAGATCTCTATAATGCCGACAATAAATAACAAAACTCACAAAGTACGATTAAATCTAAAGAGGGTTGGCTTTACTATCCACATATATTTATGTTTGTATGCATATGTGTGTCAATTGATTAAATACACGTACGTTAGACAAAGACCGTTAGACGTGCTCATAGTTTAACGCAGGTGTTGAATGCCTAGAACAAGCGAAATTAACACAAACTTTAAGTTAATTAATTTTTGCATTTCATCTACAACTTGTTTTTTTTTTTGTTGTTGTGGGGAGGGATCTCTGAACTATGCTGGGTCTTTGCATATGGCCAAACCCAACAGACAGTCAGATAGTACATAGATACATACATATATGTATTTGTAGCATATATTAAATATATATATATTGTTATCGCATATGTTTATAATAGTTTATAATAATTATAATTATTTAAATTCGAATAGAGCGCTGCAGACAAAAATACAAAGCGCTTAGTATATGTGTACACATTAATTATTTCTTATTGTTTTGTTTATTGTTATAAAACATATTTAAGCTGTTGTGCTACTTGTGCTACCCACAGATAATTCAACTAAACTGCCGCAGTGCATATTACAATATACATATGTGTGTAGTTTCATCAAGTGTAGCAGAAATACAATACTTTCAAAGTGTTCTTCTTGTCGTTGTTGTTGCTGTTGAGGTTGCCACAACAATCAACTACTTTGCCTGGTTTTTTCTTTTGTTTCATTGATTTTGGTACATTTTGTGCTTAAATCTCTAGAGAATTTGACTTATTTGCTTTTGTTTTTTGGGTTTTATATATATTTAGTATATAGATAGCATAGTAAATGTTTGGAACTAAACTAAAATTGAAGTTACACACACAGCATATGGTGTTCATTCTATAACTACAAATAAGTTTACATACTCATATATATAGTAAGTTTATAGGAATCTTTCTATTTAGTTTGTAATCAAATTGCTGCAAAACAATTTGCTTATGGTATGTTTTTTTTATGTAATTTTATTTACTTTTTTTTAAATTGTAATTTTACTGCACTGCGATACGATTGATACTGATACAAATTATATACAAAATGTGCGTGATAAATATGCCTATGTACAAATATATATATTTATTTATTGAATGACAGTCAAAAAAGGTTGCCTTAAACTATCAACTGGCCCCCTGTCTTCCCCACCTCACTTATCAGCCGCCAATGCGGTGGGCGGTCCATTGCTGTTGTTGGTCTCCGAGTGGCGACGTGTCAGCAAATGATGATGTTGCTGCTGTTGCTGTTGTTGCTGCTGTGGATAGTTGATTGGCAGACCGTGGCCATTGGTAAAGGTTAGACCATCGAGTTTTCCAAGTTTACCCACAATTTTTGGTATTTTATCACTTTCCATGCCGAGGCCAATAAGGCCACTACCACCAATGCTGGCGCTGCCAATGCCGCCTCCAATAATGTGATTCTGACTGTGATGATGATGATTATGATGTGAATGCAAATGCGAATGCGAGTGATGATGATGATGATGATGATGATTATGGTTGTGGTTGTGGTTGTGGTTATGTTGATGGCTAATGGCAGGCGTGCTTTTGCATAGTGCAACATCCTTTTTATTGCCACAGCCATTCCATAATTCCTGTGCCCCCTTCAATGAGCTCGTCTTGCGCACCTGGAGACAAGTGCAACGTTGTTTCTGTGGAGTCATTGTTTTACCCTGCGAGAGTGCATTGAGATTGGCCGTCACCAGTTGTGCCTGCAACGTCTTGGAGGGAGAAACGGGTGTGCTGTCATCTTCGCCAGTTGGCGGTGGTGTTGAGAGGCGACTCGAGACGGTGGATGAACTGGTTGATGAGGACATGCTGCTGTCTCTGACGGCATGTCCATTCTCCAACTGGGCCACCTCTGTGTCAGTGCCATCTCCAACTCCATTATCCTTAACATCATCATCATCATCACTGGGCTGCTGTTGGTTGCTGCTGGGACGAGAAGCGATGGCAATGTTGTTAGTAGTTGCGATGCTTTTGACAACATTCAAGCCATTTACGCATGCTTCAGCTACAGTTTCAGCTTCAGCTCCAACCTCAGCATTCACATCAGACACATCATCATCAGTTGGCGCCAGTTTGCTGTCACCATTCGGTATCACAATTAGCTGCTGTTGATCCTGACTAGTTTTGGTTTTAACATCATCCGCCAGATCAATCCAATGATCGCGATTATCGCGCACACCATCAACGAGTGGTTCCAGCTTATCCGAAAGTGTGGCAAAGGCCTAAAAAATGATAGAGGTGAATTTAATTAGAGTTATGTAAGGGTAAATTATATGTAGTAAACTTTAGTACGCACCTCATAGATCGGCAAGCAAATGGAATCAATAAAGTTCACCTGCATCATAGGCAGCTCATCCTCCTTCTCGCGATTCATGATATCCTGTTGAAGATAGAAAAGAACTGCCATCAATATCACATATAATTGGATTCGATTACACACTTACAATTGGCGTTATGTTTAGTTCCTGTTTCTCCATGTCGCCCTGCTCAAAGAACTCGGAGCTAACCAAATCGGCCACACGCTTCTCAATCTCCCACGGCTTTGTAATTGCCGACAAATCACAGACAGTCATGCTCATTGCACGCAACAAGGCACGAGGCTCCTCGGAAACCCAATGGCTCAACGGCTGTTGCACACTCTCCAAGAAGGGGCCACGTTTTCTAATTTGGAAAAAAACACAAAATTAGTTTGGGATACATTTACAATAACTTCGATTTCAACTTACTTAAAGTAGACAGCGAGATCTGTGGACAGTATAGCATCCTCCAAGACGCGAATGACGCGACAATAATCCTCTGATGAAAGATTGCCCAATATTTGATTGCCAGGACTGTTGAGAATCATCAAACATTGATCAAAGTGGTGATGCTCCATCGTAGATGTTGAGTACAGCTGCGCCAACGGCGAGGATGCTCTAAAATATATCAAATAAATCAAATTAGAGATTTTTCTTAGCTTTAGCTCCTGGTTTAACTTGATCTTACTTAATCTGGAAGGAGTTATTGGTCCCCCGATGATCGAGATCATGGCACAGGCAGCCAATAATTAGCGCCAGACATTCAATTTCACCAAAGATCTTCCACCATTGTGTGCTCTATTTGAATATTAGTAGAAATAATTGTAAAGAGCTGTAAGATCTTAAAAATGTTTCACACTTACAGTCAAAATGGCAAACATCATTTGGGCCACATTAAAGGCATGTCGCCAGTTGTGATAGGTCACATTGCGATAGTTTTTCTTGACGCTCAACAGCCAACGGCAAAGCACTTCATAATCAATGTGAAAACGTTCCACAAAATCGAGATCCAAAAACATGCGCAAACAGGCCTACGAAAATTAAAGAATAATATTTAGATATCGATTTTAAACATTAGAGCTTAAGAACTTACCTTCAACGTATCATCGTCTTCAAAGTGTATGTCATCAAATTTGAAATCATGCAGACGAAAATGTACAGCTGAGGGAACGCGTAGGCGCTGTAGAAGGTAATAAATTATATAACGATGAACTTTAAATGATGAAATTATTTTTAAGTGGTATTCTATAATTTCTATGGCACCAGGGATGTGCGAAGAAGTAACTGAAATTTATTTCGTTTGACTAGTTTACTACTGCGTATACTTGATATATTTATATTCAGTTTATTAATGTTGTAAAATCATTTATATGACGTAAAGTGATGTGGACGGTTTATTTTTGGCTGTGGCTAAGATTTCAAACCGAACTGAGAATAATAATTCCCATAAATGTTATTGTATGTATTTATTTTATACATACTTATTTATAAGCATAACTATATTTTAGATGATTTCATTAAGGAATCGATCTATATCCCATTTTAAATAGTTTGCACATATCTTGGTATTCAATATGAAGCGTTAAGCATTAGCTTGCTAGAAAATTTGTATTAGTGCTAATTCAGTAATTTAAAGAAGCTATCAATATAATTTTTCATATAAAAAATTGTCTATGTGTATTCACATATGCAAAACCTTTTCCACATTAACCAAATCACATATTCATGCATTTCTTTTTTAATTTATTAGTTTCTACTGTCCAACTTTATTACACAGACACATTTATTAACAACAGTAGCACAAGTTACTACAGAATGTACCCCAAAATGGATATAAATAGCGTAGAGCATCCACCCAGCAGCAGCAGCAGCTGTCAGGGAGTGCAAATTGATGCCCAAGAGCCACAGTAACTCATCATGATGATGTACTCCAACTACTATGTTTACTCCCATTTCTACTCCTAGTAGTGCTCGTATTCCCACAGCTACTACTATTCCCATCTTCCACACTTACTCCCATTTCAACTCTCTCTCTCTCTCTCCACTCTCTAATACAGTCTCTTAGTCAAATACCCTGACAGTTTACTGTTGCACAGTGAGAACTTGCAACCAGTTTTAGAAAAGGGTTTTATATTCGTCTTCTGCTTGTGATGGCATAATCGCCGGGGCTCTCGTAAAAGTAATGCAAAAGCGGAGCATAGAATGGCATAAATTTAATTAAAATTAATAACCCAGCAGCGTGGACAGCTGACAAGGCGAGAGGCGGCCATAATTTTAGCCAGCATAATTACGAAAAAGTGTCCGAGGCGTGAGACAAGTGCGAACCAGGAGCCAAGAGACAACAGACAACAGACAACACAAAGACAAACAGAGAGACAGATGTGAAATACTTGAACCAGTCTAGGGCCTAAGGCAGGCAGGGAATGTGTAGAAGAGAAAGAAGGAGAAGGGGAAAGAATGGAAACTCACACCAACACTTCTTTACCACTGTGCGAAAGTTTCTTTTTGTCATACTTGTGCGAACAAACTAATTACAACTGTCAACACGTTGTCCCCGCCAAGAGTCTTGGTTTAGAAGAGAACAGGAAAGGGATGGAGGGAGGTGTGGGAAAGGAGATTGCTGCTGCTGCTGCTGCTACTGTCACGCAACAATAATAAAAAGAGAACACAGCAAGAATTTTATAGAGTGGCATCGTGGCATCAAAATGAGAGACACACAGTCCGCAGTCCAGTCTGTCATTTGGCGACCTTTTCACATACAAATTAAGCATTTATAAATGCAGTGTGGAACTGTTCAGTGTTCCCTTAACTTCCCTTCCACATCCCTCCCTTCAGCCATTGGTATGCCCTATAAGAAACGACACCCAGGGGTGCAATTTCGTATTTCGAAACTTACGCGCAACCGATGTGCCTCATCCATGGTGGCGGATGCATGATAGCTGAGCACCTCCAGGGTGACACTTTGCTTGGCCATGGCCACAATCGCCTTCTCGTACATGTGCGTATTGTGGATGCCCATGCCACAGAAGATGGCAAAGGCCTCCACAAAGTTCTCATCGTTTTTGGTAAAGTCCTGCAAGAGATTGAAGAAGGTCAGTTAAAGTTTATGGTAAATATATTGCTAATTGTAATTTATTTAAACTGAATTTGGCGTAATATTAAAAGATATTGTCTTTATAAATCTTTATCTTGCAGTTCTAATCTAAATCCTTATAAATTTAATTTATGAACAATAAGAAAAATGCATGAGTGCAACAAAACATTTACTTAAACCAATAGCTCAAGTTATTATTATAGTTCACTATCACACATTGGAACAACTTCTTTTTTGGACAACTCGAACTTGCTTCCTAAAGTTGTTTTTGTGTTTTCTTTAATATTTCTACGACTACTGGTAAACCAATTTAAATACAATATCAATATTCTTAAGCATTTTTTCATATTTTTATCCTGTTTTTAGTTTGCAAAGATAATTAATCTGATATTTATTTTAAAGTTCTTACACAAATAGTGATTTTAATTTATAAGCAGAAAATTCGATGTCAAATTTAAGCCGAAAGATTATTGTTAAGCCTTTAAAATAGTCAATTTCTAAATGTCTCCTGAATAAGTAATGAAAACTGTGGCCGTCAGCCGTCGGGTACGCAGGAGGATTAAGTGTTGAGCCTCAACCGTATTAACTATAAGTCTTTTCACTCACTGTTTGCCATAATCGCATGCAACTTACCAGCTCATTGAATTTGTTAATCAGCTGTATAACGCCAATGATCTGACCCAACGAATTTTTAATGGCCATGCAGAGTATGGAGCGATGCTTGAAACTGGAATTCTCATCAACACTTGCATCAAAGCGATCATCCTCATAGGCATTGGGCACATTGACAGTCTCTCCGGTGGTGGCCACATGTCCAGTGATGCCAATGTTGATGGGGAAACGTGATTCATAGGGACTGGTCCTTGAATTTGCCTCCTCCTCACTCAAATCATTCGCCTCAAAGTCAAAGACCCGCGAAAAACTTCCCTTATCCGCCTCATGGACAAGTAAAATCTGTACACGTTGGCATTGAATGAGACTCTGCATATGGGTAAGAATCCTAAAGACCATGTGTTCAATAGTGCTCTGCTCCTCAAAGATCATGCGAGCTAAATCGAGTAGCACTTGATTCCGTTTAATCTCCAGTTGAGATTTCTCAAATAATTGTGCATTGCGTAATCCGATGCCACAAAACTGTAGATACGAGGCAAAGACCTGAAAAGTACAGGGAATATACAATATAAAGGATTAATAATTATGCATTTCATCAGTTGTGCTGACGGTTGTCAAGCGGATTATGCGGAAAAAAGAAAAAGAAAATCCATAAAGAAAAAAGCATTTCCATTCACACAAACACACACACACACACACACACATATAAGCTAAGTAATCCCATGTTCTGACATTTTGTTAAGCTTTTTCCCTTTGTTAAATAATGAATGCAATTTGCATGTGGCAGCAGCATCCTCTGTTGTGGCAGCCACTTTAAAAGCAGCTGCAAAAAACAAGGAACCTGCAACTGCCACATGCAGCGCAAAAAGCGGCACACATATGTATGTATGTATTATATGGTGATTAAGATCGAGCACACTTACCTTTTCATCGATTTCCGAGAAGCATTCGCCATTCATTTTGTTGATGACCTGAGCCACGCCAATCACATCCCCGCCAGAATCCTTGATGGGCATGCAGAGCAAAGCTTTTGTCCGATAGCCGGTCTGTGAATCAATTTCACAATTGAAGCGTTCATCCTGAAAAAATAGTAAGGGAAATTTTATAGGAATTTGTTTATATATAAAGCTTATTGCTTATAAGTAAATGATTACAAATAGGTAAGTTGTAAGTCTGATTTTATACAAGTTATTTTACTACACATCAATCTTATATTTAATCATCTATTTCTGGAAAGAAAAGACCTTAAGAAGATTTAAGTACTTGTCATCCGCCAATTGTCATAAAAATATCTAAAGATATGTGGACTAAACTTGAGTAGCTGAGATATTAAAACTTTAATTGCAAAGTGGAAATAATTTCTTCTTTCTTTCTTCTAAATATAGATAGTATAGTTCTGTTATGATTACAATTGATTGTAATACTTTCGAGCTTATTTCTTTTCATCTCTTCATCGGAATGTAATAGTTCTGTCATTATTCTATTTATATAAAGAGCAAAGTACTACAGAGAGAAAACGTGTCGCAGTTTATAGAAAAAGTTCGCTATCTAAATATAGTACTTTTTTTTGTATTCTTAAGCTCAGAGTCTAGACAGTTGTGCTATTGTCCAAGCTACAAACATACATATTATGTTCACATGTTCCGGAATATTTCATCGTCTCCTGCTTCTTCTTTCATTTTTTACACCAATTTCAAGCTGTTAATTCCGCTATTTGTGTAGGTCATCATGTTTTGGCTACGCAGTTGCCTGACTTGCAGTTTTTCTTCTTTTTTGTCACTCTTTTATAAACATAGTTGTTCGTACAATTTGTGCCAGGCAAAGTCCATTAATAAATAACTCGTGTTAACCGTGCCTTCTACCATCTGCCCAGAAAATGGGAATTAAGATAAAGAGAGGTAGGGAGAGGGCGGGGAAGTCTTTTACTCGCACCTCATCACATTCACAGTGTTAGTGTAGAGTTATCTGTCTGAGATTCACTTAATTGTGCTAAAATGTTGTGATAAAAGAACCAACAAACAGTTGGCCACTCAAATGCGTCACATTTTGTGCATTGTGTGTACAATTGTTGGCCATGTCTTAAGTTGGCTTAAATAACAAGATAAAAAGACACGCGCCAAATGGGCCACAGAGTTAAAGCCTTTAAATGGTGCTCAGTTCTAGCAGCTAAAAGTATCATGGTCTCAACCTTGTGGATCTTTCCTTGGCCATAAGATTAATTACGGCCCAATTGGCCGGACAGCAAGTTGTTGGCCAGCTCGGCACAAAATTCTTTTTTGTTCTATTCATTTTGAATGAGTGCGAATTCAGTGAGCAATATTGAAACTTAAAAAGCAATTTCGAGCATTTTCAACTTGTACTTCCTTTCTGAATGTGGATGGGAATGTGAATGTGAATGTGTCGATATGAATAGAAATGTGAATGTGCTACGGCTGTTTGCATCATAAATCTTTGCAAGTCTCGAATTTGCCACTGTCCAAGTTGAAGTTCGTTTTAGGGTCTGTTCTCATTTGATTTATGGTCGTCGATAGGAAATAGCATTCAAATTTGTCAATTGATTGTGCTTGCTGCTTGATGTTGGTGAAAAACTTTCCACTGACCTGGTAAGCGTCTGGTATGTTGACCGGCTCCCCGCTCTCTGCAACATGCCCCGCAATGCCAGTGCCCCATGCAACGCGCACTTCCTCCTGCTGTTCCATTTCCTCAACAGTGCTGCGTGGGCAAACATCGAAAAGCTTCGACACGAGGCATCTGCAAAATGTTCAGAAATGTTAGGTATTATCTTGGATAAATGTACATACTATATATATATAAATTCAACGAGTTTTTGCCGCAATTTACAATTAGTTTTTCCTCTAACAAAATGGCACCCTGAGGACACACACACACACAGTCTCTTTCTTCTTCTCTCCTTCTCTCTCTCTTTCTCAAAGTGCATTCGAGAAATCATAAAATGCCAAAAATAAATGCCTTTAAAATGTTGCACAGACAAAGTTGAAGCCACTGTTGCTGCTGTTGCCGCTGCGCAAAAAGTTGGCATCAAAATGGCTTTGGGCCAATGAAGTCATCGCCACTTTGGTAACACACAAGAGCCAAAAGCACGGGCCAAAGCACTTGCCTGATTACGAAATTCAATTTTCACAGTTATTAGTGTTAACAATTCTGTGTATTCCAACGTGGGATGCAATAAGCTCAACGATTGCCTCCAGTTGCACAACTTTTTATAGCATCATCTAAATGAGTGCTTCAGGAGGAGAAGCATTAAGTCGGAATATTTTAGACTCGGAAATGTCGACCAACGATATGCGTCAGCAATCAAAAAATATAACTACTATGGATAGTATACTATACTATGGATAGTATTAATCTTTAGAAGTTTATAGTCATCATTTAAGTTTAGACAAATTAAAGCAAGTACTTAAATGTTCATCATTGCTAGGAGAGGGAGGCTTTAGTTTTTCTTTTCAATATTTTAAAATAGATACATTTCTACAACTTTACTTTATAAAGTGTTTTAAGGGGTAAAACTTGAGATTTCTTTGGAAATATAAAAAGACATTGATTGATCAAAATGATAGTTGAAATATTGATTATAGCCAAAACTAAGTATCCTAATTATTGATCCCTCAAATAAGAAAGAGAGATAGAGAGAGTTCTTCAACCAGAAAGTATAACAATCATAATCATATTTCTTGTTACAACTTTTGAATGATGGAAAAAAGATCTTACTTTGAATTTACTGATCTGATATTGATATTAATATTATCTATTCGAATATAGTTTTCAACATATTTTCTTTATCTGATCTTTATGTTGATATTTAAATTCTACGTTTTCTTCATCTCTATCTTAGCTTTAGTTCATTTTATATTAATTAACATATTCTTAAACAGTTTTTAATGTTGTTACTAACTTAATCTATTCTATTCATACTCACTTTTTAAGTCCATCGGCTCCATTGCAGCGTCCCTGCACCAAAAACAATGAACCACGATCCGCATTCAGCAAAATGGAAACATTTTGTAAAATCTTGTGACACAATGTGCGCACTTCCAGCTCATTGCAAATGTCCTTTACCTGGAAAAAGAAATGAAAACAGCGAAAGCAATTTTATTTGATTATTCAATTGAATCATGAGTGTTAGTGAGTGTCGTAAATGTTACAATTGCCAATAAGTAGAAACATTCGACATGCACTTAATGTGAGGTGTTCTGGTTAAACAAACAACTCAATCAGCTAAATATAATAGTGTTGCACAAACTGACAGACAGACAGACAGACTGACTAACTGAGTGACGTCTGTGACAATTTGACTCAATGTTGTTTGTATGTTAGACGGGCCGGGCCTTTTAAATGTTTACTGATAACAACGTCAGCAGGCCAAAGTATTCAAAAGTACACTGTTGCATATGTGCAAAATCAATTGCTGCAAGCGTGTTGTAACAACTTATAAATAACTGCACGATGGCAATTCATTAGAAAATGTTTGCATTTCCATGAAGCGTAGGCGTTATGGGTTATAAAGCAAATTCTTTGGTCTACATTTTAATTGAAAAATTCACGGCAAGTTGTGAATCATTTTTAATGAATCAATTAATGTACAGTAAACTCTCAGAAATTATAAGTCAAGTTGTTTTACTGTATTGCTTAAACGCGAATAATCCTAAACTAAAACGGAACAAGT
Source organism: Drosophila neotestacea (assembly GCA_035044365.1). Classification (NCBI taxonomy): domain Eukaryota; kingdom Metazoa; phylum Arthropoda; class Insecta; order Diptera; family Drosophilidae; genus Drosophila; species Drosophila neotestacea. Next base: position 362,910 of record JAWNMD010000566.1, read on the forward strand.
TATTCCCTGAATTTACTGGTAAGTTTATGCCGCGAAGTTTTATTTTAGAGTCCTAGAATTTTATTTGAAGTTTCTAATATGAGAGCTTAAATTCTAAAGTACAGTTGCTCTCACTTTAATCCAACTTTTAACATGAATATATAGCAGCTATAGTTAATAAGCTTTTATTGATGTCAAAATTATATAAATGCAGATTTTTATGTTAAATTTGTTCATAGCAATTAAAGAGTAGTAAAAGTTTCATCTATAGAGAAAATTTTTGTATGTAGTGCATTAAAAGTTCTATGTACAAACCAGCTCAAAGATTAGCTCCTTCTCGTCCAGCTGCTTCAGCTCGATGCGGGACAAACGCTGTGCCCGTTGATGACAATGATGATAGGGATACGGATAAGAATTGCTGGGACTTGTGGCATTGTTGCCGGGGCCAATGGGGGCACTGCAATTGCTGCTGCTGCTGCCAACGGCGCCGCCAGCCTGATAATGACTATGCTGATAATGCTGATTGTGATTATGATGATAATGATGATGCTGCGGTTGATACTGATACTGGCCAGCAACGACACCGCCAACATTTTGTAAATTGCTGCAACTGCCACTGGAATTATCCATCTGTGGTGCAATACTCAAAAACGTAGGCGTTCCATCGATGGTATTAACAATTGGCTTCAACAGACCACCGCGTTCAAACTCATGAGCCGAGATTTTACTGTAAAAGAAAAAGAATTAAGTCAAGTTTAGTTTAAGAAAGTATTTAAGTATTTAGAACTTACCGCACAGGAGTTGTGGCACCTGAGCCACCTCGTGAACTGCTCGTCTGTCCATTTGGATGTGTGGGTGAGGTGCTGCTGATGACATCGTTGCCAGCGGTTGTGGCATGCGACACCAGCCAAGCATCCACTGTCTGACGAGTTGCCTTTCTGCAACAGATAAAGATAAAGAGAGAGAGTGAGTCCAAACATATTAAAATACTATTAAAAATTAAGCGTGTTTGGTCAGAGGAATTTACATGCATGCGCCAGCAAATGAAATTGTCTAATAAAAATGCCAGCTCATAAATATTCAACCAACGAATAATTTGGCGACATGCTGCATGCCACAGAGAAACCCACATGTGTCCTTATGGCAACACGCGCGCGAGGCATAAAAATTCAGCAATCACAGCGAGTAACTCTTTTGAGAGACGGAGAGACAGAGGAAAGAGTATGAGAGGAGCTGTTGGCTGTTAGCTAGTCGAAAAAACTGTCCAAAGAGCGAGAGAGTGAGGGAGAGGGAGGGTGCCTGGGTCATGTGTCTGACATATTCTTATGCAAACTACACAAAATGAAGCCTTTTTTCTAGCTCGTTTAATGTGCCCAACACGCCCAGCGGCAAACCGACAGAACAACAACAACAACTGGACAACAACAACAACTTGACAAGAGCAACAAAATGTGGAGCCAAAGACCAACCGACATCGTCTGTTGGCCATGAAAATAAAGCCCAATTTATGTTTTTAGTTGTTAGTGATTTTTATTATGTGTCATAGCCAAAGGCCGACACAAACGAATGTCCTTAACAGACACACTCACACACATACCCACAAATGTTGATCCTTATTCCCAACCCTATCAATGGCCCATCCCTGTATAAAAGCCAATTTCCGGTTTACGGCGGAAACGGCCAGCCAGCCGCATGGTTGCCCATAAATACAAGTATGCTGGAAACTATGGCAATGGCATCGGCATCAAAACAAGCCTTTGTCGTATGACAGTGTAATTTAAAGAAACCTTGGTCTGCTTCTTAAGCTTCTTAAGCTTCATAATTTAAGATTGCAGTATAGTAAATGGTCACTTAACATACCGATTTATTATTAATCGTTTAATCTATGCGTATCGATAAAGACTACTCTTTAGTAAATGACAATTTTGCAAAGAGAAATAATACGAAACTGTTGAAGGAGCTATGAATTGGATGTGTTTGGTTTGTGTTTATCGATGTAACATGAAAATTTAATATAAATCGAACTGGCATATTAAAAATTTATCGAATTATTAATTATTGTATATAATATACTTACATTATGTAATTTAGAGTTTTAATTTTATTATAAAATTTTTATAAATTCAGGAAATATATATAATCCAACTGGTATTAATCTGGTAACGTGAGGACTAATAATTCAGTTTAGCATTAGTTAAATACTTATTAATTAGTTCAGAGCTATAATAAATGCAACTAGTACGTAACTGGTTGCAAAAGGGGTAGTTAGAGGCAAGTGACACACGCCTGTATAAAAAGGGAGGACTTCGTTTGGGATAGAACTGAACTAGTTGACAATCCCTTTGGGATTAGTCTAGAATTAGTCCTGAACTAGATCCTTTCCCTGCTGAGTTATAACAACTCTTATTAATATTAACAATTACAATTTCTGACGTTTTTTTAAGAGCCTAACCTCAAGAAATCAATAAATCTAAGAAATTTACAATGATGTGCAGGGTTGCCAACTCACCTTATGAAATAGTCCTGTACAAACTCCTGATTCTCATCCATCCACGCCTCCATGCGCGCATGCTCTGGATCATAGGGTCGACTATGCTGTGGCGATGCGGTCTGATGATAATAATGATGGGTATACCCTTGATATTGTTGCTGCTGCTGATTATGATGATGATGATACATCAAATGTTGCTGCTGCTGTTGTTGTTGAAAGGCGGCTGCTGTGGTTGCAACATAGCCGGCAGTTGTGTGATTGCTGCCGCCATTGATGTTGTTGCTGTTGCCGTTGATGTTGTTGCCGCTAATGTTGCTGTTGCTGTTACTGCTGCTGTTGTTGTACTGATAGTGGGCGGGTGATTGCTGTTGCTGTGATAGCGGCAGGGGGACACCGGTGCGTGTGGCAATAAGCAAGCTATGCTCACTCATTCCGTACCCTGTGCCCCCCTGCTCCGCGGGCATTCTGGCCGCTAACTGAAGCGGCGTCGTCGCTGGCTCCTCAATGCTCCGCAAATGCAGGCCTGCAATGGAGAGAGAAAGAAAGATGATAAATATTTAAGTAAAAAATTTAAAAGCATTTCGGTTTATTTCCTTATTGAATTTTAACTTTAGCTGACACTCTACGTGTGTTCCCAATTCGATTGCATGGCAACGTGGCCAACATTTGCATTGCAAATGGCCAACATATCCTTTAAAAGCGTTGCAAAGTCACGCGCGTGTTGCAGTCAATGAGGGGAATACCCCTCCCCCCCCACTTAAATTGCCTTACCCCTTCTAAAGACCATATGCAAATTGCTGTATAATCATAAAATAAAAAACTGACAGACGCTGCAGCTGCTGCTGCTGCTGGGCTCTTGCTGAGTCTGTTTAAATTTTTAATTTTAGCACTTTGCCAACAAAAAAGTGTAAAAAGAAAAGAAAAACAAATTCATTTTTCTGTTGCAACTGTGCACATACATGTGTGTGTGTGTGTGAGTGTGTATAAATTCAACTAAATTGCTTTTCCAGCTCATCAATTTGGGGGGCTGGCTCAACAGCAACAACAACAACAGCAACAGACTCTCGCGCGACAATTAAGAGCATTTAAAACGATGTCTCACGCGGCGTATACGTAATGCACATAAATAAGCCAAAATAACACACAGACACAGACGCACTCAAACTGTGTCGACTCTTTTCATCTTAACATTAACCGGAAATATTGGCAATTTCCGTGAAATATTGACACCCAAACCCAATTTTCCTTCTTCCATTCCTTTCCTTTCCTTTCCCCTTCTCTCACTTGCATGTCTGGCTTCTCTGTAAGGCGCCCATTGAGCGACTGATTAAGTGCTAAAAATAGAAATAAATACTTGTATCCCTGCCATGGTGATTTTGATGGATATCTAAGGATATCAACTCAAATTTACGAGTGTGTGTGTGTATAAATGTGATTTATGATCAATTTCTTGTTGTAGAGTATACAACAAACATCTAAACACACTAATATTTATATAAAAGGAGCTGCTCATGTCAACTGACAATTTGACTCTATGACAAACTGAAAGCATTTACAAGTTGATGGCATTTGTTGTGCAAACTGTTTTGGTTAAATTTATGAGTTTGACTTGTGCGGTTGCCAAGTTGCCAATTGCAACCAGAGCTAGGGGCATGCAACAATAGATATGAATTTGGTAAACAAGTAAATGCAACTTCCTTAAAAGTTGATTGTAAAATTATATGTGCATACTTATTTACTGTTAATCAAAGTTTGCAAAATAAATAATTCTATTTATTCTTTCTTTTTCTTTTTGATTTTAAACACAAAAATAAAAAATTATTTATAAAATACAATAATTAAACCCTGAGAATGATTTCTCATTTTTTCTGTTTACGGAATGTGTAAGCTTTTAAACTAGAAAATATTTCTTATAAAAATATAAATGAAACTAAAATCTCTTAAAAAATATTAACCGCTTTATACAATTTATTACATACATATTTATTTATTTAATTGATTGATATTTCTATTAAAAAACTGTAGTTTCAATTATTAACCAGAATTGCTGTTCACTTAACAATTCTGAATAAAGTAATTCCAAATATTTTCTGCACAATGCAATAAATGAGAAAAAAATGTATTTGTTATTTTCATTTTGATGAAAAATCTGCCATTTGTTATTTGATCATTTCATTTTCTTTTCTCTGCATTGTCAACAGACTTTAAATATGTGCGCACATATGCCACATGCCACAATTCACATTCACATGTGGACATTCAATTTTTGGAATGGATATTCATAACATAAATTTCAGTTTATCGCATATTTGGCTTGCCGTTTTTCACAGAATTTATACTGCATTTTATCTTTAAATATATATTATACATATATTTCACTCTCTGATACTGTATAGGTTTTCGTTGGGTTTCTTTCTTTGGAATTTGGCTCGTCTTAGCGCTTAAGCTACCAATAGGAGCTTAAAGTCGGCTACTTAATGTTGAGAGATTTATGAGAATGCACGAAAGTAAGCGGCTGAGGGAAGAAAAGTGACACAAGCAAGTGCTGCACTTGCAACATGCCTTTCTCCTCAGCTTCATTCACTTCCTCTTACTCTCTTCCTCTCCCAACTCTACATGTGCCACACTTAATCTTTTAAGCTGCATTTGCCTTGCATAGGCAACATGCAACGTGCAACATGCTTAAGCTGCTGCAAAACATTTGGCAGCACTCCTTACTCCTCCTTAATCCCCCTCTTGGCTGTGTATATTCCCATCCTCTGCATTCCCCCTTGCCCTCGAAAGTCAAATGACAGCGCATCACGGCTGAGTGGGCGCTGCCACGCCCCTCTTCACCAATGGCATTGGCACTTTGCTGCTGCTGCGGTTTGATGTGATGCGTCAGCTTTATATAAGACATCTCATCCCGCCCCAGGCCCAGAGAAAGACTATGGCAAATTTTTACACAGCATTGCAATGGAATTTTACATTTAGTAACAGGGAAAGAAAAAAACCTAGACTAACTTGCACTACAAAGGAATTGAAAAACTGATAGATATCCTAGATATTTGGAAACATCAGGAACACATTTAAGGAAAAAGAAATTCTAAATATGCTTAAGAATATTAATTTATTTATATTTATCTAAAGTATGATTCTAAAGTACCAATAAATTAAAAAGTAAAAAAGTTCGATAATTAGAATATAATATATACATAATAATATGTATATTAGATCCACACATATTTCTCAAAAATTTCTAAAGTATTGTATTTTTATTTCAGAGAGAATTTTATGTTTTAAAGTGATTTATTGACAATCATGAAATGCTCTATCAATACCTTCATAATTGTGAACTATTTATACAGTTCATTATTTGTTACTCTCAATTTTAAGGGAAACATGTTGATAGGGATAAATCAATCTACCGCACTTACGGTTTTTTTTTAAAAAAAGTCAATAAACGGGACTAATTAAATGAAAAATATTTTATTCAACTCCAATACCTTTAAAAGATATATATATTAGATATAAATAAATTGTTACTGAATCAAATTTGAATACTTTTCTGTTATTATTATGCATACATTTATATTTAGCATTTTCTATAAAACTCTCATAATTCAACATTAATTGATTATAAGTTTCTTCTACAACATGTTCATGTGTGTTTAGCATATAGACCCTTTTTTGTTTGTGCTTGAGATTAGGGTATTTCATACACACAGAGTCAAATATGTACAATGTACAATGTACATGTTGTGTGTTGATTTTGTTGTGGAAGCCAAATGCAAATTGAAAGTTGGCAAATGTGCAAAATAGAACAAACTTGAACCATTCTCTCTTTTGTGTCTCTACGTCCCTGTATTCTATCTGTATTAAACTGCATTGGATCGATGAGAAAGTATTTATAAGATAGTTGTTCTTGTTGTGGCTGTGTGTGACAACAAATTTAAATTTGTGTAAATTATTTTTTCACTTGCAAACGTTTTTCCGATTCTCATTTGTAGGAGAATTGCATGTGTTTCTCACCTGTTGTTGGCGATGTCTCAGCCGATTGCTGTTGTGGACTATGCGTAGGTGTTTGTTGTTGTTGTTGCTGTTGTTGTTGTTGCTGTTGTTGCTGCTGCTGTTGTTGTTTGTTGTTTTTGTTCTTGTTTTTGTAGCGACAACCACGAAATCGACACATACTTGCCGCTTGGCCCATGGGGCCCGCCAGCAATGCAAATGTTAAACCCTCCGTTTTAATGAATTTAATTTTGTCAACTTTAAGCAGCGCTGCCGCGTAACGTAAACTATATTTGTTGTTATTGTTATTTGGTGCAGCGATTGTTGTTGTTCTTGATGTTTTAGTTGAGGACTCAATTGTGTTGATTTTGCAGCCGCCAAATGGCCGCAAAATTTGTCAAACTTTTTAATAATTTGCTGTTGACTTTGATGTTGTTTATTGTTGTTTTTCTTTGCCACACTTTGTTGCACTTGCATACTTAATTTCACTTGTACAATTGTTTTATTTTAAATTATGTATTCTCTGTTTATATTGAGCTACGAATGCACTCTCAAGACCTGTTGAGATTATATATACAATATCTTTTCTGTATGAATATCACGTACGATGCGCATAATGAAAACTTTTTACGGACAGGTTGGGGAAAACTCTTTTTCATATTTTCTGCACATTTCCTGCAGCTTTTATTTTTTTTATTTTTTATTTATGGTAACTTTAATCCCAGCTGCTTTGACGCTGGCAATTCAATTAACACTTAAGCCGCAGCCCAAATGCAATTGCAGACAGACGCCATTGATAAACAAACAAAAGCCGAAAAGGTCCCTTAAAACGTGGCAAGGGGCACGGTCTGGTGGCAAGTGTGGGCGGCCACACGCGTCAAGCAGACAATGCAACACACGTAGGCAGGCAAGCAACCGAAATGTCAGTTAAATAAAATCAACATGGCCAACAAACAGCTCGGACAGGCCAACCAAATACTACTTGTAAGCCAAAAGCAAATGCCGCAAAACGTGAAGGAGTCGCAGTTGAGATACCCATTGAAAATGCAAAGAGGGATTCTATGGAAAGTATATGCTTTTAATTACTTTAAAGGATCTTAGCTTTCAAGTTTAAATTTAATTTGTGATAGTTTGACAGATTTCAAAATGTGGCTCAAAATTAAATAAATAATTTAAAGAGATACTTTTATTTTAAATATTTTTCATATTCTCTAGTATTCATACTGAATCTGAGCTAATAAAGTTTCTATAAATTTACAACTTTGAAAATCGGGTTTAGAAAGTTTTACTGAAAACTAAATAAATAACCTATTAAGTAATTTGAGATTTCATAGTTATTTATTCTTTATTTCAACTAAAACCCTCAATTAGTTCTAGCTTTAATTTTGATATGTGAATGTCTTATAAGAAATTGTAATTTGAAAAGCAATTTCAAATAAACAAAGTGGAATTTACTTAAAAATAAATCCTTGGTATCATTCTCTACTATCGATTACTGAAAAGCTCTCCATCTGTTATTATTATTTGCAAATAAATAAACTCTCTGACAAGTCGAAGCAATAGATATCTACTATAAGTTCGATTCGGTTGGGTTTTGTTTGGAGTTGAGTTGAGTTGGGTTGGGTTTTGCAATGGATTTGCTTGGTCTGTTGTCTAAACTCTGTTTACAGTCGACATGCAAAGACAAAAAAGGAAAAAAAAAATATAGACAGACAGAAACCACAGCAGCTACTCTTACTCTCAGTGGCACTTATGCAGACAGTCTGTCTGTCTCTCTGTCTGTCTGTCTGTCTGGCAGTCAGTCAATACTCGTGCTTGTATTGACAATTGGGTATTGAATTAACGGCGTCCATTGGCTGGTACTTGAAGTGAAGAGATCTCTCTCTTCAATGATTTAATTTCAGTTGCCAGCTGTTGCATCATTTCTTGGCAGCGACAGTTGACGGCGGAAATGATTTAATTTCCGTTCTATGAAGTGCAACAAAAGCAACAGTCATGGCCAACAATAGAAAATCATCATCAACATCAACAAGACTTGTGGCATGTGGCATGTGGCAGGCAAAAGGATTTCAACTGCAATTGCCATAGTTAATGGAATAGAATTGGCTAAAATGTGTGTTGATGTGTTGATTGCAAGACTGCAATAGACTTGATTGCCAAAGCGATTCTTTGAATTGGAAATGTTTGCTTAAATTGCTGACAAAGAAAGCAGAAGTTGAAAGTGTAAACGCACTAAATGAATGTTGGCTTAAATGAACAGCTATTACATTTCCAATATCAGTAACGCGATAGCAAAGATGTTTGTAAATTTAGAATGAAAACAGACAGCAAGAAGGCAAATATTGAGAGCATAGAGCAGCTGTGAAAACTATTGTGAAAAACTCACCCACTACACACTTAAAAAGTGACGAGTAGACAAAGGATAGCGAAAAAGTTTACAATTGGAGAAACTTGTCTTACTCTCGCCTATAAAGTAATGAGTTGATATTGAAAACAAGTAAATATTTCAATAATATGAGGCCCGTACAAAATTTTGTCTAAAACTCGCACAAAAAGTAATGAATTATAAATAGCAAAAATAGAAATCTGCTAAAACTTTATTTGCCTAAAAAGTAAAGGGTAGACAAAACATAACAGGAACTATGCAATAAGTATTAATAAGCTTTAAACAAAGTTAGGATGAATATTTAAATGAATGTCTAAACTTGCACTAAAACATTATACCATAAAAAACATAACACTTTGGGAAGTTGGCAAAATTGATTATTTACAAGCGTCTACGATGTTAAACAGTCCGAAAACACGCTTCGAAAGTCAAGAAACTTTTGTCAAATAACTTTTCATGTCTCAATAACTATAAAAGAAGAAAACTCTTTAATGCGGCCCGAAGGCACAGACTTAATCCAATTCATTAGATGAAAAGGCAGTCACAAAAGTTTCAATTAGTGAATTCAGTTAAATGAATTCATCATTCAAGCAATTTGTAAACTGTTGCTGTGTGTCTGTTTACATGCATTGCTCATACGCACCGTAGTCACAGCTAACTATTAAAATTGTGCACAGCTATTTCTGCTATCTGTTCTTGGTACTCGTATCTACCCCTAGCAACCGGTGTGTAACGACAGCAGCGTCAAAAACGAGCAAAAATGAACTAAATAAAAGAAAGAGAAAAAAACAGCCACAAAAACTATTTTTATGCCAATGGCGACAACCGCAAACACCGCACAGACACAGAAATACAAAAAGTTACACACTCACACACACACACATTTACAAATTCTATGTATTGATGGTTGATGGTTTGCGGTCGCTTACATTATGTCAATAGCATAGGTAAAAGTAATAGTGGGTAGAGTACAAAAAAGCCAGAGGGGAAAAAATATAGAGAGGGTATATTGTTCGGCTGTCCATGTCTGGCTAAGCAAACGATGTTCATTAATGGCGCACGCCAGAGTTTTGCGAGCGGCAAGTTAAGATAACAGATAACAAATGCTGCACTGAGATAAAAAGCAGAGCAAGTTAAATAAATAAAAAATTAAAACAACATCATAAATAGTAGTTTATGAGTGTAGTTAAAATACAAGTGTCATTTTCTACATAAAAAAGTCCTATGCAAGCCTTTCAAACTGATATTGATAACCTTAAATTACTCTTAATTTTTCTCAGTGTATAGTACAACTATAGTAACTAGAATTTGTACATGCCATTCAATGGGTCGACCTTTTCATTTTCTTTATTCATTTTTTCGTTTTTCTTTTCTCTTTTTTTGTGGCAATGCAAACAGACAACAATGTCTACACACACACACACTCAGATAAGAAGAGAGAAAAAGAGAGAGAGGGAGGGAGGATGAGGAAAGAAATTGGTGTGAGTGGGCGTAAGTGTCATTAGGCGGCGACGGCGGCAAACGCGTCACGAACTTGAGCATCGATTAGTGAAGGACGGACAGCAAAAGTAGCAAATGGAAAGTGGCAAGAAGGAGGAAGCAGAAGCAGAAGAAGGGAACGAGGACATTACAAGGAGCATTTGCATTGAAATGTTTCAAGTGTATTATCTCTTTTTTTTTATTTGGATCAATAACCTGTTGCTACACTGTACAGTTGGCGAAAACTACGCGAACAAGTTTGGAACATTCTTTTACTTTCTGTATTTGTTGACTGTTGTGGGGCAACGCGGCGTATGCGTGATACAACGCATTCAATTCGTTGATTTTAGCGCCAACTTGTGAATTATCATTATGAACATACAATAAAATGAAAAGAGATGGCACAAAAAAAAGTATTAAATTGAAAATAAAATAAAAAAAACTGATACGATGCACGCGTGTCTGACGCGTTTGATGTGCGCATGTAACACATTCCAATCAAAGTTGAAATTGGCTCAGCAGACAGAGAGGCAGGCAGTTAAGAAGCAGCAGCCAAAAGTAAGCCGAATTGAGCTGGCTTTAATAATTGAGTAAATAAACAATAAATCTCATTATCACATGGCAGCTCGTGCAATCAATTATTATTACAAACAAGCCGAGCCGCAAAACAGATTCACAATCATGCACAAGAGTGCAAAAAAAAATTAAACGCTGTCTGGCTATGACACTACCACATAACATAAATATAAATAATAATAATAATAATGTTATTAAGGGCAGACAGTCAGTTGGGAATAAAATACATATATGACTCTTATCAACGTTTTTTCATCATTTTTTTTTCCGTCAATAATTATAACCGTTATTATTATTACTTTTAGTATTATTTAAGGTGTCATTTTTTGCACTTCTCAGTTAAAAGAATTATTTTGTTGACCATTTTCGTTAGCTTTAAATGTGCAATTTAATGAGCTGCACACTTGGAAGTGGAAGTGGGCAACTACAGCTTTATGGTAGCCATAAAACCCGATACAGACGGACATAGTAGAAACTACTTACATCGAGACAGCGACAGAGAGAGAGAGAGAGATAGTAAGGGTAGAAGGAGAGAGCAAGAGCAGTGCGCGTGTCTGTCGACAGCGACGTTGACTGTAAATGGAGCTAATGCCGGCAGCTTTGACATTTAACTATCAAAACTTAAATAAGTTTATAAACAGCACACACATATAAATATGTAGTTAGTTATATAAATGTACATATGTTCTATAAGTATTTAAGTATATAGATATATACAAGTGTCTCTATAAGTATATATTTGTGTGGTAGTTTTATTTTATTGTTATGCCGTTGGCAATCTAAATATTTTATATGCATACACCGGGCACTAGTGAAGGCCACAAAAATTGTTAAAGCCAAATGGCAACTCATAAACGTTTTGTAATTTGTCTAGCAATATAAAAGCCATAAAGGAAAATGCTAACAAAAAAAAAAGAATATAACATTTAACAAATTCTCTGCATATAAATCTTTCTAAATATAATTGAACGTGCAACATGTATTTATTAAATTGTCCAAAAATTTTTCAAAAATTAATAAACAATTTTAAAATACAAAGAATACTCAAAGTTATAAAAACTCTTGTTTTGCTATGAATATTGCCACATGCATAAGTTTCTAAACATTTTCTATCTAAGCATCTTAAAGAACTATAAAAAAAAATGCTAAACAAGCTTATCTCGCGTTAAACAGAACTCAACATTAAACAATATTCATAAAGAGAGAAAATAGCGAGCTGCTTCCCGCATTGCTCATTTTATTCCAGCACACACTCGATTGCCTTTTCAGTGCCCGCATGTGCCGCATAAACACACGCTGCGTATGAGTAATTTCGCAAACGGCAAACGCAAAAAAAAACAGCATATAAAAAGCAAAATCTAATTGCTGTTTTCATGTGAACGACTTTAATTATAGCTAATTTTAATGACTTGTATGGCAAATGTTTATGGGGGGCCCCCAGGCCCCCACAACGTGCGTTAAAGTTGACTGACGCCTGGACCACGCGCCGTATGCGCAATATTCGTCTATATTGCAAATTTTTAAACATTTAACAAAACTTTCTTTCAGCAGCGCATTTTAAGTTCGTTTTCCTATCACATTTCCAATTTAATATACAACCCGAACGAAACAAACAAAGAGAAGGAGACCAAGAGAGAGGGGAGGGAAAGTGGAAATGTTGCCGGGAGGGAGTCGGGCTACTTGAGTAAGATTTTCAATTTACACGCGTTGCCGTTTTTCTCGACATCTTAGATGAAGAAATATTGAAATTGTATGCCTCAGACGGAAGCTGGAGAGCTGGCAGCTAGTTTCTTATCATAAATCTTATTGTCGCAAACTTATTTCCCGCCTCAGTTTCACACAGTTTCCCATTTCCCATTTCCCAGTTGTCCTTTCTCTGTTTACCACGCTTTGTTGAGCAGCAAAAGAATAAAGAGTGAAGCCAAAGCCTGACAATATTTTAATATTAGACAATGTTCATTACACGATGATGAACACTTCAAAGGACACAAAATTGAAATTAACATTTCTTAAAGATTTTTCTTTACTTAACAATTACATGCAAATATTTTATGGGGCTTGGGCTAATTTAATAACTGCACCACATTTATCATTGCGTAAATACAACATTATTTTGCAAGCTAAGCCAAAAAGTGGAACCTCAAGTCACATGTCCTGAATGTCCTGACTCTCCGTGTTCATGTCCTGTGTTTGAGTTATCATTATGACATGCTCAAAATTACCAATGACAAACGTGCTTTGACTTTCAAACACACACATACATTTAACTATCGTTGTGTGTGTGTGCGTGTGTGTGTGTGGGTATATTTACAGAGTTGAGGTCAACATTCAAGTGTGGGCGTGGCATGCCGCACTGATTGCGCCTCCAACACACAACGTTTTGGGCCAAGTTTGTTGGCCAACATGTCTGCCAGCCGCATCGAGCAAAATTAGTTTGTTTGTCTATCGCTTTGACTCGACTCGACGTCTTCCCCCATTCTATTGAACTGCGTTTATGGGTTAAGGGGCGTGGCACTTTTGCGCGTTGCCCAGGAAACATTTTGTGGCTCTTGCCAAGAATTTAAATGGCACATTTAAGATTTTGATTAAATAATTTTATGTGGCAAACAGAAAACGCATTCCAGCAGCAACCACAACAGCTTGTAAAAAGTCATAAGAGCAAATCACATTAAGCATACGCCATGTGGACAGACTGGGCACATTAGCTTACTTATTCAATGTACTACCTTACTGTTTCTTGGCATTGCCAATATATGGCAATTATTGTCAGCTGATGGCAACTTCAACATGTTTATTAAATTTGCTTGGAGTAGGTCAGGTTATGGTTTTATTTTCGTACAGTCAATTGTGACTTCTTTAAAGTCACCTTAAACGAAGTCTTATTTTGCAAAAATATAATTATCTTAATATTGAAATAAAATCTATATAAAAATACCCTTCTAACCCATTTATAATAAGAAAAGAATGCGGGAGTATCGCCACCGCAAGCAACTTTTAGCTTTCTCCAAGGTGACTAAGTTTAATTTTCATCAGATTCGTTTCAGAGTTTTTTCGATAAGACTCGCATTAAAACAATTTTTAAAAGATGTTGATTTAAGGAATTCTTCTTATTTAAAAAGATCTGTTAAAATTCTAACCACTTTTCAATTAAAGTTTAATTTTGAATCTATTTCAATACCAAAATAAAATCGCATCAAAAGCAGTTCTTTCGATATAATTTCTCATTTGTATCACAATTTCGATACAGTTTGTGTACGATATTTATTGATGTGCGATAAAAAATGTTTTATGTGCCCACTGTAAAGTTCAATACACAAATCATTAATTAAATTATGTGACAATAAAAAATTGAATGTGAAACGTGAGCCGCTGGGATTGTAACATTTGATAAATCATCCTACACACAACAATAACAATAATAATAATCGTAATAATAATTATTATTAATTAATTAGCGCCGTGGCGTTTATGATTACGACAAGCCAGGAATCCCCTTGAAATAGGCTCAAGTCCAAGCAATCGTTAAGCAACTTTAATGGAGTAGAAAATATAGAGTATATATAAATAAAAAAAAAAGTATATATGTATGTAGGTATTTGTCTATGGATTATTTGCCACTTAAATGGAATGGTTTATTTTTAGAACACAAAAACATGCTCTTCGTTCTTAGAAGTCGCAAATGTTGGCAATTATTTGACAAAGGAAGAATTATTTTTGTCTTGTTTTGGCTATTTTTGATCTGTGTTTTTTTTTTTTTTGGGTTGTTGTGTTCTAAAATTAGCGTGAATAAAAACAAGGAAAGAAAGAGTGACCGCAAGTGACTTGCAGTTGCCCATGACGTCAAAGCCAGCTCCACACACTAATGAAGACAAAATAGTTATTTATTTAACTGCAAAAGCAACCATCCAAATAAGGGTGAGGAAAAGTTGGTTTTGGTGGTTGATGGTTTGCCTTCAAGGCTGCTACTTGTAGCTAAAACTCAAGTGGCAGCCACTTTGACTCAAGCAAATACGTTGCATACTTTGCAGCAAGAAAATCCAAACCCACACACACACATATACATTCCTTTTACCTTCCTTCAGGTGCTGCACTTGAGTTGTAAGCAAAGCTTGCCGCTTAAAGCTGACAACAAAGTTGAGCAATTAAAAGCGAGCAATGTTTCGTGCTTGCTTTTGTATTCACACTCACATTCACATTCACAGTCAAGTCAACCATAAAAATCAACAACAGTCAATGAACCCCCGATCAACCAGAAGAGGAGGGAACAGAAAAATAAAACTAAACGTAGCAAACAAGAAATAAAGGAGGAGGGAAAAAAGAGGTTAAGACTTGGACGCAAGCTCGTATAATAACAGAGAGTGCGAACGTTGTTGTTGCCGTTTGATTATCGTGTCATTGCTTTTACGTATTCATTCATTCATTCACTCGTTCATTCATTCATTCAATCAGTCCGACTGTCAGTCAGTCAGTCCGTTCGTCCATCAGTCGTTCATTCGCGCGCGCGCTCAAAGACAATAACAAGAAAATGATACGAGTTTCATAGTTGTTGCTGTTGTTGTTGTTGTTGTGGCAGTTGCAAGTCGTCTCCAACATATAATTGTCCAGCTAAGTACAACAACAGCAACAGCAAAAGTGACGCCGCGACGAGTGCAGCAATTTCTGTGAATGGCTGCCTGCTTGCCCCACCCTGTGGCAGCAACATAGCACAACAAAATAACGCCCACCCGAGTCCGACAACAAGGAGCCAGCTTGGTAACTTCAAATACTCTTGCATTTACTGATACAACAAATAGGGTATACACTATGAAGAGGGTGAAAGTAAAGGTGAGTTTAATCTGGGAAAAACTTAACTATTTTAGAATTTAATTAAAATTAAAAATAAAAAATAATTAAGACATTCTATGTCTAGTGTTGTGTCAGACAACATTTCGAAAATAAGGCAACTTTAAAATATCATATCATACCATGAATTAGCAAACACAGTAATAGAATGCATAGAATTTAAATTGCAGCTAATTCAGTTATAAAAAGTTGCAAGTTTCATTTGAATTAAGTATACGTACTAGAGAACTGACTACAACCAAATTTAATCTTGGAGACTTCATATGCTGTAAAGAATTAAGACTATGACTAGATTCAAGCTAAAACTAACTATATAGATCATCTGATATTAGACTTAAATATAGCATAACTTGTAGTTCCCTTCTTACATCTTCACTTCAGTTTGTGATTGAGAAGTGAATGAGTGAATCGTAAAGTGAGTAGTGAGTACAAGTACTGTCTTTGCATTGGTGTAATGCTGTGTAGTTGTGTTTTTGATTGTGAGTTTTCGCTGGGTGCAGTTCAATTAACCGGCTGATTGCGCACACACTCCCTGACCAATCTATGCTTGGGGACATCTTCCCACACCCACGACTTTTGCCATATTGAGCGACTAACTGACTGACTGGCTGATACACAGTTTAAGATTTTAATTAATATGTCAAGTTAATTGCAAACTTTGCAATATGCATGCGACCGTTTAAATTTAAACGCAATAAGCCAATTAACAAACAGATATCATAAATAACAAAAACAACAACAACAAAAAGCAACATTAAATGAAAAATGCAAAATCTGCTGTCAAATGTATAAATTTAATATACTTATTAATAAATATGGATTATAAAATATGCTTGACGTGGCCTTTAAAAAAGAATTATAAAATGTAATACTCGGCGTATGCGTAATAACTCGTGTCATGAAATATAAAATGAAGGATTACAGAAATAAATTGAAATTAAATTCACATCATTAATCTGAGCCTTTAAGCCTTAACCTTCACCTCTTTCATGAACTTTAAAATGTATTTCCTCTGACCAAAGAAAAAACTATCTAATGTTCTAGCAATCAACGCAATTTTCATTGAATTTTCAGCTCAGTAAACTGAACCGTAACCAACTGCATGACATTTCCCATGTCCTTTGCCATCATGCGTGCAATCAACTCAAGCAAAAACCCAAATGGCAATCGAATCTACCAAATACCCCTTGAAAAAAAAAAGGAAACCCTGGGAAAAACACAGAAAAATGTCAAATAAAAATCTGTCAAAAATTGCTCAGTTCAAAGAAAATTGTGTGAAACATTTGTGAAATTGCGAAAAATACAAATAAGCTGGTCAGAAAATAAAAAAACAAAACAAATATCCCCTACCTATGGCTACGTCTCATCATATTACTCATACGCCACCAAAGTGTGGAATTTTCTGCCACTTGACAAATGATAAATTCAAATTATATATTTTCAAATACCAAAGTCGATGGGTGGGAAAATTCCACTTTTGATGATGAGTTCAAGGCAATGTTTTTGCAGTTATCAAAAACAAAAATAAAAACAACCATTTCCGTCAAAGCATTTCGAACCTAAGCCAACATTTTGAAGATGAGAAATTATCTTGACGTCAGCATCAAAAATTCATATTCAATAATTAGCGCTACGTAAAAATGCTGGCATCATTTTTGATATGTGTGAAAATCTAATCAACAATTTTTAATACACACACACACACACACTCTCGCATACACAAATTTTAAGTGGCAAAAATCGCAATAAAAATTGCAGCAAATCTAAATTGAAAAACTTTTGCTGTTTTTGGCTGCTTTTTCAAATGTGACCAGTTATTTTTTTGTGCTTATTATCTACAAAGTAATTAAATTTTGTAAATGAGAATTTGCCATTTATTTATTTAGGCGTATTTAGAAATATTTGAACACTTGCCAGCTGGCTAAGGTCTAAAGAATATAGCGTGGGAAAGGTAAGTGCTATGGACTTTGATATCTATAAGCAATAAAATACAAGAAGTAAGTATAATTTTGGCAAGTAAAAAGTACAAAAAGATTAGCAAGACTGCTGACAAATTGTATATAAATGAAATATTTCTTGTTTGTCTATTACATTCTTAAGTTTTCAATGATCATATAAAGTTAAGATGCATGCACTCGACTTTATCTAGCATGAAGTTTACTCAATTCTGAGATGGTCACGTATAAGTTTATGTGCTTTTTCTTTTCATTGTGATTAAATAGCAAAGTGTTGTTTGCTTCACACTCATGATAAAAGTATACCACTTGAGAAAGAAATTCATGACTGATAAAAGAGAATATTTGCACATAAAAATAGTTGAGAATGCCAATGATATCCTTTTGATTAGCTATCAAAGTTGTTACAAGGGGCACACTGATATATTAAGAATGGATACAAAGGAATTTAAAAGAGATGAAGATATTTTTTCTAATTAAATTCTTAGTCATTTATTTTTGCAATCTTCTTCTACTAACTTTTCTGTAATTTTCCTTTCTGTAATTTACGCACTAAAATTAAAAATGTGATTAATCAACGTCTTCATTCTCATTATCTCTACAAGTATATTTATCACATCAAACTTATCTATTCATGCGAAGAATACAACACATTTCGTGGAATTGACTTAATCAACGTAACATGCTTTATCAATAGTCTACAAATTCATATCTCAGCTAGACTAGTTTAAAAACCCTTACCTATCCCTATGAGTAACACAATTAGCTCTTAAAAAAGCCGCTAACTTGGCCAACTCATCGACTGATCACCAATTGGTTGCCAAGAGGTTTTTGACATTGTTTCACAGATATTCTCTCTGGTTTTTAGTTTATTAGTTCATCTCACGAGTCTCGTCCTAATCAAGTGTTAATTAGCTGCTGATGAGTTGAACTCACGTAGAAGTTACGTAGTGTCTACGACAATATTTTTGTTTACGATTGCAACGATCGGTCTCGATATGGAGGTGATCTTAAATTTCCATCCTCCCTCTAAGGTAGACAGACTTATTTGTATTTATATATACAACAAATAAATATAAACAAAATATAAATATAAACAACAATAAACATCAACCAGAAAAAGCCGCACGGAAACTTTTTTACATGCGAATTTTGTATGAATCGCAAATGTCATTGACGATAATCAAGAGAATTATCTATATAAATAAATAACAAGACCTTTTTGAATTGGATTCGGTTATGATATCGAGAAATTGGAATCATCTATTATTTGAGCGCATTACCATGAAACCAAGTGCGCAAATAACAAATACACCTACACATGTATTGTATACAATAATAATATATCTATCTCAGGCATTTTTTTTGTTTATTTATGCATACACTTAAAGTATTTAGATATGTTGAGTAGGGGGAAGTGGGGGAAAGGTAGGAAGCATAGGAAAGGTACTTGTGTGTGTTTTTGTGTTTTATGGAGAATTTTGAGATTGGAAAAATTTGCTTTTCACTTGGCACTTGTAATTGCTTTGTTTGTTTATTTGGTATTGCTGTGAATTCATAAGCCAAAATACTCACATACATTATAAATGTCCATAAGGAAATGGGTCAGCTGGAATACGGGTTCTTGAACTATGGCTCTTGAAAGATTTACAGTGGTAAATGCAACATGTCAATAATCAGAAGATAAAAAGAAGAAACTAGTCGCATAGTTGTAACAGCTAAAATAAAGATCTTTCATCAAGTAAGGAAGAGTACAAATACCAATAATTTTTCCTTTCCTTTCTATTTTAAAAAGAATGTTTTTATTATATTTGAAGAATATTAAATCATCACATTCATCCACCCACATTTTTATAATCAATTTTATAAACCCGGTTAACTCTTTCATTAACTTAAGTCTTTCTCCTCCGTAATATGTAAAATATTCCAACGACTTTATATTTAATTTAATTGAATTTAATTTAAGAAATAAAAATATTTCCCTTTCTTTTAGCTTATGTCTTATAGCATGCGTCGCCTTCTCATTCTTTTCGACTGAATGTGAATGTAAATATGAGGACCAAATGTTTATTTTGTATATTAATTTTATTTTTCAAAGGCACGAGAGACACACTCCGAACTCACTCGTTGAAATCGGGTCTTTGGGCTTGTGTCTCGTTCTGGGTTCTGGTTCTGAAGTCGAGCCCAGCATAAATTGTAAGACGATGCCTCGAGGGCGGTCTCAGAATGTTTACAATAATCAAAATATTGCACGACGTTGCACATTAATAAGAAAAGGAACAAGAAAAACACACAGCAAGCCAGTTGAGCAAAATGAGCAAAAGGTTTTTTGTAACGAAAACTCAAAAGAAATTATTGTTGCGTTTTCTGGTTAATTGAAATTTAAAACGCAAAAAAAGAGTACAATGTAAACACGGCCAAAAGAACAAGTTAACATTGGCCAGTCGATAAAAAGATTCAAAAATTAAACGAAAAGCCACAAAATATATAAAAATATACTGAATCTAGAAATATAACGGGAATTTATCAATTATCAAAAAAAAAACCCCATTATAATAAAGTTTTCCAGATTAATAAAATATAAAATTTTTATTCGTACAGCCGAAGATTTATTACCTTGTGTGAAACGTTGTATAAATATAATGCTGCTAAATAAGTTGGAATACCCTATTTTATATTACCCTATTATATTATTATTTAAAAAATATATTTGCATATGAAATCTGAAATCCGCTTTTCAAGATCAATTAACTAGTCACAATTGGACAAGTTTTATCACTAAATTGCCCCATTTCAAATGTTGCATACGTAATTTTTATAATTTGCAACTGGTTTTCATCATTTTTTTTTTAATCACACATTTTCCCAGTATGTATTTCCCTTTATTTCAGATCACGTTTTGTATAGGGGCCACAGGCTAATTAGCTAATACAATAAAAAGGCACTTTGCCTAGAAAAACAACCTGAAAGAGAAGGCAACAAAAAACGTGAATGCAGGCGCCACAGTGCTTAGCTCAAAAGGGGGACGGAGATTGAGAAGGGGAGGCAGCTAGTCTTTGGGATTTAAGTATCAATTTTAATTCTATGTACTTGTATATTAAGCACTGGAAAATTTTCCACCAGCTGTGCACGCGAGCAAATCTAAAGACGAGGCAAAATAGAAAAAACAGAAACAGAGGAGGAAAATAAGTATAATAATCTAAAACAAGGCGAATGGCACAGAAGAAAGTGCATAACAAAAGCCAAAGGGAAAAACATAAATAAACAGAGACTGCTCTCAAAGAGAGGCGAGACAAAGAGAGACGAGAGAGAGAGAGAAAGAGCAAGAGTATTGTCACATTGCTGATAATGAATGTGTGTGGGCTTTACTTATACTACAAATCTATACCAATACATATATAAAACTTATATACATATACCTCTTTATATATATCTGTAGTAATTAATGAAATTTGTTTGCATGGCTGCCAAAAATTTAGATATATTGCATGGCCCAAACAAAATATGCTTCATTAATGCAGATTTATTAATGTGAACTTTGTTTTTGGCACAGTGCGAGCAGTGTAGCATATGTAAAGGCATGAGTGTGTGAGGGAGAACGCGACTGTGAGGGCAACCCACGCTGCTGTGATAAGCACCAACAACAATGCAGCAACAGCGAACTGCGCGCGTCACTTGCGGCGAATTCAACAGCTCTGTGGGAGAGCAAAGAGCAAGAGAGAACATTTGAGCAGGTATGACGACAGCAGCAGCAGCAGTAGCTGCGACAGCGGCAGCAACAGAGGCCCCAAAAAAATAGCAGCGTGGGGGAGGGGTTGGGGCATGGCGTTCTGTCGCTTTGTTTGTCGCGTGGGCAGCGCCATTTCCTTTATTCATTGCATGCACAGAGGCGATCGCTTTGCTTAATACCCTGTAACCAAATACCTTTACATAGGTTTACTTGTTACAACAGTATTCTTTAGCAAGTAAAAATCTTTCTCAATTTCAATTTCAAATCTCTTGAACAGAAGGCCTAGACGTTAGACGTTCTAAAGTTAAATTAGCTATATTAGAAGTAAAGAATCGTATTATAAGTATTATAATAATAATAATAATAAAATTCTTCTACAAGAAAACTTGCTAATAGTGAAAGGAAATGCGGTTCTAGAATCATATATTTTATATTTGGTTTAAAAAAATCTAAATTCATTTTGAAACCTTTTAAATTGATCTTTTCATATACAATTACGCATTTGTCTTTTTTATCTACTTAAACCGTTACTTAAAGCTTAGTTAAATTAAAGTACAATATAGCTTTGTAAACAGAAAGACGATTAGAAAGTAGATTTTTAACTGCGACAGACGGTTAATATATTCTATTAACTTTTTAAATAATACTATCACTAATTCTTGCATTCATATTTGAAAAGATAAAAAAAAAGGACTTAAAATCTGACTCTGTATAAGATTTTCTTGCTTTTTGGTACATGTTCTGCCTTACAGAGCATCTGCCTGTCGAGCTATTTAAAAATACAAATTTTATATTATTGTGTGTTGTTGTATTTTATGTTTCATTTGGCACACATTTTGTTGTAGTTCGATTTATGACGCAAGTTTCACTTTGCCTCCAACAAGAATTTTAAAATGATTCACATTAAATCGAATTTCCCCAACAAAATTTTGCAATTCTATTTTAAAGTTTTTAAGCTTAACTAATAATAATAAAACAATGCAACGAAAGAGAAATAAATTTTAAAAAACTGAGTCATGATCGTCAATTGATGCCAAAGAGCAGAGGTAAAGAAATAAATATGTATGAGTATAAACATAAATTTATTGAAATTCTACATATGTTTACATATGTTTTTATTGTAGTTGTTTATTTTAGTGGTCAACCTTGGGCCATCGAACTGTCTGTTCACATGCATATTCATATATCCGAATGTGAATATATGTGAATTCATACATACATACATTTATATATGTAACAACCAAAGTCGGGCAATATTTTATTCATTTTATGGCAGTTCCCATAATTGTGTAAGATAAAAAGCTACGTTGAATCTGTGCCAGAAATCGGGGGAACTTAACACATCACGTGGTTTCTATCATCAGAACGATTTTATAGCTGTTTTACTTTTTTGTTGCTTTTCCCAGATTTACTGATGATCGCTAAACTGTTCTTAGTATTTATAATCTTAATACAGAACGTCATTGATCTATATACTAGATTTAAGAGAAATAATTATCTTAGTTACTGAGATAGTGAAAAAATTGTAAATATATCAATATATAGTATATTTTTTCTTATTTCAAAACGTCATATTTAAGAACTCTAATTGTCAAAGACCCTGAGATGTTGATAGAAAACCAGTTTGTTTGACTTTCCAAACAAATTCATTGTTTAAAACTCAATTCTTAGGGTACAAAACAAATATTCACATATTATTTGCATAACAAAATATTAAATAATCTTAAATGCAGTTGACAATATATTATTATTATTGTTCTGTTACGGCACATGACTTGAAAACGAGTTTCAGCAATGAGAATGTTTAATTTCAACTCTCTCTTCCTCAATCTTCATCTATCTACTGGTTCTATCTTTTTTTTTAAGAAGATGCAAATTAACAGCGTCAATAATCGTTAAGTGAATACAACTAAATAAATGACACGTGTCTGCCTAAAAACCACAACAGCTGTTTGAAAGCATTACAAAAACAGAAACTTAAGAAACAAAACAATAAATAAAAGGTGCCAAACAATAAGCACGACATCAATTTTAAATTTAAAAGCAACCACAATAAAAACAACAATGATAACAACAATAGTAATAAAGTTAAGTAAAATAGATTTGAGTGAACCCATTTGCATAGAACGCAGAGCCCACTTAAGCAACAGTATAAATAATAACATAACATAGGTAATAAATATTATAGAAAGACATAATCATAATACTTGGTTATCATCATAAGAATAACAAAAAAAAAAATAAAAATTATAATAAACAAAAGACCCCCCCGCATCATAAACAAAAAGTGCTAAAATTCCGCAACGTTTGACGTCAAAGAAATTGAGCATAAATTAAACAACAGCTCAGTTAAAGGCCAAATATAAGTAGAAAGACTGATAGAGAAAGAAATAGAGAATTAGTACAGAGAAGCGAATTGAACTTTGGAATGTGCCCAAGAACTGTTAACCCACATAAACGGGCTAAACAAGTTGGTATCTCTGAGCAGAACCCACTTAGATGACCAAAAAAAAATACTCACAAAATGCGCATTAAAACAGGAAGAAGGCAACCACATCTCTAATACTTATTACCCCCCAGACATATTCTCTTTAAGGTGCTCTATAATAATCCAGCTGTAATTACCATATATGTAAGTTATCAGGCAATCAACTTGAGATATTTCGCAATATATATATTTCCAACTACACATTTAAGGTGCGATCTTAAATGGTTCGAGCGGGACAAGACTGGTTGGATATGTGGCCCCATTGTCGACCATGAAGTTGGAAATGAGGCCAACAATTAGTTAGAAAGAGAGAGCTACAAAGAAAGAGGTAATGTGGGGGATATATTTGCGCAATATAAGTTATCAGATGATAATGAAAAACATTTTGAAAACTAATCTACATAATTTACAAAAAACTGAAGAATATTCAAAATAACATAAAAATTATCTGTCATTCCAGAGCTTAAAAATTTTTTAAGAAATCAAAAATATTTTTCTTATTTCTTAAAAGGAGCGTTTACTATTAATATTTTTTTTAATTAGGTCTACAATAAAAATGTTTTTTTTTTTAAATATTTGGTATAGAACTTATAATTTCTTCTAAAACACATTTGTTTATTAGCGCATTTGAAAACTGTAAGTTAGTTTTTTTTTTTTAAATAGCTTATTTATTGTGAATCGTTTTTTGTCCTTTGCAAGGGAAATCCGTAATCAACATTGAAATTAACCATGGTCAATGGCTATTTTGGCCAACTGACGGCATACAAATTTTGTGTTGACTGATATGAAAGTGCGTGTCATATGCCAAAATTGAAAAGAAATATACGCCATACCTTATCAGCATCTACAAATGAATATTTATTATTATTTAGTATATATGCTGATAAGTAGTGCCTTTAAGCGTGAGTAATGACTAGATTTAGCTGGATAACAATGGTAATTCCTCGTGATAATGACAATCATAAACAACAAAGTCGTGTGCACCACCAGGAGAGCCAGATAGACCTTATCATTATTACTTTATTGGGAGTAAGTTTGAAAGGGGGCATTACTTGAAGGTGCGTCCGGGTTGAATGGGGTTCAGTCAGTTGTGAGTGCAAAAACTTGCATGCGCGATAATTATTTATAATAACTGTTTACATAAGTTCTAGTAATAACAAGATATATTTAAAAAAAAATCTGTTTATTATAACAATTATTGTTTCTAAAAGCTTTTTCTTTCTCAATTTGAACTAAGTTCCAGGTAAAATTCTCATTTGACATTAAAATAAATAAACAATTATGTATATTAACTGTTTACATAGGGTTAAAATACAATTTAGTTCTGGTAATAAGGAGGTATTTAGGTATTATAATAATGATTATTTCAAGAAGCTTTTTCATTTATTTTTAAACCCCACTTTCAGGTAATATTCACTCGTTATATTAAACGAAACCCTTAAGCTGAAACTTTAAAAATCTCAAAAGTGCGAGCAAGAGGGAGAAAAACCTCAAGAAGTAGAAGAAGTTAAAAAGTAAATAAAATGCGACAAAATCCGACAATTTCCGCTACAATACCAACAACAATGTCATGTAAAAAGACTTAATGACTAAACTTGCTCTCTCACACACAAAGAGCCACTAAAGAGTGTGAGTGTGTAAGCCTCTCTGAATAAAAGAGCAGCAGCACCAACCACAACAACTGAACAACGCACCGAGCGACCGCACACCTGTCTGCAAGCTTTTGTGGGCGGCCACAAAGAGCAAAGGGGGAGGTGGGAATGACAGTGCGTTGGCTGCTGCTCAGACAGCTTATCTTTTTCACTGTGCGCATTCTCCCACCCTCAAGCTTCCGTTGCCGCTCTCTCTCACGCGCTCTCCCACTCTCCCAGTCTTTGTCAACATTTCGCTCTCTATGCACACAAAAATGGAAAAACCTTAATAAAAAACGAGCATAATAACAAACGACGCACTTCATACAAAATTATGATATGCTCTGCACAATAAATAATCATAAATAACAACAATTATTGTGGCAGCAACACATACATACACACTGCTGTATACTGTATTGAATAATTTATACAATTGTATTGTGACTTTTTCTGCTTTTTTTGCAAACTCGCCGCGTACATAAAACACACACTCAAATAATAATAACAAATAAAAATGGGAGATAAGTCAGAAGTCAGCCTCAGTTGTGGCAAAAGAAAATAATAACAAGCTGGCAACGCTGCAGTCATCGAGGATGTGATGAAAAGGGGATCAAAGGGGGGCTAAGCAACTTGGCAGCTGCTGATCAGCTGTGTGTGGTGCAAAAGAAGTAAAAAGAGAGCGTAGAGTCGAGCTTTCAACTTGCTGGTGTGTGTACTATATGAAAAGCTTTAAATGAACTGTTGCACTCCAACTTCAACTCACAATTGCAGTTTCTTATTGTTGCCACTCATTTTCAATTTTATTTCTTCACTTGTTCACTATTTGCTGTAATTGATTTTTTTTTGCTGTGCTACTATTTGCACTTATTTTTAGCGGTTTGACGAAAAAATTTCATTATTTCTCTTTTTTTGCAAGGCGTTGTGCATAATTTTGCGCCTATTATTTGATTATTCTTCAAGCACAGAATTTGTATTTCTCTCGTTAGATAGATTTTAACACCTCTTCACTAACACACAAACACACTTACACTCACACGAAGAATGATGAAGAAGAAGACAACGAATGAGCACGCGACCGTTGATCGCGAACGTTTTTGATTCCTTTTTTTTTAATTCGCAACAAGCGCAGAATAAAACGAAAACGCAGACAAAAATAATGAAAACGACGCGCGCATCTTGTAGTTGATATATCTTTTGTTCTTTTTTTATTGCATTCCTCTTCCACACACAAACACACACTTGCACTTACAAAACTCTGCCCGAAAATAATATATTTATTTTAGTATCGTTTTTTTAAGAGTTGATTTTGATTTCCTTTTTTATATATATTTTCAAACAATTTTTCGGGCCGCTTTTGCTGTCGCGACAACCAAACACGTCGAATATCTGAGAGATACTAAAAACGAGTTGCGCTCAAAAGTATCTGGCCAGCGACGGCAGCAACAGCGACGGCGACGACGACGCCGACAACTCGCGGCGAATTCGCCTAAAATAAACAAAGCAAAAACACTCAAATGTGTGCTGTTGGCAACGTGAGCGCAAAAGAACATTGAGCTTAATTTTGTTGCTTTTGTTTGGCTTTGCGTATTATTTACATTTGTCGAGCGGCGATTAATGAACTTCAGTCTCTCCCTCTCTCGCTCTCTTACGGGGATACCGCGCTCTCTCTCTCTGATTCTTAATCGCTTTACTTATTTGTTTGTTTGTACTAGCAGTAGATAGATATGTAGTTTGTTGTCTTTTCTAGTTTTATTTCATTTTATTGTGTGCTCGCCATTTCAATTGCATTCTCATTCGCATTCACATTCGCATTATCAATTCTCTCGTTGATAGCGTAATTTTCGCTTTAGTGTTGCCAGATTTCTTATCAGTAGCAAAAAATATTTGAGTCTCTCTGTGTGTGTAAGAGTGTGACCTGGGAAATGGGCAACTGTTGTTGTTTGTGTTTTTGTTGCTGTTAATGTGACCATGGCCGCAATTGATTGCCGCTCACTGACTACGGGCAGAGAGAGAGAGAGTCTAAAAAGTCTGGCCACATTTGTATTTTGCATGCTTGCAATGACAGAGAAGCTGTAAGAAAAAGCTTTCTGCAGTTCTGGAGAAAATTACTTGTAGATGCGCAACAAGTTGCAATTTGAAATTATTTCTTTCATAAATTTGTGAAATTATCTACAAGAAATTACGCAGATATTTCATATTGAAAAATTTATTAATATATTTTTTCTAAAAAAGGATAAATATTAAATTTTACAAATATTCAAAGGGAAACTTCGTGATAGTTTTCAAAATACAATTTGCCACTGTTTTTATTGTGATAATATTACAGATCAAATTATTTTAAACGGTTTAATAATTTCTAAAACATTTCCTTACTTTATTGACTAATTTTGCAGCGTTTTTACCCGATACTTTTAAAATATTGTTGTCAACTTCAAGAAAGCACTAAATAATCCCAGACATTGTTACCAACGGAAAGGAACAAAGCAACAGCTAGTCAAACACAAAAACAGACAATAACTAAACAGCTGTGTTGCATTTGTTGTTGTTGTGGTTGTTGTTCTTGTTTCTCAAGCATGACTCAAATCAAACAAAGCAAACGCATGTACCGTTAGTAAGCTCCAACAACTGCAACAACAAATGTTGCCTTTTTTTGGCATGGAAAATAACGCTAAGAAATGAATATGCAAAAGACAAAAAGAACCGGCTTTGAGTTTTAAGTCACAACATATGCAAAAAGCAACAACAACAGCAAGAATGCTCAAATTCGTTTGTCGCGCCAGCTGATGAAGCTTTCCAGTAAAAGCTTTATGGCTTCGAATTTGTCTTTGCAAACGCAAAATCAAAAAGCTTTGCAAGCTTACGATATACGAAATGAGTGAAGTGCAAAGTTTTCTTTTACGCTCAATGCCAACGAAACGGAAGGTGTGTGTTTGTCTCTGTGTGTGTCTCGTGTCGGAAACGGAAATGATAAGAGACCGACTTAAGCCACAAAAGTAGCCAGTGTTGTCTTTGTTGCTAATAAATAGCTAGACTAAGCAGTTATAGGATTGCAGCAACTATAAGCCTTAAGGAAATACTTTTGTATAGAAATACGTGTTTCATTTTATCGAAAAATTCGACTACTTTCTCAATTTGCCAGGTATCAACGAAATATTTAGGAAAATTAATATATTTTTTGGAACTAAGAAAGGAAGTATTTAAAAGATAATGGGAAAACATTTGTGGTCATTTAGAAAAATACTACTAACTATTTAGGAAATTAAATTCAAAATTTCACAGGAATTTACAGATAAACTTAGGGGAAGGAAAATGTTTTGATTCAATTATAAATTTAATTACACAATATCTAACATATGTACTTTGTGTATACAAAAATTCTGTCGTAGATATCGACGAAATATAATTGTTACTAACAAAGCACAAGACAAAAAACTTATTTATAGTTATTTTATTAGGGTTTAAAAATAAGCAACTTAACAAAACTTTAAGCATTTTCTTTAAAAATTTTCAACATTTGTTTTTTACTATTTCTAGCTATGATTAACAAAAAGTTAGCTATTTAAGCTGAAGAAATTGTGGCAACACTGTCTTAGCTATAGCAACATGAAGCATGACAGTGTCACTGACTTCCTGTGACTTTCGCCGACAAGTTATGGTCTTTGTGTGTGTGTTTTGCTGTGTGTTGACAAAGCGTGTAACGGAGCATGCCACTTGAAATAACGGAGTCATTTTAGACACGCTTTACTGTACCGCCGACACGCGACACTGCGGACCATAAATTGTGCAAAGTTCTCATTCTCTTCAGTTGACTGTGTTTGGTTTGTTTGTTTGTTAGCTTGTTTGAAATTAATTAAAACTTTATGTGATTGTTTTTTGCACTGTACAAGTTTTGAGTGCCCCTCCCCCCATCCTACCCTCTTCCACCGTTAAATTGTTAGCCAACAATACATATACATATATAGTTTGGGCCAATAAATCATTCAACTTGTTTACAAACGCATTTTGTGGGCCGCTATTCGCTTAATTATTTTGCCATCATGATTTGTTATCGATTGGAAAAACAATTTTCCACATTTCAATTGGCCTTATGCAAATTTCCTCGCTAATCTCTTACCAATTTGGCCTAAAGAGAGTTGAGCAATTGAAATTGAAATCACTCAAGCGTCTTAAGTAAGCGAAACATTTAGTGTTACCACCGCTTGTGGTAAGCCAAAATTGTTGCAACCTTTTTGGTTAACTTTCGGTAATTGCACTCAAAGGTCATCAGTCATAAGGTTTAAGGATGTGTCAAGAACGGAAAGGCGAAGATATTAAGAACGTTAGATATGAAAGTACAAATTCTTTATGCTTCATTGTTGAATCTTTTAAAACAACTCTAAAGGAAATTGGTATCTTTCACAAAAAGTTGACATTAAACTGCAATAAAAATTACTTTGAAGAAGTTCAGAAAACTTCTTGCATAGAGCCAAATATGGCCAATGAATACTTGAAATCATATATTATATAGTGGCAATAAACTTTGGTAGAGTTGACATCCACTTAAAAGGCAAATGACTAAGAACTTATTTATATCCCTAGCAGGTGTTAATTATG
This sequence comes from Drosophila neotestacea, assembly GCA_035044365.1. Classification (NCBI taxonomy): domain Eukaryota; kingdom Metazoa; phylum Arthropoda; class Insecta; order Diptera; family Drosophilidae; genus Drosophila; species Drosophila neotestacea. Next base: position 393,050 of record JAWNMD010000566.1, read on the forward strand.
ACAAAAGTCAACAAAGGGATGACAACTTTATCTTCAATTTACGCTCCTTGCTTCTTTGTTACAAGCATTTTATTGTGAGGAGAAACCTTGACCAAGGGCTCCATCTCTCTTTGTTGTTGCTCATTAATATTTTATCTGCCAACACTAATAACAAATACAACCAAAAAAAACAATAAAAAAGGAAGAGACGCAACTGGTGACAATGGAGAAAAAAAGGAAGAAAACTTGAGTGTCATTCATTTAAGCGAACAGAGATGAACTTGAACAATGCCAGGATAATGAACGCTTAAACATGTTGTGAATCAAAACAAAAAGTGCTAAAATGCCACTGAACTTTGACACCAGAAGAGACGGATAGGAAGTGTGTGAGAGAGATAGTTTATCTTAATTCCTCTAATGGTGAGAGAAAGAAATATCCTCTGTCACATTGAGAAATTGTAAAGATTGCATTAAACCAGGCTATATATTATCCTAAAATCCACACACTCCTTGCTATTTGATACCTCCCACCACTTTTTGCATAAAACAATCGTCCGTATTCTTATATAACTTTAATATTTTTTAAACGATTACGTTTAAATTTGTGTAACAGAAAGATAAAAAAAATGTATAAATGTATTTGACATATTTCTATAATTAGAATCAGTAACATCTCCATCTTTCTTTTACCTTAAACCTATACCAATTGTGAACTGAATTTAAAAACTACTTAAATGTATCATATCATAACAAATATATCATATATCAACATTAAACTGAGATATTTTATTGAAAACAAACTTACCAATTTTGCGACGGGCACGCCATAAAACAGGCGGTGCGGCTTGATTGGGTGATGAGGCCATTTCAATAAGTTTTCTTAATTCCAGATTTCTGTAATTAAAGCAAAAGTAGAAAAGCAGACAAATCATTAGACATATATATTTTATTTCAGTGATGTCATAATTCATTAAAAAAGTTTCTTAATAAATTTAATTTGCTGATTGATTGAGTTTCAGGCTAAAAAAAATTATAAAGAGAAGAAGAAAAAAAGTATTATGCAAGAAATGCGGGCAATTCCATGGCAAATTCGTATCTTAGCGATAACTTTGAACCAATCTTTTAAGAGTATGTATATCCGCAAAATGGCAAAAACACATCCGCCAACAAAATAAAGAGAAAATATAGCGCAAGCTAACTTTGGCGCGCCAAAGTTTGGATGCCTGCAGTGCCCTGTGTAAGCCGACAGATTTTTCAAAATTTGTTTAATGTTGATTTTTAACCGATCGTTCCTATGGCAGCTATATGATATAGTAGTCCGATTTAAACCAAATTTGGTCAGCCTGTTTAAAACTTATTCAAACACACAATTTGTATATTTGGTTGAGATATCTTGAGAAACAAAAAAGTTTTTCATACTAAATGTTGTTTTCGAACCGATCGTTCCTATGGCAGCTATATGATATAGTAGTCCGATTTACACCAAATTTGGTCGGCCTATTTAGAACTTAATCAAACACACAATTTGTATATTTGGTTGAGATATCTTGAGAAACAAAAAAGTTTTTCATACTAAATGTTTATTTCCAACCGATCGTTCCTATGACAGCTATATGATATAGTTATCCGATTTCCACCAAATTTGGTCAGCCTGTTTAAAACTTATTCAAACACACAATTTGTATATTTGGTTGAGATATCTTGAGAAACAAAAAAGTTTTTCATACTAAATGTTGATTTCGAACCGATCGTTCCTATGACAGCTATATGATATAGTTATCCGATTTCCACCAAATTTGGTCGGCCTATTTAAAACTTAATCAAACACACAATGTGTATATTTGGTTGAGATATCTTGAGAAACAAAAAAGTTTTTCGTACTAAATGTTTATTTCCAACCGATCGTTCCTATGGCAGCTATATGATATAGTTATCCGATCCGGCCGGTTTCGACATATGTACTGCGTGCAGCAAAAAGACGGACCTGTACCAAGTTTCATCAAGATAGCTTCAAAACTGAGAGACTAGTTTGCATAGAAACAGACAGACAGACGGACAGACGGACAGACGGACAGACGGACCGACGGACAGACGGACAGACGGACAGACAGACGGACATGGCTATATCGACTCAGCTCGTCGCCCTGATCAAGAATATATACTTTATGGGCTGTCTGTGAGGCTTCCTTCAATGCGTTACACATTTCGTGACAAAAATATAATACCCTCTGCAAGGGTATAAAAAAAACCCAAAAACAAAATCATGAATGACAGCGCTGATTAATGAACTCAACAGCGAAATAATCGTAAATACACACAAAACATCATTAGGCCAGGCCAATTCATATATATGTATATGTGCGTAGAAGGAGGAGCTTGTTTGCCTTTAATAAAACGAAAATGAGTGGAGAAAATTAAAGACTATTTATAATTTATAAAGCCACCGAAAATAATTAATGTTTAAGTTTTAGGTTTAGGAAATATACAAAATAATCCTGCCTACTAAATTGTTGAATCTTTTGAAATCGACAAGAAGCTCATAATATGATTAATCTATTCTGAGAACATTATAATGCAATAATATTATTAAAACAAGGGTAGAAAGCGTTTAAAATTCAGTAGAAACGATGAAAAGATAGGATAACAATTTAGTTGCGGTGTTCTTTGAAAATAGTAGAAGTCAAATATGTCGTCAAAAACTTTTATACTATATCATCAATCAATCAATTTATTAGCTGAAAAAAACTGTCACTTAAGCTAACAATCGTCTGATTCATACACATAGATAGTATAATAATAGAAGAAGAAAATATGAATCGAAAGTAAAGCCACATGTTTTGTTTACTTATATCATGAATCACTTTAATATCAACTTCAGAAAACCGGAATTAAGTTCCTAACTTTATGATTCATATAGATAATTAATAATACTTTCCTGGTGTGTAAAAATGAAAGTACCCTCAACAAATTCAAACTTTCCTTCAAATAATATCTTTTAAGGCAACGCTTTAATGAATGAATGAATGAATGAATTGTAAATATGAATATCAAATCAATTGGCATTTGAGTACATTTTCAATAAAAACTAAAGTACTGTTGAGTAATACGAATAAAGAATGTGAGTGCGAGTGCGAATACTTGTTACTGTATCTGTATCTGTAATTGCGACTTTTAGCTGTTCTTATCAACACACACACACATTCTCGTCGCTGTTGCTTCCTCTTCTTCTCTGTTATCAGTGCGCTAGCGCCAACGACCTTGACTTTTTATCTGACAATTGTTGCGCGCATTTCAATCGATGCTCCACTCCCGTGCCGATGCCGAGTCCAATGTTGCCCCTCAAATGAACGGACAACGGACAGATGTCAATGAACTGCCTCGGACCGAGTTTCAGTTTTTTAGGCTCCCTCCCCACTTTATAGCGACACTGAAGCGTTTTGATTGTGCTTTGATTCTCTTTTTGCTGTTGTTGTTGTTATTGCTGCCGGCAGCGGCGCTTTGTAAAATTGAAGAAAAAAGCTATAATGTTGTTGTAACATAAAGGAGTGACTGGGAAATACCCTTTAATTTGTATGGTTACTCGAAATGCAAGAGACAAATCATTTATATTTTTAAATAAACTTTTAAAACTTCTAACATTCATATTCAAAATTCTATACATAATATATTATTTAAAAAGTTTCTCAACCGATCAACTTGAACATCCTTTAAATTTTCCATTTTAAATATAATTTAAATCGTTTATTACTATCTTATTTATTAAATTTAAGTTTAATGCTGTATTGCCGACTGCTTTTAGTTGACGTTAGAAACATAAATAAATGATCGCTAACATTAACAAAAATAAACAATTTTAAAGAAATATGATATTTGTTTTATTTTTATGTTTACAAATCAGTTTTAATAAATAAACTTTACTCTTGTATCATTTTCTTGTTTCTAAGCCGAACCTAACGAATTATTTGTAGTACATAAAGCTGACGACCTTGATCTTCAACAAATTAAAAGTTCAAAACTATAACATTGTGTATTAGTCAACTCTTTTTGTTACAGGGTATTTCGAGCCTGAGCAATAAGAAACACTTACAACAAAGGCGCTCAGCCGAATTCAATTAAACTTAATTAAAATAAAATAATTAGTAGCAAACAACAGAAACAGAAAAAAAACACAAACAAAAAAAGTTAGAAATAAAAACAGTGAACTAAAAACCAACTGTAAGTTGCCCTTTTGGCTGCACGTTTTGATTGCAATGTGTTGATAACGAGCAATGCAGTAAAAAATACAAAACAAAAAATGTAAAAAATAAAAACGAGAACATAAATAAATAATAGTCAATAAAAAAAAGTTTGCAAGTAGCAGCGACATGCGTCGCATTTGGAGAGCAATTAATATTGTTGTTGTTGTTGTTTGATTCTTTTATTTTGATTAGCTTTCACACAACTGAATTCATTTATTATGGCGCCCAATTGGCGATGTGTCGATCAAAGATTATCACAGGCATGTGGTTAGCTTAGGGCTGGTTAAGTATACGCCATGTGCCATACTATAGGCAAGTTCTGTAGGGAACTATGATTATTATAATTATTATTAATAATAATTTATATATTATTGCAACTGCGCACATTATTTGTACTCGAAACAAATTAATTGTTGCACAAAGCAACACAAACACATTTCAATTGGCAGATGAGAAAACAACAACAACAACAAATAAATAAACAAAATTGTATTAGGTAAGACAGAGGTAGACATAGGGAAAGAAAGAGAGAGGAGAATGGCGCTCGGAGACCGCAAATCGCACACATTAGATAATTGCAAATAGCTAAATGAGTAATAACGCTTTTGCAACCGTAAACACCGTAAACTCAATTTTCAGCTTCTCTGTGTGAGCTGAGTTCATTTCATTTCCAAAGGTTTTCCACAAATAACAAAGCAAATCGTTGCAGCTCTGGAATGTTCCAATTGTAAGATGCATTTCCACACAACTAGTCAAGTTATTGATTTTTGATAAACATAATTAGCTACAGTGCAGCAAGCTCGACAGTAGGAGACCCTGTAGCTATGAAGAGCTTCAAGGAATTAAGATAGTCTTGGTCTTCGATCATATTATTGTAGTTGAATGAAGTTCTGAATTTCATTATAACTTAACTATTTTAAATAAGTTGAAAAAAAAAATACGAATTAAGAATTGCTTAACATACTATCATACATTAATAATAGCAATTTGTTAATTTTCAATATTAATAGTCTCGTAATTTGTCAAGTTTAGTTATTCCATAAAAATCTTGTTAACAAAACTCTTCCCTAATTAGAATACAACAAACGTTAGTCCTTCAAACAGTTTGATGATAACAAAACAATCCCAAAAAGTTTGTCAACATTTTGGACATTTAAGAGACGTATTATGGTGAAATGTTTTAGCGTATGAAATACCCATATTTCATTATTGGGGTTTTAATTTCACAACAACAAGCTGAAAATAACAATTAATAATTTATAACAGAGGCAATGCGTATCAGACCGTGTTGACCAAGTTGTGGTCATGCTAAAACGTAGATGAAAAGAAACCTGCATAAAAATGCGTAATCATTGAAATAATAATCATAACAATAATAACAATAGCTAAACACGCAGTAGTATAGTAAGTACGTGAAGACCACGAGACGGTCAACAATATTATTTGTTGCATAGACAAACGCACAAAAATCAAACATCAGCAGCAGCAGCAGCAGCAGCTGACAATGAGTAAACATCGAGGTGTACACAAATCGACACTCTAAAATAAAATCAGGCAAATAAATACACCAAAAAAAATATCTAGGTGAGACTTAGTGGGCGGAAAGACCGAAGCAAAGCGGATCAGCGATAGGAGATGAGACTAAGACGAAGTGTGAAGTGAAGAGAGAAGTTGGCCAAGACCAAGGTGGCAACACCACAAAGCGACAGTCTGACTGGCAACAAATCAATCAGCCAAAATATGCGAACCTCATGACCGGCATTTTAATATCATATATTTATATGTATACCCTATCGAAAATTGAAAGCTGTTATGAACTACATGTCAAGTTTGTCCATTAAAAAAATATATATATATATCTAAAAGAAAGAAGTTTAATTTGGATGGTAAGCTGGCTCGAGGTCCACCAACCAACCAACGAAATTAAATTGATTAAAAAGGTCGCTAAAATCCACTAAATTAAAGGAAAGAAGTTTATGGAATATATTAAATCTATAATTATATTGATATAAAATCGATTCCAATAATAATTATAAGTGGATAATAATCTGTTTACCTTTGTCAAAGTGAGGCAATTCCATTTACTAGAATCAATTCTCGATAGTTAAAAGATTGATTCAGAATTCAAGTTCCTTGTATATTTAGATTTCTGACAAAATTTAATTTAAATTTAAGTTTAGAGTACTCGAATATTTTAGTTTTGACAGTTTAAACTTAGGATATTTAATGTTTATTGACAAGACTCTAACTTAAATGCCAGATTTATAAATTCTATTTATATTTCTAAATTTTATTCATTTAAATGTTCGCAAGATATAAAAAGAAAGTGATGTTCAAGTTAAAAATACTTGCTCATAATAACACTTGAAAACTTTTAATAATCAATAAAATTATTAAAAGTATTGACCATTAAATAAAATGTATAGAAGAATATTCAAAACAAATGTTGAACACAATTTTTAAGTATAGTGCTAATTAATTGACCTTAAAGAGATCAACATATTATATAATTTATCATATAATAAAGCATTCTCTTGTCAATTGGCTTTAAAATTTGCAGATTCGGTTTATTTTAGGTATTTTTTGTTGGCACATTTAACTTTAAGTTAAGTATGCATATATTTATTATTTTATGTGGGGTTTATGTTATTGTTCCCATCAAGTGGGTCGGCGACAAACGCTGCATGTCAAATAAAATGTCTCATATTTGGGAATTGGGGGACAAACTGAATGCGAATGGAGGACAAACTAAACTTGAAACATGACAAAAGCAAACTCTGGAGGCAGGCAACATTTCTTGTGGTTAGTGCGACGTTTAAATAGTGACATGCATGTCACGATAGATAAGATATATGACTCGACATATACAGATACTATATACTATGTACAATATACTATATACATATATGTATAAGCTTGGTACATATTTGTTATTTGCGCAGATTTGTTGGCACTGATAAACGATGTGAGTGTTTGTATACCCCTTCATATCAGACAGAGAGAGCGAGAGAGAGATAGAAAGAGGGAGAGAAAGAGGGGATGACTGTGTGATAATGGAAGCGTCGAGTTTGGATCACAAGTATTTTAAAAGCCACGCGTATTACGAATTAACATAAACGTGTTGATTGAGTATGTCAATTTATTGCGGGGTAACCTGTACTCAATTTTTTCAAGTGGTTTCCCAAGTTTCCCTCCCCCTCCACTTCAGTCACAGGTTGTCAACAGTTTAACCAACTGGAGCTGTTAATGACCATGTATGTATGATTCATGGCCATTACGATGAATGGCCATCTGATCAGTTGGCCAATGCTTTGTACCCACTTAGCGACATCTCTGGACCAAGTCAATCGGAAACGCTTGATTAACAGTGACATGCAAATGTTAATGTACTCAACATTTTGATGACGTGCAACACAGTTTGTCTGACGTCTGAAAACATTTCTTAACTGACGTCTGAGTTTGGTTTTAAACATTTATTTCTGGTAATTTCCGCAAATTACTGGCCGAAAGTTGTCCCAATATTTCATCGAGCGAGTGCAGGAAGTAAATACTTACTTCTGATAAGAAACGATTCATACTCACACCTGTCTTTATTTGAATTATCATATTTGAACCGAAGCTCAACTGATTGGCTACAAAGTTCCAAGTTTCTATATACATATATGTGTAACTGATGATATCCCGAAATTGTCAGTTAAAACTGTCATGTCATTGTTCTAATTATCATGAATTCTATGTTAATTAGTTTGGGCCATGAACTAGTTAAATTCACAAAATTCGGTTAAATCAGTTTCACAAATTTTTTATAGTTAAAAAGTTCCATTACAAAGTGATTCAGCAATTATTCTTTAAAGAACTTTAAAGGGCCTTTGTTAGACAATAATAAGTTAATTGAACCATTATTAAAATGTTGGGCTTGTATATAATTTGTTATTATAATGAAATAGTCCATTTAGTCGTTATTTAATGGACTGTAGTTTATAGAATCTAAATTAAAATTTATCATTTATTTCAGTGATATTATTGATAGTTCAAGAAGACTAATAAAGTAATTAACTTAAGATTAGGTTATCTGTTCTTTGCTTAAGATACTTTGAAGTAGCTCATGCGTGTTTTAATTAACAAAACACTTAAATTATTTTCCTTTTCTTTTTTCTTCATATATCGTTTTGTTCCCTGCCATTTCCTGTTACTTTACAGCTCAATCAAAATAAATGTCAAACAATAAAAAGAAAAACCTTTGCTTATCGCTTGTTTTTGTTATAATCAACCCCAAAATTATCTAAATGCCACCTGTCACAATATGAAAACAACAGGCAGGCAGACAGACAGACACACAGGTAGTTAAGATGTTGTCTTTTCGCACTCCGACCATTAAGAAACACCCCAAGCCTGAGCTAATTAGAAGGAACTCTTTCACACTGCGACAATCGTAATAAAAAAAGATTCCATGAGCAAAAATGCGAAAGACAACAGAATTTAACAATGATGATAATAATAATAATAATAACAACAAAAAAGACAACGCTAATTAAACAATTGGAATGCGAGTCACGTTTACAGCTTGCACCTGAAATTGATCGAGTGCTGAAAAGTAAAATGTCAACTGGAAACCTTTAGGTGATTGATATCGAGCAGGAAGTGCGTTCAATCTATAGATGGGAGACTCCATCTATATAGAATATGTATATATTTATAGTATAAATGTGTATAGTCATAGGGAAGTCATTGCACGATTTGTTGGCTGTCTCTGGCTTAACTTTTGGGTGTATATATTTATGGCAGCAACTGTTGCTGTTTGCACTGCATTTTAATTGTTGTCATAAACATGAAATATATGTATTTCTTGTTGTTACTGTTGTTGTTGTTGTTGCTGAGCCAATGCCGTTAATTAACTAACTGTAATCTTGGTTGATGCGCCAGCAGCGTGTCATTCAAAAAACAAATGAAAAAAGATCAAGTAAAATTACAGAAAAAAAGAAGATAAAACAGGCCATAAAAGTTGATTTTACAATTTAACTGAGACACGTCGCGAATGTGGTGCGGGTTTAATGGCATGGTGGTTCAGTTGCTCAGTTGTTCAGTGGTTCAGTGGGGCGGTGGGGGGTCTACCCATAAACTTCAAGTGCTGCCTGAAGTGTCTTATCTCATGACCATATAACATGTAGCCCATACTCAACTGGGTAGACCCGGTAAATCTCTTTCTACCTCTACCTACATGCCCCGTTATACGGCTAACGAGGTTTGCATGCTTGCTAAAAAAAAAAATCAAAAAAAATCAGAAAATCGAAAAATAAAAAAAACAATAAGAGGCAAAACACAAAACAAAAAGAAGTATTAAATAAACTTTTGACAGTCTCAAGCGGCCACTCGAATACACAAAATGCTTCACAAAGAAATTGGAGCAAAGCAACAACGTAGAAATGTAAACAAAATTGAAAGAAAGCAAGAAAGAATTTCTCTTACAAGACCGGCATAAAGTATATACTTATAAAATAAAAGTTAAGAAGAACTATTGCAAAACGGGATGAAACATTAAAAGATTTTGTGAAAAGAGTAAAAGAAGAAAAAGTAAAAGATATAAAGTTACGGGATATATATAAAAAAAAAAAAAGATACTTTGATTTTTCTTTATCTGATCTCTTAGAAGTTTGCCAAAAAAAAAAGTTGTAAACTTATAAAAATACTAAGAAAAACAAAGCAGGCAAAGGGAAAGGAATGAAACAATTAAATATTGTTAGATATCAAAGTAAAATAACTTAAGTTAAGGTAAACATAAAAATATATCAATTGTTCTATATTTTAATTTCAGTATTAAATCAAAGGGCCTGTAAGAAGTTTGCTTAATAAACTTTTAAGGCTAAGAAACTTGGAAAAACTAAGCAGAAGAACTTATTTCAAAGCTGTCATATAAATATATTTCCTATATATGTATTTGCCTAGATATGTATATAGCCTGCAGTAGAAATGTAGTATCTGATACAAAGCTTATTTAAAATTCTTTAAAACTTAGATATAAGTTTGCATAGAAACAAAGAAATGTACAAAAAGATTAGAAAGACTCAGCTTGTCGAATATACACGGGAAATGTTTATATTTGTATATACAAAAATTCTGGGCATTAAAATTACAACAGAACAGAATAAATTTACTTACAACAAAATGTTGATTTAAAGTTTCAGTTAACTCTTAACCAGGTATAAGTTAACTTAGTTAACTGCACGATCAAAAAATATTAATCAACACCACATGAAAATTAATTAAATATAATAATTAATTTTGTGTATACTTTTAAGCACATAAATACGAATATGGATACGAGTACAAAATGACTTGGATTAATACAAGTATTTTTTGTTATTTTATCGCACTCGTTTCGTCGCGAGTTTCGTTTTGTTTTGTGCGTTGCCTTCTTAATATTATTTTTTTGTATTTAAATTTGATTTTATTTCATTTTTTTATTTTTTGGGTATAAGAAACTGTCGCTGTATAATAAATTATAGCGTGCATGATACAAAGACGGCAACAACAAAATAAAACAAATTTCTTTTCTTTTTGTTGCTCTTTTCGCATGCCTTAGAAAATTATTAATATTAATCACGCTGCTGCTGCCAAGTTCTCTTTTTTTTTTGTTAGGTATTTCTTTCTTTTGCTTCTTTTTAAGCACAATTTACTTTAGTGGAATTTTTTAAAAACATTTATCAAGCATAAGCATGTTCTTCTGCCTTGGCTTCTTCCTCTGCTTATTGGCACTTTTGTTTTGTTTTAGCGGCAAATTTACTTGAGCAACATTTCTACAATAATCAATACACAGGAAATGTTTAAGTATAAACACTAAAATACACATACACAAACACACTAATAAACCACGTACACAAACACATGTAAACAGCAAAGCTTTGCAATTGGTAAATTCTGCTGTTATTGCTGCTTCTTCTTTGCACTTTGCTCTTTTACTTGATTTCTTTTGGGATTACCTTTTGGTCAGCCCAGTATACAAAAAAAGTACGTTTCACAATTTTAATTTCTTTGTTGTTGCTGTTGCTTTTGTTGTTGTTTTAGATGCTGCTGTTGCCGCAGTTAACACGAGACACGTTCAGCCGCCGGATCAGATCAGATCATCATCATTATCAAGTTATAATAATCATCATCATGTTCCAGCGCGTTTTAGCTTTCGTTTTAACTTTCGGCAAAGCGAGCGAGCGAGCGAAATCGAACTGTACGCGACGAGCTCTGAGCGTAAACTGATCAGCCAACCTACGGTATTGTGTAGAGCTCCAAACGATCATCGCGGCCTCTGTCGCTACCGACGTCACTGCCGCTGCTGCTCTCTCTCTCTCCCTCTCTTCCCAGTGAGAGTCCCCAAGTCAGACAGTCCCAAGCAAGAGAGTATGTGTTTCTGAGTGTGTATGTGCTTCCAGCTTTGCTCAAATCTTGTAATACTATGTGTGTTCTTTCTTCATAGTGATCCCCTTCACCTCCACCCTCACCGCCACCCAACCCACTCTGGCTGTCCCTCTTTGGCGGATTTGTATGCAGTGTTGCCAGAATTTCGTGGCTAATTTGGTCACGAAATATATAGCTAAGGTTGTCATTTAGCTTATAGATTAGTAATTAAAATATAATAACCTACGTCATCGACTAAATCTTTACATTTGTTTGTTTCAGAAATTATTTTAAAAAATTTAGTGAGCAATGTGCGACAGTTTTGTACTCTGATACTTTTGCCAACAAGTATGTAGTATTTTTTCAACTAACAAGGCCCAATTAGTTTTATTATTTTTGTTAGCCCTTAGTAACAATATCAAAGTTGTCTGTCCAACTGAAATTTAGTGAAACTAGTTTTTAAAATAGCCCGATTTTATCTTGGGTTAGTTTTCCATAGTTCAAATAAGTTTTATCTGATGGATATATGTGTCAATCATTCACATAGTTTATGAGACCTCATATAGACATTGAAAAAACGGTCCTTCGTTTTCTTTTTCTCTCCTTTTATAATTATAATTCTCTATAATGTTATAATAATTATTATTATTCTAAAAATTTCAATTAGTCATAAGTTGCTAAGTCTAGCTGTTTAATAGCTTAAGTGGCAGCACTGTCTGCATGCCGTCTTTTTGGCAGCTAACGGGTCCAAAGTCCACATTTAGGGAAGCGAATTTCCAACTTTGTCGATTTTCAATTTCTCAATACCCAAAGGCCCCATTTGTGGTTGGCTTGTAAACATGTTGCATCTTGTTGTATTTAGTTTTGTTGTTGTTTGCCTTCACACTTGACAATAGGTGCTAAATGAAGCTAATTCTTGCCGAGAATTGCCCTTGCTGCAGTTGTCATGCCTCCATTTAAAGCTTCTATTAATTATATTACAACTTAACTTCTGTCTGGCAAGTTGCGCGTTTATTTCCACAACTAACTAGAACAATGCCTACTAACTGTCTTTCATCGCAATCCAACTGAAAGTGACAACTGTGCCATGTAAACAAAATGTATTCCATTTGATTCCAATTAATTAACTGAAATACTCGTATGTTAGATTAGATTACAAGTGCTATTGATTTTTTGATACACTTAAGACCTCAGAATCTGAAATTTTCTAATTACTTACATTTAACATGCGTTTCCAGTTGAATGCTTGAATACAAAGTTTCATGTTTGTTACCAAATAGTTTATCTGAAGTTACCACAACAATTGTGAGGCAGTATCGCCATAACTTTTTCATTTAAAACATAAAATAAAATAGTTTTTAAACACGAATACTGCAAGAAGAAATGCTAAAATATACTTCAAATAATATATACGGAATTAAGATAATGTTCTTCACTTCAGACTTATATATAAAATGTATTGACTTTATAACATTACTAAATTTACTGAGAAATTAGATAATTTCCAGAAATTGTAGTCTTTTGGAAAATGAAATGTTTTAATTACCTTTTGACAGCTGTAAATTCTAAGAAATAAGACAATTTCTCAAAACAAGACTACGCAATTTCCCAATAAAACTGCTCAAATTGTTCAATATATTTGAATAGTTCCTGGAATATTGTTACTTCTGTGCTTTAATGACTGACTCAAATTGGATATGGTGAGTGCATTCAAATACCTTCGCGTTCAACTTATTTGATTTTTATACCCTTGCAGAGGGTATTAAATTTTTGTCACGAAGATTGTAACGCATTGAAGGAGGCGTGTCAGACCCCATAAAGTATATATATTCTTGATCAGCGCGATGAGGTGAGTCGATATAGCCATGTCCGTCTGTCTGTCTGTTTCTATGCAAACTAGTCTCTCAGTTTTGAAGCTATCTTGATGAAACTTGGTACAGGTCCGTCTTTTTACATATGTCGGAACCGGCCGGATCGGATTACTATATCATATAGCTGCCATAGGAACGATCGGTTCAAAATCAACATTTAGTATGAACAACTTTTTTGTTTCGAAATATACCTCAACAAAACTCACAGATTGTGTGTTTGATACAGTGTTATACATCCTTACCAAATCTGGCTCAAATCGGACAACTATATCATATAGCTGTCATAGGAAAGATCGGTTCAAAATCAACATTTAGTATGAAAAACTTTTTGATTCTCAAGATATCTCAACCAAATTAACAGGTTGTGTGTTTGGTTTAGTTTTATACATCCCTACCAAATTTGATGTAAATCGGACTACTATATCATATAGCTGCCATAGGAGCGATAGGTTCGAAACCAACATTTAATATGTATAACGAATTTTGTAAAAAATCTGACGGCTTACACGGGGCACTGCAAGGGTATCCAAACTTTGGCGTGCCAAAGTTAGATTGCGCTATATTTTGGTTTAAAATAATGAGTTATTTTTCTTTCGGCTTTGCTTGCAATACTTTTTTGGGGCATAAAGCGAAAAGATTGCAAATGAAAATTGCAGTCGACTGTCGACAATGTTGAAAGATTTGTTTTAGACCGACAAAAGCAAAAACTGCAGTTGTTAAATGCCATGAACCATTGGAAAATAAACAATCGAAACAGTTTTGTAATTTACTTGGCAATGGTGCAATATTTTGAGGGCATTCATGGCATCCATTCAAACAGACAAAGAAACAGATACAGGTACAGATACAGATACAGATACAGGTACAGATACAGATACAAAACTCGAGCATAGGTACTACCCATCATAGTTGTATTTGTATCTATGGTATCTGCTTATGGCTGGTTCGTCTCGTCAATACGATTGATTCAAACAATTAACAGCTTCACACAGTCGGACATTTCGGGCATTAGTCACACACAATTGCCAATTGGCTGCCAATAATGCCAAGTCCAACACTAAAAGTCTGACACATAATAGAACCCAAACTTTTGTATTATTTGTATTCTTTAAAATGCAAAAAATATATATTTGTATATTCGGAGATCCAAACGAAACTTTGACGCCCTGCAGAGCTATTGTTTTCCATTATTTATAGCTTAACGTTCTTATTAACTTTATTTAAATTAACTTAAATTGACAGCTTATGATTATAATATATTTTTTATTTTAGAGAAAACGGTTTTGTTTAGGTTAGTAATTTATTTTTACACTAAAAATAATGTTAAGCAGCTGTAAGAAATTGGAGCATTGTTAATGATAAAATATAATATTTTTCTTTCCATATTATCTTTTATTAATTTATTATTGAAATGCAAATAATGAATCTGTATTATATTTCCGCAGTTACGTTTAACTTTGTATTCTTGGTTTTGTTTTATATGAAAATATTTTTATTTTGTTAAATAACATTTATTTATTCTGTTAAATAACATTAGTACGTTAAGGTAGCATAAGAGAGGTGGTATAAATCTGCTCTAAGATAAACAGCTTTACATTACATTTAACATTAAACAAATTAAAACGATTAAAAAGCAGAAAGTTGTTTTAAATTTTCATTTTTTTTACATTTAATTTAATGTTAATACATAAACTACAGCATTTTCAAGTTATAGAAAAGTGTGTACTAGCGGGATAATGAATAGATTCCAACTTTAACATTTCTAAGCCATTTAAACTAAAATTAAATTCTTAGAAAGTTGACAAGCAATTGTACAATTTTTGTTTACTCTTAGCAATCCTTAAACAATTTTTAAAAGACCACATTTACCAATTTCACAACATTTTGAATATAACCAAATATCAGTTTCGCACATTGCAGACACGCGAAATACGTTGCCAGGTTGTGTTGGTGTTGCTCGTGGGGCGCGTTGCTGAGGCAACGGCAACACATGCGCCGCAACAACACAAAGACTATTGACCGTTCTACATAATGACAGATACTGACGACATGCAAATACATATACATATATATATTTGTACATATAATATAGACACAAATTCGTATGTCTGATGATTTGCGACCAGACACGAAGCCAGACAAAACAAAAGAACAGATCTTTTCATTCTTGAGACAAACAATGGGCAAAATGGCAAATGTTTTGTAAAAGGGAAAGTTTATTGCCAAAAAGAATTCGCAAATGTTTGCATAAAAGTATTCAAGTTAAACAAATATTATGCGCATGCCGCGCAATTAATGATATTTGCATTATACATATATCGATACATATAATATGTTTTTGTACAGTTTTTATCGCCTTTCAATCACACTCGTGTCGCCTTTCAGTGCATTTCTGTAAATAAAAAAATTGCATTACAAATTGTTTTGCAATTGCGGCAGCAGCTGTTGCCCTCATGTTAACAATTTCCCCATTTTCATCGGCAACATCTCTCATTCCCATTCATCATCATCATCAATATCATCATCATAATCGTCATCGTCATTGTAATCATCGAGATTCTGGTCCATTAAAAATAAAGCACACATTGAAAGGCAACGTGCGCCAATTGCTAGCTGCATTTTTGTCTGTGTGTGTATGGGTGTGTGTATTTTGGAGGGTGTGTGTGGGAAAATCTTTTGCTCTTGATTGGCGCTCATATTTGATTCAATTAGGTTTTTGGTAGCAATTTGTTTGCCCGCTCTATTTTGCATGTGAACATGCAATGTAAACGAGAAAATCATCGGAGATTTTGGGGGGAATCCCCCTAAAACAAATTGAATTGGTTTTGCTTGTATATGTAGTTGTAGTTGTAGTTGTAGTTGTAACTATAGTAACTGTAAACCAACAACGTTGTAAAGTCTTGGAAAATATTAAAGCGAGCAAGAAGTACAAAATTATTGATAGGTAAAAAACTATATAGAAAAAATTTAAAAATTAATTAGTTCAAGGCGCATAATTATAGCACCATCAAGTATATAATATATTAAACAATCTTGACTTTAAAGTATATTTATGACGTGAAGAAGAATCAAAAAATTAACTATTCTGACGTTTTTCTTGCACATAAAGAAGCATAGTAATTAGCATAAAACATAAAGCATAAAATAAAACTTCTCTCTAGAGAAGATAAAAGTTTTAGAAAAGATTTTAAAGTTACCAGATATTCCTGGTTTTCTGGGTCATACTAAAATACTGCACCCAATTGTAACTTACTAAACTACTAAATTAATTTAGTTCAACGTAGTAACTAAACTACTACGAAAAAAGGGTTCTCTATTTTGCATACAAAAAGCAAATCACAGTTAACAACTGTCACGTTTTTTGGCGGTCCAAACAAATGCATTGTAATAGCGCCTTCTATCTAAGTGTTATATCAACAGCTCCGACAATTGCCCAAGTCACAATGACAACACAAACTGAAACAGAAACAGAAAAAATAACAAAAACACAAAAAACAGCCGCACAAATTAAAGCCAAGATAATCAGAGTAACAACAATAACAACAACAATGTTTGTAAGTAGGAACAAAAGCAACAGCAACGGGACATTTGTAATGCAAAAATTGTAAAGAATGCGATGCGAACAACAACGCAAATCATCAGCTGGATTGGAAGAAGACAACAATGAGCTCAAAACAAGTACAAAAAAAATATAGGAGACAGAAAAAGCAACTGAAACGAGGTGTTAATCGAATGCACACCAGGTGAGACACGACAAAAACACAACACGAGAAACAAAGTAGTGAAGTATGTACGCGAGAATAGACAAGAGGATGCAAGAGCAGAGTAAAAGTAAAGAAACAGTGAAGCACAAATTAAACAACTATAAATTAGTAGAACTTTCTAAAGGCACGACTCTAAAATATCTCTAGTAGTTGATTTTCAATTCAGCATCTCAAATGGAAAAAGATTATTCCGGAAGAAGAGCTTTAATTACCCTAAGTTCAATACTAAAGCTTTCCTTCCCTGCGTGAAATACTTAAGAATGTCACTTAATATACTGATTATTACTGACAGGAAGCTAGGTAACTAAGTATCTTAATAAATGGAGGACTCTGAAGGTCCAAGTTTACGTAAAACAGTGTAAAGACTTGATAAAAATTCCAATTCTGTGTAAGTTTTTGTGTGCCTATTAAAAGCTGTAAGCACCTTAAAGCCGTGAAAGCACCTTAAAGCTCTTATATCTTAAAAACAAATACCTGACTTTAAGATTTTACTGAACTTACTTGGAACTAAGGAGATTTTCTAATGATTTCAGACAGGTTATTTTACTTTTAATAATAAAAGATGAATTTAACTTAACATTTTATGTTTATACCAGTTTCTGTTCTTTCTAAGACTTTTTAATTTAAGCAATTTTCTATATATTTACAGATTATTCGTATGTAACAAATACACCCTATAAATTGGTGACAAGTTCAGGTATAGAGAAATAAGCAACGACAACGGGAACCGCATTGCGGCGACAACTTGACGTCAGGGTCGTGAGTCGCACTTGAGAACCACATAAAACATAAGAGCTCTGCGTTACAAGTGCGACTTAAATGCGATTCTATACTATATATTCTTTACTACTTATAATATGTACTCTTCTATACTATATGAAATTTGCTGCGAATGACCGGCATGATCGACGGCCGATTGCCTCTGACTAACTAAACAGATTGAACCCGGCCTCTCGATAGATGTAAATTGCAAATGCAAATTGTAAATGCAAACTGCAAACTGTAAAATGCAAAATCGAAGCTGCAATTTAATTGAGCAATAAATGACGGAAATTTGATGTCAACGATGTGAACGAAGTACGACTATGAATAGTATTTACTGTAAAAGGTAACAAAAATGTTGACAACTTTACAAAATTGTTCATTAAAATAACTTAACGACAAATTGTTGAGTTCTGAATGCAAAGGAGGCTTGTCAAATGGAAATAGAGGAATGAGAAAAATGTGTGAGTTAACTGAATAAATTATGCGAGTCTCTCGCGAATTAACATGTTTTTTATTACTATAGTACACAATGTTAAAAACTTGTTTAACTATTTTATTAAAAATCGCATGATGTCTAATTTAAATATGTACAATAGTTAGATAGATGTATAAACGGTGGGTTAAATGAGCATACTAATGTAAAAATTACATAGAATTAATATTATTATACAAATAATTGTATAATAATATTGTAGAATAAATTATATTGTTTTGTATTTTCTTAATCAATTTACAAATTAAATTGTTTACAAAAACGTAGGTTTTAATTGTTTTTTAACTGCCTTTGAGTCAACGTTCTGCTACGTGCATCAAGTGCAGACTCATCAAGTTCAAAGTCACATATTTATTATTGTTATAAATTTTTGTCAGATGACAAATTTATAGAATTTAAAGGGGTTTTTATCGCTTAGTCAATTTGGTTATCTTTAGTTGTAAATTGTAATTTACTTACAAAATATTCTCGCAAAATTACTCATACGCAACGTGAACAGAAAAGTCACTCAACGCAGCTTACGTCAAAACGCTTACGTTAAGCAAAAGCTTTGACATTTAGTCAAGACACAAACCGCAACGCAACGAATCACGTAAGCTTTTCAATGCGTGCAGTTTTATTTGTTTTTGTCTTTTTAAGGAAAATAATATATATATTTTATTTGACTGAAATGTGAGCTACTTTTTTAAGCTATTCTTTAACAAATTCTTTACAGAAAAGGACACATGAGATTTATGGGATATTTTAATGCTCAAAATTCGTATGCAAATCTCATCTAAAATCTCATCGTTCCGTACAAAGCTTTAGACACTCATCGTGTCATTCAACTTTCTTTCTCTGTCGTGGGCCTTGTGTACGTGACCATAAATTGACCTCTTCAAGCGACCGAAGCGAAACGTGCAACAAAAACCACCTGTGGCAACACAGATGATGGCCATAAAATGGCAACAAAAATGTGAATGTGAAAATAAAGAATGTACATAAAAATTAAACACCTTTTAGACAGCACTCGCTGTTTAAAATTCAATTTGTGAAGCGAGTTTCTTATTGTTGCTGTAAACTGCCAATTAATTTTATACGTTTAGGGCATAGACAAGAGCACAAACAATAAAAAAGTGGGGTGGAATAAAAAGATATGCTTTTAAGATGGCAATGAACTGACACACAACTTCTGCTTGCTACTTGTTGCAAGTAGCACTCGAAGTCTGTGGCACTCTTCTAGTCAATTAATTAATATGCATCTTAAAAGTGTGGCTAATAAAAATAAAATTTAAAACACTTTCGCAACACTCAGCAATTAGCATAATTAATTCTGTGGCTGCCTCTGTTCCTGCCACTTTGCTTAATGCATTCGGAAGCAACATTTTTAGCACATTTTCACGGACTCTGAACTTAAACTCTATTTTAATTTGAGTGCGGGTAAAAGTTTTCTTCTTTCTTTCCCTCCCTCTCTCTCACCATAGTTTAGGTGTCATTAAAAGTTGGAAAAAGGCTTTGGCCGAGCAGCTGCCTTCAATGTTTTGCTGCCCAAATGCACATAAATTATAGTGAATGCGAAAGTTTTGTGCATGCTCTTAATACCTGAGAAGAATGGGGTATATGCAACTAGTTACATGGCTGGAGATTTATTACAGAATAATTGCAAGCTGGGCAAGTTGATTATTTTGTCTGTTTCGGCTTTTAATTAAATGTTATGCTCAAAAGAGTTTAAAAGCTTGTTAAAACAAAATGGATTGCATTAAAAGGCTTCTTCAAATGTGTTCCAACAATCATTAGAAATGTTGATGAGAGTTGCATTTAGAAATCCACCTTTGAATATTCGCGTCCTTTTTTCAAGTCTTTAATTAAAGCCTTTTCCATGCCATAAAAATCGACTGGCTTGAATTTATTTTGAGTTTTAGCAATAAATAGTTATTAATTTCTGCTATATTTTTAACAATAAATATATTTTTTCAAATGCATTTTATAGACTTTTATGCAATTTAAAAAATAATTCAATTCAAAGTCATAAACTTACAAATCTTTTCAACAACATTTTTGGAAATGCCTTACAGGGTATGTGCATAGTTTTTTTATTTCAGAAACTTTTTCTATGCATTTTGCTATGACCAGTTAGGAGCAGAAGAGGAAGCAGCAGCAGCAGTTGTAGTAAAAAAGAAACAATAGTAAAATACTTTAAGCTGCTTTTTGTTTTAGCCACTGTAACTTTTTGCGCCTTATCACAATTTACACACATCCTCACACACACACACAAGTATGCACACATCCTCACACACACACAGACGTTCGTAATACAATAAACGCTGCCTAGGCATAAATATATAGAAAGGAAAGACAACAGCTGCAACAGCCTCCTCTGGAGGCAAATTCAATAAAGCCGTTGACCGCCGCACATGAATATTCCAAGTGAATGGTTACCAGAGAGAGAGATAGATATAGAGAGGAAAGAAAGACAGAGAGAGAGGGAGATAAATAGAGAGAGCTGAGTAGGAACAGGGGAGGACCCTAAATAGGCGTCTGTGCATGTGACGCAATATTAATGCTATCAGCAAGTTACCAACACACACACATTCACATACACATTCACACACACACATACACACACACACGCACGAAAGCACACACATAATTTCAATTAGGCCAAGTTGAAGCTCACATCGACGTGTGGCTAATTAAGCGCCTGAAATCTGCTAAGCACAGCTTTTGGGCCAAAACTTCATTAGGCCTTGGCACGAGAGCAAGTGATAATTGTTGTTGTTGTTATTGCTGTTGTTGTTGCTGTTGTATTTCGATTGGCAGACAATTAAATTATGCTTAGACTTTGCAAAGTTGCGTGCTGCCCGCATAAGTATGCTATAGAAATTTGTTAGCCCAGTTAACGGCATGTGAAACAATCAGTTTATTAAAGTGGTAGCTTTGCCTTCTAACTAACTAGTTAATTGTATTAATTAAAGAATGAAAATAAAGGCAATAGAATAGCAGTTTTTATGCCCATTGCTAATACACATTAAC
The DNA here is from genome assembly GCA_035044365.1 of Drosophila neotestacea. Lineage (NCBI taxonomy): Eukaryota > Metazoa > Arthropoda > Insecta > Diptera > Drosophilidae > Drosophila > Drosophila neotestacea. Next base: position 414,558 of record JAWNMD010000566.1, read on the forward strand.
CTGGTTTAAAGTAGCTCTTGGTTATTCAGTGGCAACATTAAAGCAACTTTATAAGAATTCAATTCTATTGCATGACCTTCAACGCTTTGCTTTCAGCCACAGAGTAGTATGGTCATAAAAGCATATTGGTTGGGGTTTCTATTAGCCACATTCTCTCTATATTGCTATCTCTGCTCCTCACACGCGTGTGAACACGCTTAATGTGCTATTAGCCAACTTTATTTCACTATGCATAGTCTATTGTTGCTCTTGTTGATGTTGTTCCCTCGGGTCTGCTTCATTGTGGTTATTTGTTATGCTGCAAATTAGCCAAGCCAATTAGTGTGCAGATAATTCAATTCAATGCCTTTCTGACTTTGACTTTTCACACAACCACCACCAACAACAACAACAACAACCACCCAACCCCGAAACAACAACAAATTTAAGCACAACGCTTGCGTTTTTAATTCAATTTTAAATGTGTATAAAAAGTGTTATGGCCACTACAAAAAAATATGGCCAACACTAAAAGCCACTAATGGAGCTTTTATATAACTCACAATTTAATTAAAATGAATGCGGTCAAAAATCTGCGCTTGCAAATTAAAACATCACAAAAAAGAAAAGACTTATATAATGGAAAATTCATAAATCAAATTTTAAGAGAGCGCTACAAGACTTTATAAATATTCAAATTAAATTATCACAAAGAGGAAGAAATTTTATAATGGAAAATTCATAAAACCATTTATTTTCTTAACAACGTTATGTGACATAAATTATTAAATAAATATTGATTAAAAACAAAACTTTGTGTAATGAAATTTGCATAAATCAATGTGAGCTTTAAAACAACCTGACACAAAAATTGTTGAATAAATTATAATTAAAGGTCAAAAATATTTAAATTAAAATATTCAAATATTTGTAGCTTTTTATAGTGGAAAGATTATAAATTAATGTAATTTTGAAAACCATGTTATGTAACAAAAAATGGTAAATTCATATTTGTAATCACAAGAGTCCGTAAATAAGAAAAATACCCTGTAGTCAAATATTATATACTTTAAAGGATGAGATTAGGAGTCAGGTTTTCCAATTACACAGTTCACTCTGTAAAATAAAAATAAATTATCGCTGCTTAGCTTAAACAAATCTATCATACTTGGAAACTATCTGAAAGAGTAGTAAATCCACAGCAACTCAAAGTATCTTTGCATTTTCATTAATATTAATAATTTTCAGGACAATATGGAATATGTTGAGCACTTTGCACCGCCTTATTATTTAAATGAAAAAACGTCCGAAGCACATCGATAATTCATAAAAACATGCTGATAAAATAAAAAGCATAAATTCTCATTAAAAGTTATTGCATTTGTTTGGCAGTTGGCAGTTGGCAGCCTGACAACAGCAAGGACATGAGAAAACTTTTACGGCGAACGACGATAGCGATGGAAAAAGCTCTAATTCGGATATGGATGAGGACTCTAGCTTTGACTCCGGACTTGGTCATGGTTCATTCAGTGTGCGGAAGACAAAGAGAAAACGACAAATGACATGCGGACATTTGATAGCCCTTCCAAGATATTTCCAGAGTCAAGCCACAATCATAAATCACAAAGTCAGAAAGTCAGAAAGAGTGTGTTGCATGCAGCATTAATGGGGCAACAGATGGAGGACACTCACTCAGTCAGGATGTAGAAGCTATATTTTTCTGTGTCCTGCGGCAATTTAAATAAATGGGCGATTAGTTGAAACCCTCCAAAGCAATATCGATTGATATCTAATGAGACCCAATTGTTGCAAGACTATAAACAAACAACAAGTTGACAACAACAACAATAACAAGCATTATAACAAACAACAATGATAAACTCATCAAGTTCATTGACCGTTAAATGGAAAATCAAATCAATGAGTCATCAAAATTGTTTTGCCAACTTGTTTGCCAACTTTTCTGTTTCTGTGCCTCTTTCTCTCCTTACCATGATCATTATGATGACATTGTAAGTTGCCGTTTTTAAGTGGTTTATAAAGTTTTTAGTGCGTGACCCAATTGTCCTGAACAAGATGTTGACTTGTTGGGGTTGTGGCTTTGGCTATAAAAAGTTATGTCTAATTAATGGCATCTACTTTATTGATGATCAGATAATGCAATTACTTCACTGATTTTCTTGTAATTGTTTTTAATAGAAAGAAAGGTTTGAGTACTTTTCCTTAAAGTAGCAAGAATAATTTATTGGAAAACTGTATTTGCCTTTAGCTATGTACTTAAATAGTACTCAAAGTGTGAGCAGAACTTACTTGTCTACCAGAATTTAAATTTATAAAAGTTTAACCTAAGTCTAAAAAAAAATAAAAACTTTTCAAATTATCACTAAAAAGAAAACTACCAAGATTTTTACTATTGAAAAGATTATATGCGACTCTCCTTAATTTTAAGCATTGTTAATAAAAAATCGAAAAAGTTAAGCTTTTAAGCTGTTAATAAAAGAGCTAAAAGCTAAAAGTTTAAATGAGTTATAAGAGAATTCCCTATTACATTATTAGCCCAAACTAGCCTTGTTTAATACTTAATTAAATGCCATAATCGAGGAATACAACTTCAATTGCTCTAAATCAAGTTTAGAGACTTTCATTTAATAAATTGATTGGCAATCGTATAACAATGCTTATCATTTACTCGAGTTGTTAGATAAATTAAAAAATGATGTCATTTTATGACAATTTCAATTACAATAATTGCCCATTTCCACTTTCATAAATTGAAAACACGAAACTTTCACGATGCATGCAAATGACAGGAGAGAATGAGCCTTCAACTCGAACCCAAACCCAATCCCAAACCAAGGCGAACTTTGACAAATAAAACAATGTCCCGTTGCCCCAATGCCTCGACCACACATTGACCCAATGCCCTACTGCCTGAATAACCTTTGGTCCCCTCTGCGACCCCCTCTCATTTTCCTACTTTGGGGGCATAACAAAAGCGCTTAAATTAATTGATCGGTGAAGCGGGCAGGTCGTTGTTGAAAGTCCAATAAACAAAATGTCGTCTGGTTAAAGTCAATCCCAGGCCGAAGGTTATCATAAATTTGCCCCAAGGGATTTCCGTTTCATTTCCATTCTATTTATTTCATTCAAAGCGGTCCCCTGTTGCATTGCTCCTATCTTTTCCCTCATTTTCACTCAATTTATTCAGGCAACTTGAGGTTTTGTGGTTTCTTCGAACCTTCTAGAAAAATTGAAATTGCCCAAAAAGCAGCACACGAAAAAGGCAAAAGTAACAACATTTCAAGTTCAAATTGAATTACGTATTTTATGGATGCGGTTTATCGATTGCCTTTTGAACAGTTTCACAATGTTATGAGTTGGGAAAGTCCCGAGATAGCTCAGATCAATTATCAGAGTATATTCAAAACTCTCTAATTACAGCTCTTGTTACCTTTTCCAGTTTTTTCTTTCCTATTTTTTTTTGCGACATGGAAAATCACTTAGAGCTCGCTATTACACCTGCTGAAATTTATTGACAACACTTTAGAGGGTCATAAATACGAGCCCAAAATGTTAACGAGCCTGTCACGCTGCCCCATAAATTAAAGCCAGCCTCAGCTTCTCTCAACGCAACAAATCATCGTCATCATCATCATCATTATCATCATCATCAGCGTCGACATCGTAATCATCATGGTTGAGGTTTCAGTGTTACATTTCTGGGTATATCAGGGTCACATTATTTTGGCATCATTGGGCCATGAAAATGCCTATTTTTTTCCATGTCCAAGCACCTTAATCGCAAACATATTGACTGTGCACCAATAGCTAAATGAGAGAGAGAGAGAGAGAGGAAGGAGTAGGAAGGTAGTATGAAAGAGAGGCACGTGGCTCTCTTATCAATAAATTACCAGTCACAGGCCTGACAACAACAGCATAGAATAAACATTGTTATGTAAATGCAACGCTGATAAAGTCATGACTCTACGTATAAATCACAGACGCGAGGCACAACAAAATATAGTACTATATAATCATAGAAAATTGCGCCGCAAAGTAGGCAGCAAGAGAAACTGGCAGAAAACATATGTCAAGTGTTTGTTAAATCTAAAAGATAAAGTGACAAAGTGCAACTTGTAACACTCCCAAGAGTTCGTTTAACATGTAAATAAAAACAGCTTAGGGAGTCAATCTTGTTGTTTTACTTCAACAAGTTTACGCTTTAACCAGTTGGGAATTTAGCACATCTATTAAAATTTCCTTTAATATTCCAATCAACTCTTAGAATTATAATTCGTTTCATTAAAAAAGATGTTTCCAGTTACAACTAATTTATAAAGCCCAGTCACGTGGGAGTCTTTCTTTTTGACGTTTCTTTCTACACCCGAAAATACATTTATCTTAAAAAACGTTGCCAAATACGGGTACAAAAACGCAATTCATTTTCTCTCATTTTTAATGGTTTTGTTCATCTTTTTTTGCCATGCAAATGGCAAAACGAGCCAGCAATTTAACAGTGCTAACAACAACGTCACAAAAAATTAGTAAGTGTAAGTTATGTGAAAGTATTCGCTTAGAGTATACCCTCTAAAATAAACGTTTCTTTATAAAGTACTTCAATTATGTAAATAATAGCACAAAAAATTAACATTAGAAATAAATTAAAATTCAGCTGTAGAAAGTTCAGAAAAGCTTGAAAATAGTTTTAAAAAGCAATCGTTATAAATTGTAGCTAAAATTTCGCTTTATTTTGTTGGAAACATGTTAAAAAGAACATGAACAAATAATAAAATATATAACTAGGTTCGGTATTTAATCTAAGAATTCTTATGACAAAGTTCAACTGAAAATTCGCTGTAGTTTAATGGAGGAAGTTCTGTAAAGACTAAATTGTATATCACAGACTATGTCTTTAACTTTCAGACAGAGTCTGATATAACTAGCTCATAAATATCTCTTAAGTCTACCTCCATAAAGTTAATTTCTAATTTTACATAACTTTAACGATACTTCCCACGCCCACTTTAGGTTCATAGGGTATACAGAAATTACCCAAAAAGCAGTGGACGTTAATTTTTAGCACTTCAAAGCAACAACAACAAAATAGAAAAGGCGGTGGCAAATTTCGCACGTCATTTTAAGCTGAGAACAAATTTGTAATGCAAAGTTTGTTCAAAATGCGTTAAAATACGACAATTGACTGAGGGCCCAACAAAATAAATAGAATTGTAAGCAGAAATAGAGGGAGAGAGAGGGAGAGAATAAGTAAAATAGGAAAAGGTAGATAGAGAGAGAGGTAGATAAGGAATCTTTTGCTACAAGCAAATGTCAGCCACAAAATGAAATTCAAATAAATACACACACAATAAAGGGAAAACCCAACACACACATTCACAGATATGTATATTTGTATATGTACATTTGGCAAAAGGCAAAACAATTTCATTATGTGCCACAGGCAGCGGCATGGGAACTTAGAGACAACATTGTGGCAGGATTTTCCACACACACACACACACGCACACACAAGCAAATATCGTACACAAGGACAAACACGCATCAATGAAATTGAAAACTGCTACTGGCAGCAAATATTCGAAAGATACAACTGATGAACTACATTTTCACAGAACTACGAAGTCAATATACACTTAGCTTCGTTTCTTTAAGTACTTCATGTACATTGTACAATTGTAACTTATTTGATTTCCATATCTACTTTACTAATTGATTAAATATTTATTTTTCTGTCAAAACAAATATACAAAACTATTTAAATTATAAATAAAATTTTAAAATTATAAAGTTCAATTAACCTACATTTTAAATTTGAATTAGTAGAGTTAAAAAGCTTAAGTCAGGAGAATACAAAAACTATAATTGATTTAACATCTGATGCGAGGATTCTGAAAAATCCAATCAAAGCAATAAAGAAGTTGAAACATATAAAATTACTTAAATAATATACCAAAGATGACGGAAAATAGAACTCAATTGTTTAAAGAAACTACACTTATTTATTTTTTTGCTCTCTTATTAGCATTGTTTCTTGTTCTCTTACCCTTTATTTTAAGAATTCAATTAAAAAACATTAAATCCATAAAATCTAAGAACATATGCAAGTTATGCTTTCTTAAATAATCTATATGTTTCTTATATATATAAATAAAAATTGAAGTAAAGAAAATTAAAGCAGAAACAAATTATCTGTATAATTGAGAACATCCCAGTTATATCATTTTTGGCTGAAGTATTCTGGAACAGGATACTATTTCTCTCAAATAAATAAAGTATTATTCAATATTAATACAATTTTAATTTTTACTTACAGCTCTTCGTTTTTTATAAAGATATCTTTGAATTTAACATGAGTTTCTATAAATTTTATGTTAATTTTTCATTCGGATACTTGTTTGAGACCTTATAAAGACATTGAAAAAATGCGCCTTAGTATATAATAATAATGTAATCAAATTATTATAACATTTTTTTATACAAGAAAAGTATTTTAGTTTAATTTACCCGATTTCTTAAGTGAATAAGAGACTCTTCTTCTGTTCTTAACTGAGTTATGGCCTTTGTTGAGCAGACTCCATGTTCACTTAAAACTGTATTTAATGATTAAAAATATATCTAACAGACAAATTGCATAGTTTATACCAAAGTTAAGATACCCTTTCGAACTACGATGTGTTGAAAAGTGAGGCAAACTCTGTGTTTGGCTTTCTTTTGGGCACATGACAGGCAGGTCAGGTCTTTGCATATATGGGTAAGTAGGTGTGTGTGATGAAGTGTGTGTGCGTATGTTGTGTGAATTTCGCATGCAAATCTCGTGAATGGCATTTGTGGATTAAAGGGTTCGTTCCCGAGATTCAAAATAAATGCAAAAGCAATTGTCTCAAGCATTTTTCTTGTCGATTTCGGATGCCACTTGCGAAATTTCTTTTCTGTTGCCACATCCTTCCTGCCTCTTGGCGCTGCTACATTTCATTGTTGCCACCCCGCGGCGCGTGTGCGCAATTTTGATTTTAACACAAAATTATTCACAATAAAAGTGACAGCTTAAAAGGATTGCTCCCCAAAATTTACAAGTAATCTTAAGGGGGATATTTTCCACAGCCTCAACATTTTTTATTTCTTATTTCTTTCTTGGGTCTTGGGTTTTGGGTTTTGGGCGTGCGTGCTCGTGCGTGTAATGATCTTGCTTAGACTTGAATGTTGCCACAAAACTTTCACTCGTGTGGCATTAAAAGCCAATTAGCATTAGGCATTTTGTAAGCTGACGCTCTGGCTAATTACATTTCGTATAAAAACTTTGTGTGCTGCCAAAAAGCCGCAAGGATAATGCCAAAAAGTTGTCTAATGACAAAAACATAAAAGTAGCTTACATGCCACAAGCTCGTGTCCCTTCAACTACATGCTACATTTTAAGTAATTGCAATTTAACTAGTTTTAAATTCAATTTAAAGCAGGCCAGGCATACTTCCATCCTTTACAGGGTATAAACAATTAAAATAGCTAACGACTTGAAAGGTTTTCCCTGAGGAATATTTTCCATTTTGTTTTCTCAGTCATAAAAGACTACGCTCTGTTGGCCATGAAATGTAAGAATGAGGCCGAAAGCGCCAAGATAAATGGTTCACACGCTGGGAATGTCACTAATGTAAATGCTATGCCACAGTGCCCCAAAATGTATGCAACACATTCTGCAATAAAGTTAAATTATGCGTCAAAATGAACAGAAAATTTCTTCAGCTCATCAACTGTTTTGTGTTGCTTTCTTTGTTGTTGTTGTTGTTGTTGCTTCTGTGTCTCTCACAATGATTAATTATAATGTAGACTACACCTTGTAGAACCCCGTACCCGTAAGAGGCACAGGAAATGGATGAGATAACACTTAAATACACATATAGTCACACACACACACACCTCACACAAGCACACGCACTAATTATACCAATGCTCTATAAAAATGGGCAATAAAGGGTATTATAAATTTCAAGAAGTTTATGTTACAGATAGAAGAGAGACTCTCCTACCCCATAAAGTATATAATATATACTAAATACATGAGTGTATTGTATGTTTAACAATATAACTATCAATACTCTATTCGATTTAGTACTGTACGTTTGCCTGAACTTTTTTGGACATAACTCTTAAAGATTATTCCTGCAAACATAATAGAGGATCCAAAAGTTAATTTTTAAAAACTATTTTAATATATTTTAAAATGCAAATTTAAAATTTACAATGCTATCTATGTATCCATCAAATTTCATAATTATTAGGTTATAAGGACAGAAGTTATGCTAGAAATAAATTACGACACTACGTTTAGAAACCACCGTATTAGGGAATCAGACTGAATACAGGGTACCTCATAGTCTAGCAAACTCGACTAAAGCGTTCTGTCGCATTTTATTAAGCGTTTATCGACATAAACAAACAAATAAACGCGATAAAAAAAAAGAGAAAGAATCGAAAAAAGATTAGCGAATCTAATTGGTTGAAGTGATTTAGGCGAGAACTCAGCAACTGCCAAATAAATGTACCACAAGGTTGAGCAAAAAACAGAGACACAGAGACAGAGAGACAGAGAGAGATAAGTGAACTGCCAATTGCTGTTTGAAACGAAGTCAACAAAAAGTCGACTGAAATTGCAGCTGCAGCAACAGCAGCAATTGCAATTGCAATTGCAATTGAAATTGATATGTATAAAAGGATCAGGTTCGTTTCCCAGAGTCCTTGTAATTGTCCTTGCCACAGCTTGGGGCAAGTGGTCAACTAACTGCTGCACCTTGATGCAGTATTGAACAGTTCAACATAATAGTTGACCCCGAACCATGGCATTGTTCTCATTGAGAGTGTTTGGAATTTTGATAATGTTGGTTACGTTCAAATATGAAATATGAAAAGGGGTCGATATAACATGAATAATGCACATACAGATAATGTACTCCTACATATCGAATAGTATGTACGTTTGTGGCGTACAGGAAACTAACATGACATAGCAGCTGTAAATTATGCAAGGCATTTTTTTATTTTCAATTGCATTCCAGAGTGTGACAGGACATGCAGGATACGCACAGGCTGTTACTGTTCCTGTCTGCGACTGGCAACATGACATGACAGCAGTCGCTGTTTAAATCACTGTCGGGTTTGAATTTACATTTGTATGCAAATCAAAACAATTCTCATATACTTCATGCCTAGAAAACGAAGCCACATTCAGTGCAATGAAGAAAATCATTAACTACAGAAAACTTTTATTAAATAAGTAGTTAACTTTTTAAGCAACAATGTAAATTGACGAATATGTATTTAATTTTTATTTTATTTGTATACAATTAAAAACAAATGGATAATTTCGTGATTTTTAAAAGAAAATAAAAGCTAAGCTCTAAAAAACATTCGTAACTTAATAGAAAACCAAAGAAACGAAGAGAAGTTTACTATTTTATAATTTAATTAAAAATTCAAATTTGTTCTCACATATTTTCAGCATTTTCTTTTTCTTTTTTTACTCAGTTTAAATTTTAAAACTGACTGCAAAAATATGAATACAAATATTTTTCTAGTATTCAAATAAAAGGTTTTATTAATTTTGTTTGATATTCATATTTAATATAAAAGATTTGATTAGATGTAATTTACATTATTTGTTTTAGAACATTTATTAAGGTTCAGTTTACGCTCCACTCACCAACATATTAGACTTGCGGCATTAGCATAGAAGAAAACAGTTTCGTTTTTTTTTTTGGTGGCAGTCGAAAAGACATGACAAAAATTTTCATTTACACATTTTCTTGTTGAACTTGATGTGCACTTGTTCGTGGAAATTGTATGAAAACGGCAAGTGAATTCAAACTGAACTTGGCCAATACCTAATGTAATGTAGAAGACAGCTCGATTGCTCCCAAACAAAGTAAGTTGCCGGCATTGTAAGTACCAAAAAGAATAGAAGTTGCCTTCTAAGCTGGAGACAAGTCCTTCCACCAGCGCCAAAGGAAATGCGCCACAAAAGTGCCATTAAAATAAAACGTGCTCAAAGTGCTGACGTGTGTCCTCAGAATGAGGATATAGGGATGAGACACGGGAGAGGGAGCGGATAAACAGTGGAGTTGAGGGATCTCAGTCTACGTACTCGAAAGTCAACGAAAACACAATAAGGAGTAGCTCTAAGCAAGAGGGTAAGACGAAAAAATATCCTGTAATTAAATTCAACATAATAAAGACTTAAAGAAGCATACAAAATATACCATCTTATAGGATTTATTTTGGTTTTGGCTATTCAAAATTTGAAGAATAAAAATGTTATATTATTATTAAAAATGTAGACATAAAAAGATGGTAATGAACAAAAAAAGTATATACTTTTAAAATAAACAAAATTATTTCTTTAATATATGTATTTATATATGTAATAATATATTTAATTTAAAAGAAAATCTAAAAGCTAAACTAATAAAAATATTAAAGTATGTATGATAATTTAAATATGTAATAGAAAAAAGTCTTAAAAACTATACAGAAACTCACCTAAAATTCGCAGAGAAATAAAACTATTAAAGTGGCTGATAGAAAGTTTCACCTTAACCCATTAGCTAATATACCCTTCATAAGTAAAAGACACAATCAGATGCAACGACAATGAGTAAATGGTGGCAAAAGCAACAGCAAAGGCTAAAGCAAACAACGAAGACAACGACAACAACGAAGACAAGAACGAATGCTGACAAAAAGTGAGCATTAAGAGCGAAGAGCATTTGACGCCCAAACGTGTAGCGAGTGTCAACTGAAAATCACGTAGCAGACATTTGGCTGCAAGTTGCGTATACGCAGCATGGGACACAGCTACGCAAAACGTTTATTAGCTACCAAAAACGGAGAAAAATAAGAAGACAGCAGAGGAGAGTTAATAAAACTGAAAGCTAACTGAGGAAAGTTTGAGTTGTTTTTTTATCAGTACTTGCCGCAGATACTTTTCAGCTAATGCCTTTTTAAGCGTCTTGCGTCAATCGGCATTTCAATTGTTGCCACAGCCTGTGGCAATCATTAGCGACGAGTGCTCAATTAGCGAATTATGCAAGCGACGCAATTGCGATGACAAAACAACAATGACTTGCAAGATGAATGATGAGCTAAGGATTAAGGACAGACAGTGCCAAGGTCAGCTTTATGAAATTAATAAATCTCCTGTGGTTTTCAGATGGCATTAGTATATAAGTATACGAAGTGTATATCATAAAAAAAAGGCGCCGTCATGTTGACTTGTTAAGTGAGAGCATTCATTGTGTTCGTCTGTATGCTCATATCCTTTGTGTCCTCACATATGCAAACGACAAGTGCCCAGAGGATCTTGATTCCTGATTTCCCAATGTCACAAACGCTCATTTCTATGAACTGCGTTTGACAAGCTACTGCATTCAATTTTTCATTAGCTTATACAGAGTGCCTGCGGGAGCCTCGTAACCAGATGACAACGTTCAAAGCTGCAGAGGGGGAATGCACCCTTCTCTTCTACGAACAACAATAACTAATCCGTTGCAACAACTGAACTGACGTTGATACTTGATTTGTTTACCTCACGTTCACGTAGGTTCACCGATGACGTCAATTCTGAACAATTCTGTGCAGTATGATATTTGCATATCCCTGAGCCTTGTGGGAAATTGTGCCTATCAGCTATATAACTATCGATTAATTGGCTATGGGAAATATTGGTTATTATACAGTTAAATTACTGTATTTAATTTGTTTGCTTACAAAAGAAAATAACATCCAAACCCTTTTTAAGTGTTAGTGATATTTGATTTACCTTTGCTTTTATTCTAAGCCCAGTCCGAAAAATTGTTAAATTCACACTAAATACTTAATCGCAAAATTTCATTAACTTATTATTGCTTCTCATTAAAAAAATCAACATTTTTATTTTGGTATACATACTATATAATATTTAATTGTTTACAAAAGAATACAAATTGAAGAAAATGATTATTTTTTGGTTTATAATAATAATTGATTTTATTGATTTTAAAAATCCGAAAGAATGGAATTAAATTTTGTAACTCTAAAATTCAAATTGTATACAATATTTGGCATCCTACTAGCTTTATACAATCATATTTTACTCACGGAAAAGTAATACTTTTCATTAGCTAGCGTTGACGTCAATGGTAATTGCTTAAACTTACTCAGATTACGGAACTTATGGCAATTGCTTGATCTAATCCCACGTATATCCTTCCTCCGTATCATTTTCGCCTACACCTTTAACTAAAACTAAATATAATAAAGTCTAATTAAGATGTAATTCAGACATCACGTCAGATTATATTCGCCTTGTTCCCTTTTGTAACCTGATTTCCAGCTGCCCTTTTCCAGGATTCGTGTCGTCCTGCGGCAACTCCCTGCTCATCTACGTACATTTGTCAATTAGCCGTCCATTTGCAGTGACAGCTTTTCCCTTCCCTTTTCCACTCTCATTCCCATTTCTCTTTCCTAAATACGGCTCTTATTACACTGCGTCGCAAATTCATAGAACCCTTGGGAGTTGCGCTTCTTGGAAATCGTATTTCAAATTCCGGGGAATCACATTTCCACATAATTTTCACGTTTCTTTAATTTGATTTGCATGTAAAATTATTCTCGTTAATTAAACAAATCCGTTACCATTGTTCTAAGTTGGATTCTGTGTATACTAATTATTCTCATTAGCTTTGAATTGTCTCTTGACCAAAACAAATAAAATAAGGCTATCTTTAATGCTCCGAAGGTTTCATACCCTTGCAGACACCTGCATTCAACTTTCGTCTGATGACAACATATTTTATACAAACTTAGAGTGACTTTAACTAATTTAGGCACTAGGATTTGATAAAATTTGGAAACTAAGGATTCAAAATGTTTAAAATGTTTGCGTAAAGTCTGAAGGATCCTTATCTATATCACACGGACAGACGACCATGACTGTTTAGATCAAGAGCATATATACACCTAGCACATATTTGATGGGGTTTGCCATGCATCCTTTAATGCGGTATATATTCCTTTACAAGGGTATACAAATGTAGCACAGTTTTCAGCTTAATATTTGCAAAGAATACACATTTAAACATTGTCATCTCATTTTCCACCATTACAAAATAAACCACACCCTCTTAGTAAAATCTACTTCCCTCTTTCTCTCTCTCTTTTTATCATTTATCCTACTCTCTCTCTCACATTGCCATTCAATTTGCGGGGAAGCACACAGAACTATTGTGTCAATACAATTGCAGTTTGTTGTTTTGTCTTATGGTAAACAAATGGCGCAACTGAAAATGACCAGCAATAATATTGTGACAAGTTTCAAAAACAAACAATTTTATTATGTCAAGTTCTGTTTCAGATTAAATGCTTAATTAAAATCTCTGCTTGTTAAACAAATAATCATTATACAAGAACTTGCCATGAATGGTTTATACGTTCCTTAGTTCTTATCATAAAAATTCGGTAATCTAATATCTATTAATTTATTCCTCCTAACCTTTATAATATTTCCTATACCAAAAATAATTTCCTTCAAAAAATGATATGTTTTTGTTAAAAAAGGGAGATACATTAAAAGATGTTTATTAAAATGGACTATAATAATAAGTACCTAGTTTCTATAGTCTTTAATCGTTCTTAATTTTCTATTATCATGCAATATTCATACTTTAAAACTTACCTCCTGAAAAAGCGTTTGTCGGTTTAAATCAAACGTTAATTCGTTTTCGCGCCTTTCTCTTCGAGCACAAATCACGGGAACGTTGTTCTATTTTCTAATGTTCAGGAGGTCAATCAAGCGCTATTCTAAAGAGAAAACAGCAAATTGAAGCGTAATTATTTTGTCCTAGCTGCGACGCATTTCCCGTGGCATTTTCCTGGCACTGGGTCAGTGGCGCAGCATGGGAGTTATTTTTATTTATGTTGTTTTTGTGTTGTTTGGTCTGTGCCAAGTAATCAGAATAATTACATGGTCTTAATGGGTCGAAGGACGCGACGCGCCAAAAACAAAACAATTGTAGAATTTTACAATTTGAGTAGGAGTTGAGAGAGTAACAGAGAAGGGTAGAGAGAGAGAGAGAGAGAGAAAGAGTAAATTCCAAAGAGACACGCAAAGAAAACTTGTAATGCGCATTTTAAGCAACTTAAGCATAATTATGCTATAATTATGTTTTCAATTTGTGCTTTAATTCGAGCAGCCCTCGTACTAAGCTCGTAAGAAGTAAGTTGGCCTGCGGCAAACCGAAAGGGCCAAAACAACCAAAGAACAACAACAACAACAGTCAAACAGACGCCATATGCCGGCATGGAAGAACAAGCACTCACACATACGAGCGTGAGAAGAAACAACACAAAAACGGTCAATAGAATGATAGAGAAGTCCAGCAATAGACCATGTACACCCACGCTCAACGTTATCAGTGCGTTACTTCTTATCACTTCACTAACACTACCGGCTCTGACAATAATATTAAATATGTACGCGAGACAATTTTACGCGCGATAAGTGAGAGAACACAACGCAAGCCGTGTGTGGTGCAGCTGTTTATGAAATGAAACTGACGCCGCGGCGGCGCCACCTGCTGCAATGCACCGTGCTCCAACAAGAAGCTCCAAAAAATGCCAAATGCTGTATTTAATACCAAATTTATATCCTGTACAGCGTTGCCAGACGAAGTATATGCGCGGGCAATTTAAACAGCGAGATAAATATAGCAATGCACATACATTGTACTTATAAACAGTGTTAAATGCAGCAGCAAAGTGAAAACTATATGTATTGCAGACTGCATTAAAATACATTCACGCGCTGTTGTACATATATGCAATGCATTATTTGCATTATGAACAGCAAAACAAAATGTTCTTAAGGTGACCATTTTATTGGTAAACGATATAATACCCTAAATATGGTCACTTCGAAGCGCGATGCCCGCGACTATCGATAGTGCCATCGATAACTTCCCACCTACTTCTGCTGCTGCCTGGCCAAAGAAACACTCTCGCAAGAAAAACAACAAAATTGGCAAAACCGCGTGCAATTCAATGAAATAAAACTATACAAAACGTAAACACAAGTGTACTGCAGCAATTAAACAACATGCAAGCGACTAAATTGCGAAACTTAACTGCTTAAAAGTGGATGAAAAAAGTGCGCGTGTTTGTGTGGCCCTGTGAATAGAGTGAGGAAAAAAGTCGCCGCCGCAGTCGTGAGGAAAACGGAGCGCACGAAACAGCTAAATAATAGCAAAGAGCATAACAAGTAAACAATTGCCGCTAACAGTGTAATGTGCTGAGTTCGACACGAGTTTTAATAATGTCCAAAACAATCGAAGCCTTCGATGAGGAACTGTTCGAGACGCGCCTGGAGGGGCTCAAGGACACACAGGACCAAATCCAAGAAATGTCCAGCTGGTGTCTGCAGCATCGTCTCAATCACAAAAAGATCATACAATGTTGGCTAAATGTCTTTAAACGAGGTGCGTACCAACGGTTTCCCCATTTAAGTGCATATCTGAAAAACTATTATACCCTACAGTTCGCGTGGATCATCGATTGGTTCTCTTCTACCTGGCCAATGATGTTATACAGTACAGCAAGCGTAAGCGCTACGAGTTTGTTGAATGCTGGGCAACTGCCCTGCAGAGGGCCACCACAATGGTGCGGTAAGTAACAGTGAACGACTGCGAGATACCCTGTATATGTTGTAACAGTGAGCGACTGGGAGATACACTGTAAAGATTAAGCTATGATTTTAGCTATTCATAGGGTAAATGGGTTTCTTCTACTCGTTGTAATATATGTAACAGGGATTCATCTATTCTTGACCAGCACCAAAAGTCCAGTCAATATATGTATATCATGCCATGTTCATCTGTATGAAATTGTAGACAGACTATAAGAGTGGAACAACCAAAATTGTAGCACAGACTAGGGTTCAGAGTCTGTGCAAATCAAATTGATTTGAAAAATTTGAAACGCTCGTTTGCGTCCCCTCAAATCGGGGATTTTAAAAATAGAACAATGATAAAGATTCCTACATAAACGCACCAAGATCAGATAGACATATCGGTAGCTATAAGTTTATTAAGCAACTCGAGATCAGACTATAAAAGCTAAACATTCTTAGACACAATAAATATACATTCATATATTCAAAAGTCCACGCTAGTGAAGAATCATCAAATGCAACGTTTCCCTTTGCAATATATATAGAAAGAATAGAAAACTTGCTACAATAGTCCGATCAGTTTGAGTTGTCGCTCTTGACTGAATCTTTCTTACTTGTTATTAATTACTTTACTTTCTTCAACACAGCGATGAACGCGTCAAGGGTAAAATCCTGCGAATCTTTCAAATTTGGGAGCAGCGCGAAATCTACAATGAAGAATTTCTTAGTGATCTGAGCGGTCTGCTTAATATAGCACCGCCAAAGAAAGCCGCCGCAAACACTGAACCTGGCAATGAATATCAGAGTACAACACTCATTGCACAGGTCAGAGAATGTGTTGAATTGGCCGAGACGACAGACAAGAGCATGAAGAAGTTACCAAAGCCACCAAATTTTGAAATTGAAGCCATCAAACAGCAGCTAAAGGATAAAAGTCATTCGGGCGAAATTGAAAAGGAGCTGGAACGTTGTGTGGCCTTCATCAATGCATACAACAAGAATCTACAAAATGAGATTAAGTGCCGGAAAGCCGTAATGGAAACGATCGAGGCGGCCAAAAAGTTCTATGAACATCAGGGACGCGAAGTTAAAGTAGTTGCAAGTGTAAGTTGTAATAAAAAGTGGCTATAATTACAGCCAATTTAATTGTTATATCTTTTTAGGCCTATAAAAGCTTTGGCACACGCATTAAGATTGTCAAACGTAAGCTGGATGAGGTAATACCCACTTTGGCTAGTCCAATACCCTCACCGGATATCAATGCACCGTCGCCGGAACGCGATGCAGATCTTCAATTGCCGGATGAAAATAATTCACCGCTGGGCGTGGTAAGAATATGCTGTACAGCTTTCAAATTTTAAAAATTATATAACTTAAAATTCTATATAAATACTTGATAAAATCGGTATATTTTTTGAGAACATACTTTTGGCTGCTTACCAATAAAATAATAATATTTATATCGTATTCTACATAGAACTTATTCAGTGGCAGCGGTCTCAATGGATTTGCCAGTTACTTGGATGGCGGACAGCTGCCGTTTGACATCAATGATTTTAAGCTCGAATCTGGTGGCAAGGATCGAGGCAGTGCCATTGAGGTTATTGGTTCCCGTTCAGATGATGAGAGTTATACGCCTGGAGGCAGTTTTTATAAGCCAGAACCCTTGAGCAGCAGCTATGGGAGCAGCAATGCAAATGGCAATAGTGTCAGTGGGATTCCTGGTCTAGGTGGAAACAATGCCAGTGATGAATATAATCCCGTCCAGGTCCAGACAAGTTATGGTAGTTTGCTGCCACCCCCAGCGCCGCCTATTTTTGGTGATTCGTCACAAGAGTATGCTCCTCCGCTGCCGCCACATCACGGCTATGGTCAGACGGAGAGTCAATATACGCCCGCACCTTTGAACAGCAATCAGATGGCACCACCACCACCAATGCCACCATCATTAGCATCCGGAAACAGTGTGGATGATTTTAATAGCACCTGGGACATGAGCATGACATGGACGCCGCTTGACAGCAGTTTAAATAGCAGCGGTGCCAGCTCCAGTTATACACCACAATCCCAATCGACGCCCCATTCACCACCACATTTCGAGCGCAAGGGAAGCGGTGCCCCCATTGAGTACAGTGAACATCATAATGCCTCAGCTTTGGGAGCTCAGGATGTGGATCATCGCACAGTTCAATTGCCGCCAGCTTTTAATTTTCGACCGAAGACAGCGTTGAGCGATGAACAAACCCGCCAGCTGGTTGACATTGATCATAGGAATCTAATATCACTCACAGGATCGCCAGGCGGCGCTGAAAAGGTGCGATTTAAACTTATGAAAGCTGCCTAAGTTGACCCTTAAAAAATATTGTAGAAGAAATGGAATTTTCTTTAAAATTGAAGCAACAATTTTAAATCAATGAAAGTAATTTTGTAAATTTGCAAATTTATTTTAAGTTGCCCTACTTATGAGTTTATCACTATGAAGAGGGAGACTGTAAATTTTTATTGGTTTCATTTATTCCATTGGTCAACTTGTCAGGCCTTACTGTATATAACTGTCTTGCAAATAAATTAAACAATCCTTTTTTTTTGCAGAATTTTGGCGGTGGAGATGTGGATTATCGCACAGCTTCTTCTGGGAAAAGCGAGGAAAGCGGCAGTGCCATACGCAGCTTGGGCAATAGTCCACCAAGGATGGCGCCGCCTGGCAGTTATGTTAAAAAGACAAGCTCGCCACATAAATCGAATGCCAGTAAGCTTCAATTCTTAAACAGAAATTCATCTTCATAAATTTAAACGCCATTATACATAAAATTTGTAGGCTCCTCTTCCGAATCGGATCGTGTTGATGGATCTGCTCGATATGATCCCGCAGATATGGTTGTTGACATGGACATGTCAGATGAAGACTTGGACGAGTCACAGCGAGGTATTAATTATAGATAATCTTAGCCAAATTTATTAGCTTTAGTTGTCCAGTTTCTTATGTAATAACACCTTCTATGACAGATGGAAATGCAGAGCAACTGCAACTGGAGAATGCTGATGGTGAACTGGATGCCAATGGCGCTTTGACACCTTCTCGTCCAGCGTTATTGGAAACGCCGCCAGAATTTAATTGGGATACAAACAGCAGTTTCCTAGGAGCAACAAACACTGGTAACATGCAGGACATGCAGGCCGATGGACAACAACAACAGCAGCAGCAACAACCACCGTTGCCACCACCACAACAGCAACAATGGAATCAAATGCAACCGCCCATGCCCTGGAATGGCAATGAGGGAAACAATGGACCATCCGGTGTGCCGCCACCACCAAGGTCTCCATTCTCTGGCGGACAATTTCCACCATTTCAACCCTTTGGCAATAGTCCGGATAACATGACACGCGGACGTGGACGTGGTCGTGGCTGGTCGGGACCGTATAGACCCAATTATCAACGCATGCCGGGACCCTTCGAAGGTGGACCTCCTGGTCCACGTC
The DNA here is from genome assembly GCA_035044365.1 of Drosophila neotestacea. Taxonomy (NCBI): domain Eukaryota; kingdom Metazoa; phylum Arthropoda; class Insecta; order Diptera; family Drosophilidae; genus Drosophila; species Drosophila neotestacea. The sequence continues at coordinate 433,726 of JAWNMD010000566.1, forward strand.
CGTTCTTTCAACGTGGTGGCGGTCCAATGCGCGCTGGTGGCGGTCGGGGTCGTATGCGGGGTAAACCTTGGATGTAATTACGTATTCTAACTTATATATAAAATACATACACACACACACACATCCAAAAAAAACACACAATTATAAGTGCAAAGCTTTTAGTTATAGTTGACTTATCTCATTTGGATTTTTATCTTAGACACAAAACACACCCATCCCTTACGCAAAGATCCCTAACGGAGCAATTTTAATTGACATCCTGAAACCCGACGGATCGTTGACTAGTATAAATAAACTATATAGATCACATATTAAAGCTACAGAGCGCAATCGATTATATCTATCAAACTATACATTTGTAAGCATAAATGCAATTCTCTGATAAAAAAATATATATTCTATATTTATAAATACATATTCTTCGCGTGGTCGTTTCCCCAACCACAATCGTTGTTTCGAGCTAATGTATTAATTATATAAATACATTTTTAAGCAATTTAATGGGACACTTGAATACAGTTCTTTATAGCACTTTTAAATAAAAATTAATCTACGAGTTACTTTGAGTAAATTTATTCTCTGCCTTTAGTCATCAGCTAATCAGTCCAATTAAGGACTGAACATTTTAGTTTTTAATGAGATGATCTTGTCTCATTGCCAACAGCGTTCTCTACAATCTCTTCTGGTGTGGTATTTATATAGTTAACGATCCATAAGGTTTTCATTCAAAAGCCCTCGACAAATTTCAAAGACTTTGTTTAGTAACAAATTTACTTCCTTAAGTTTAAAGTTCATTTAGCTTACATATAAACACACACGCCTAATAACTAATAAAATAGATTTAAGAAAAGTATTTTGTAAATATACATAAATGTAATTGTAATTAGAACCAATATTTTTATTAACTTCGGTCATGCCAAAGTTTAAAGTTCTTCACTAAATGTCTACATATAAAGCAATTCAATAATTATATATATATAGTACCCAACCCTCTGTTCGGTAAAAGAAAGAAAAAGAAAATCTCTTGAAAGGAATTTCAAATTTAAATAAAGAATAATTTCTTTTAAATATTTACTTTAAAAAAATCAACTAACTGACTGACTGCTATGGGGGTCTATCCAACGACACTATGGACAATACGGGGGAATTACGGGCTGTATTCCGTTTAGATAGCTCGAATATTTTTCAAAATTCTCAAAAAAAGACTGACTTTAAAAAATTAAATTTTCTTGTGGAAAACCTAAGCTTACATTACAGATGTTAATCATATGCCTTTTAAGTCAATTTGCCGAATAAAAGGGGGAGGGACTTTCATTCCAAACTCGAGCTTTACCTCATATCATCTGTTAGTACAAATTTTGCCATAAGCAAAACAATTGGCATATTAACAGCCCATTTGTAAAGAATATATAGTAATCTAGATTGTAGAATACACATAGCATCTATGTAGCTCTTTCGATAGTCTGTAAGTTATATAATAGTTATTATAGTTAAGCGTAGAATTCAGTATTGTAATTATATAAATAAAAAGATTAATGTGATATTTAAAGTTGAAATTGTTGTTTTAATATGAAAACTCCTCAAGTAACATTTATAAATAACCACGTTTAAATCAATTCCAATTTCCGTGTCCTGTTTGACGCAGGATCTAAGACAGCGCCTAGTGTTGTTTACCTGTTGACGTTGTCGGTTGGCAGTTAATCACCTCCGTTTAGAGTTGAATTTCTGTTCTCGTTGTCGGAAGTCGGAACTCATCAATCGTGTCGGCAAACTCTTGTTTTGACTTCTATCCCAGTTTGTGGGCGTTGCTTGCCTACTACTTAATAATATGTACATTTTAAAGCGGCATCTACTGCTGGGTTCTCAAGGATAACCTTTTTTTAGGACGTAAATATCGCAAGCGAACTGATTGATGTGGAAAATTGTGAATTAATGTCCTACATGCTTACCGAGGAAATTCGAAAGAAAGAAATGCTTTGTGAATATTTCAGAAAAAATATTTACATTTTAATAATGATGCCATCAATTTTGTGCTTTTAAAAAGATAAGATTCACAAAAAGAAATATAGAGACTATTAATCTCTCGCAGTATAATATATTTATAAATTATTTTTGAGTCACTCCGAATTAAGTACTATAAAAATGTGTGCGATCACTTAAGTATTTCACGAGTCATTTACTTTATAATAAAACTGTTTATCAACAAATTTGTTCTATGCAAATATTTTAAAAATTGATTTATTTTACTTATAGACAGTTGAACTTTTCTATAGGGGACGACTTCAACATTTTTTAGAAGAAATATTCTGTGCTCTTGCACGTAATAATAAGGTAAAAACTAAAAATTATTTATTTTATTTAAATGTAAAGTCGAATTTCTCTAATAAACTTATAAACAATATATAAGTTTACTAGAGAAATTCGACTTTACATTTAAATAAAATAAATAATGTTTAGATTTTACCTTACTCTACAATTGTTAACCTGAGTAAGAGTATTTACTTTTCGACAACCCGACAACTTCCTTAAGTCACCACAATCGAATGATTGGTGGTATGTACTTCCTGTCCCATTTAAAACACACTTGTCTTTGCTTTCATAATTAAATTTAATTCAATATTACGCTATAAATAATATCTTAAAATAATTGTTTATACGACAAACTTAAAATAATAAATATCTTAAAATAATTGTTTATACGACAATCTTAAAATAACAGCCTTTAAAAGTTTACACTAGGTTCAAGTTTTGCTATAACACGTAGTTTTCTCCGTCTGGATCACTTAATAGTCTCTCGAGAGAAGCGTGAGAAGATCTCCAATGTACGCCTGCGCCATTTGCAATGTCTCGTACTTGGAGAGTCGTCGATCGTGTCCCAAAGAAGGCACCACATCTCTCAATTTGTCGAAGGCATCATTCAAACTGTTCATCCTGCGACGTTCTCGAGCATTTGCTGCCAAACGACGCTTACGCAGGACATCAGGACCACAAGCCTGGTCTGGATCCTCGTTCAAATGGGAGATATTGATTTCGTAGGGTTTGCTGCGTGATGTTTTTGTCCAATATTTGGCGGCTTTTGTTTGGTATTTAGATTGGCCAACGCCTGCAATTTGTTGCTGTTGCGTTTGGGCGCTAAGCATTTGCTCCAATTCCAGCACCGCTGGCGTATCGAAGTACAGCTCCTGAGAGCAACTGTTGGTGCCGTCGGAGAGACTGTCTGCACTGCCGCTGAAATCCTGATCCTGCTGCGGATACATTAGCTGCTCCAGTTGCTGATAGGCATCGCCATTGCCAAAGATCGAATCCGCATCCGTCTCTTGACCATGCTCGGCGCTGTAGTAAAAATGCTCGATGAGCTCGTTGTTCGTCAACATGTTGAGTTTGCACAATCCAAAGGATAACTGACAATGGCTCAAAGAAGAGACGGCCTTTAAATACGAAAAGCAGGTCGAAACGCAGGTCAACGTTGATTGGTTAACACAAAATCCCTTTGCTGTTACCTGATTCGTTGAGCCACTTTTGATCCTGTTTTTAATACCTGGCTTACCTGCAGAACGTGCCCCAAATTGTCTTGCGGTCAAAACGTTTAATTGCCTCGGGAATCCTCTTGTAGAAAGAGAGGTATCGCTTTGTGTTGACCTGCCTATAATCACATATCATTTTCTTCAACATCTTTTGTTGTCTCTTGACTTGGCTTTTTACATTTTATGAATATTTAATATCATGTGGCAAACTCACAATTGTTGCCAAGGTCAACCTTTGTTCACAAAGCATCGCTTTTTACTCTTTTTGTGGGAATAAATAAGCTTAATTTATTTCGATCACATTGAAACCACATTGTGGGCCATCGTTTTTAGCCAGTAGCCAAATTGCTGGCCAACTTATTCCCTTTGCATGTCTTGGCTGTGGTCTAGCGATTCTCCGGTAATAGCTCTGACCAAATTTCTCCAAACTTCCCTTGACGTGTGCGGTTTTGTACTTTCGATTTTAGCCATTGTCCGAGTATTCACACTTTATTAGGTCAACAATAAACACTCCTCGGACGCTTTCTTCGAGAAAGCAACTAAAGATTCCCCAAAACAATTTAATGATTATTGAGAATCTTCACACGATTAACTTATGTTTATTAGTCCAGTTCTACTCTTAAGTATTTAAAGTGTTGATTTATATTAATTCCGGAAACTGGAGTCCTTTAAAATTTTTAATTTAATTTAATTTAAATGTCAAGACTCGCGATTCAGCATTGTCTAAAAATGTTTATCAATATTTTCGAAAGTTAGAAACAACAATAGTTGTTTGAAAACAAGCTGTATATAAATGTAGAATTAAATTTTAGAAATCATGGTCTAAATGACAGTCCCCATGAAAATCGATTACGTTACGACTAAGTTATGACAAAGTTATGCAAGATTCAAATCTAGTAGCTCTTCGGATTGGTATAAAAATATTTTGAAAAACGGCTGGAAAGTGCACTTTACTTTTCCATTCATGTTCAGCAAAAATAAATATGATTGCGGTTATGAATGAGAAGGTTATCTTGGATCAAATATTAAACCCAGTTCAAGAAATACTTGTCATGCTGTGGGTGCAATTTTGCATTGTATTTAATATATAATATTCATCTACAAGTCATCCCATTATGCACATTCCAAATGACGTGCTCGACTTTTCACGGCCATCAGACGAGGTTGCTGCCCACTTTTAAGATGCCGCAACGAATAGTTAATTAACTCGACAGAGTAAAAAGAAAATCAATTCAAACAGTTCGCTGCATTTCTAAAGAAAACGGCCAAAACAATTCGAAAACAAGGGGCAAGACGAGCGCCGGGCATGGCTAAAATGTACAAATGATGTGGACGCTGATATTTCACACAAATTGACAAGAACAAAGATCGGACAGTGGCATACGGATGCTTGATCCTTGATCCTCTGATCCTTAAGGATCCTGCAGTACGCCGACAAAAGACGAAACTGATCGTGACGTTTGATCTTGACGCTCACGGGCTTCTGATGATGATGATGACGATCCACTGATCGATGTGCCACGCGACCGCAGAATATGTCGACATTATGCTGCAATTTCTAGCGAAAGGAATGCAATCGTGTTCTTTCTGAGATCAGCTAAAGATCGGCAACGCCCTCCAGGAAAATTTCCAATTAGCATGTCTCTTACCTGCCCAACATTTGGCCAGTTCCATCCAGTTTCATGTCCTTGTCAAAATAGCAACAATAGAACTAGGAGGTGGTTCTGGTTGAAAGTTGAACCTTGTAACAGCCCAACAATAGACCAACTGATGATAATCCCATGCGTGTTTCTCTTCTCTTCACATTTAGATTAATCGTTTTCGTTGTGCGGATTATACGTTGGCGCTAAATTGCGAAAATGCGATTAGAAGTCAAGTGAGAGTACGAGAATTGCGTGAGATTGTTCTTCTTTTGTCACTCGGTCACTCGGGGAATCTCAGGATTGTCTATTGTCTCTGGGAAAAAACTATAGAAAATACCCAAACCACAGCCCTTTTGTTCAGCCAGACAAAGGGAAGAAGTAGGCAAGTGCAATTCTATTGTTCTATTGTGAGCAGAGGTACTTCAACTAGACCTCAGAGCCAAATTACCATGTAATATTCGAGCATTATGAGATATTACATACTTATACTATTTAATATTTACTTCTACAGAAATTTGTTTTGGTTTTTTGGGAATCAATTGTGTGGCAAGTCAGACAGTGTGTCGCTTCAAGGATTAGCTTGAAGGGAAACTAATTTAAAGTTTTCTTTTAGGGATTGCAAACAAGAATTTCGTTTAAAAAATAATCGAATCCACAATGAAAACTATATACTCGTAGATCAATGGGAAGTCCCAGATATAAGTACTATTTTTGGATGAAGTATTTATGCAAAAGAATAAAGATAAAGTATATAACTCTTATTGAAATTGAATTATCATTTACAATATCCTTTTATTAGATTTTATTTAATACTTCATTTGTAATTTATTTATATAAGTTAATTAAACAAATTTAGTAATAACAGCCCCTAAGTTGTTCATTAACATTTTCTTTATTTTTTACAGTTCTAGGAATTTGAAAACTGTTACCATAACTTAAGACACACGTCAAGAGGCAACTATTGCCTCATTCTCCCGACCTTAACTTGGTCATATCAGCATATCCGTTAGGCTTGCCGTCGGATAGCCCAAAATGTGTCAGGCAATTGCAACGTTTAAGGTAGAATTTATTGACACTTAACAGTGATTTGGAAAACAAACACGGGACACAGGTAACCCCAATAGCTAGGGTACTTCAAAAGGACCTTTAACCAGGCAGACGGCCAGGTAGTGATAAGTTGTAGTTGCTCCTTGATGAGTATCATAAATTGTCATCACATAAATAGCGGTACGAGGCAGCATCCTGTGACATTTATGACTCTATTGCGACTGCCGTTCGATAAACGATAAACGGTGTCCCTTTTAACACACGAGCCCAAAAGAAAGAAACTTATCTTAATAAGCATTTAATGGTAGCGGTAAAGGACGCTCAAGTGTTAAGTGAAAAACTGATAAACATACACAGTTAAAGAATGTTCAAATCAAAGTCGTTCGTTAAGACATATCTCTAGTGTTTATTATGTTATTGTTATTGGAAAGAACTGCAGACACAGCTTGTATAAGTATAAATAATCATATAGTATGTTGTTATATTCACAGTAAATTAAACAATATTTATCATAAAATAATTTATAGTTTTTTTTAAACATGCGACAGTTAATAAAATCTACCCTCAATTGTCTTGGTTTAAAAACTAAATGAATGATGCTAAAATCAACTGATTTTTCTAATACTTTTTAACTCTCAGATCACAAGTACTTCAATATTGCTGTGAGCACAAAATGATAAACATATACATGTATATATTTATATAAATTACTTCTCTATTCACATTACAAATGGACCGCCAGGTGTTAAATATTAAATTAGGTGTAAAGTTACAATATTGTTGATATGATAATTAGTACAAATTATTTGATGATATTAGAGAGAGAGAGTCGTAGTCGTAATGTGTTAAACAATATAAAATGAGTTTAAAACGATGATATAAATTTGCACACATACAATACACATATACGTAGACGATATATACACGCACAAAGAGTGATTATTCAGTGGGAGAGACATCTAGTTAAATTTGGTTTTATGTGGTAATTTCTTAGCCCTCATTTGAACATGTATGTATATGTATACGGGGTATGTATTTCATTTGCTATCACTGTCGCCTGTTGTCGCCCTCATGTGCAATCTCGTTGTGCTTATAGCGTTGTCGAGGTCACTGTGCTGACGCCATGCACCAGAATCGTTGGAGGCAGCTCTGCTGTGAGTTCGGTCAGCAACTCCACATAGCTGGCACTGCGATCATTGAAATCCGGCAGCGTTGGCTTTGGCGGCGCAGCCAAATAGATAAATGATAAAGCAGTCTGATCGGAACGATCGCGAATTATTTGATTGACACGTTGCATATACAGCAGCGAGCGATTGAATTTATCTTCAGCAATTTCATCGCCATCATCCAGCAATGTCTCATCCGCCTGAGCCGTAAACTGTTTTAATATGCGTGCATGACGTGTGAATTCCGTATCACGACTCCATTCTTGTATCTCTATAATGTCCGCATTGATACGCAGCTCCTTTAGAGAGTTCTCCAGCTTCAGTTTAGGGAAAACATCCATTTGTGGTGCATGCGTCTCAAAGGTGCTGCAATAAGAAGTAAACAATTAGCTTGTCGTATTAAAATAGTCATCAATTTAATTACCCCATGGTGCGTTCCTCGCTTGTCTCGCACAAAAAGACGCGTACACGCAAATGCTTCCACTTGGCCAACATTATAACTGCCAATTGCATCATAAACAGCGAGACCACGTCAAAGGGATCCCCAGTTGTGGGATTAAACACGTTGATGGGCCAGACATCAATGTATTTAACATGTTTGCTTCTGTAAATTAAAAAAATATTTGATAATATTTGTATAAAAATGATCTTTTTAATTAATTTTACGCACATGGTAATAAAGTTCTTATCCAAGCGTTGGAAATTGCGGCACAGACACAAATTCTTCTTCATGCGCAGTGTGTCACAAAGGATTTCCACATACTCCTGGACCTCAAAGTGCTTGGGTTGACCATCGCGACGTATGGGAAAGTTTTGTATGTCGCCCTCATTGAAATCATCAGTTTTATAGGGAGAGGTGCCACTGTACAGAGATTAATAAACTTAATATAAAGACTATAAAACTAAATAGGGTACTTACTTTTGGAAGAAGTCCTTGGGCGCTTCATTGTCATAGAAGCCCAAAATGATTGTATTTGGTTTCATGGCGCCAATGCCAGAGAGGCGTATCAAATGTTGGACACCCTCGCGTATGCTGCGACTGATGGTAACCTCGGTGAAAGCCTTGACACGCATGTGATCTAGGAATGCCCACCATTGTTGATTCTCAACAGAATCCTCAACACCCTTAAAGTCACCCAGCTTAACATGGCCAATGATATAGAGGCCACTCTTTTTTAAATCATTGACAAAGTCTACAAGAGGACAGCAGGAGCGTGGCGAGGAAACCAGGAGCAGAATTTGTGGACGCCAGAATTTAACGTGATCCTTGCGTGGATCCAGCATAAGTAAATATTTGCGTACCTAAAAAAGAGATTAAGAATCGAGTTTAAACTTTTTAATCCATAGTAACTAATACTTTTTTCATTATTAAGCTGATAGGAATTTTCGGGGTTTTATTAAATGTTAGCAAACCTTTCGTTTTTGTTTAATTTATTTACTCACCTGATGAAACATTAGCGCCTGGGAAATGGAACCCCACTGTGCCGCTTGAGTGGCTGGTGAGAACAGATGCAAGGCGATGACCAAGATTAGACACAAAATGATGCAGGATGAGGCGTAAATTGGATTGATGACAAACATCATGATCAGCGTGCCGAGTAGACCAACAAGGCACGTGTGCCAGGTGAAGTATTTGAAGAGTGGTCGGAAGTTGGGAGCACCCGTTAGTTCAATGCCCAGACAGGCAAGATTCGTGGCCAAATAGGAAAGCATAAACAGCACCGAGTTGATCTGGGCAATTGTATTGAAAGATCCAATCAACAGCACACACTCAACGAGCACCCAACTGACAAAGACAGCACCAATTGGATTTCCCTTCCAGGTGCCTTTGAGCACAAAGTTAAGAAGCGAACCAAAGACCTGATCCTTGCTGAGAGCCTCCAGAATGCGACTAGAGCCAATAAGATTACTCAGACCTGTGGAAAAGGTTGCAGTCATAATGCCAATGGCGGTAAATGGTGGCCACATATTGGCGGGCATCAGGAACAGATAATTATTCTGCATTGTCACACTTGGTGTGGTGCAGCTCATCAGGAACGAGAGTATGATATACGAGATGAATGTAAAGAGAACAGCAGACAATGTGCCCCATGGAATGCTTTTCGATGGATTCTTCAACTCGCCGGACATATTCGCACCAGCCATAATTCCCGTAACGCCCGAGAAGAGAACACCAAAAGTGGTCGAAAAATCCACATCCTTGCCACCCGGCGTATAATCTTTTGTATAATTGGAATATAAATTATCGCGCAATGTTTTGCCACTGATTCCAGTATACGGAAGAAATTTCGTTGTATTCGGTAATAATTCATTCGATGAGGGAACAGGAATCTGTTGAATAGAGCACAAATATAAAGATAACATTCATTTAATGAGCTGCTGATTATTGCACTTAGTTGATAATTAATGTGATATGTATTTATGTTTGAATGTACGGATATTTAGTTTCTTATCAACAAAGTTCGTGATTCACAAGTCGCGTCATTTACAGAGCACATTATTAAAGAATTTACAATTCAACTTAGACAATGCACTACGAAAATAAGTTTAAATAAATGTACTTGGAGGGAAGCCCGAAAAAAGACTTTGGACATTCTTTACGGAGTGATTAAAAATAATGGAATGTTAACTTAAGGGTACCCGCATCAATTTCTTTTGTAAAACGCTCTATTGACAGAGCAATTCACTCTCACTCTTGCTATACCTAACTGAAAAGTTTTTAAACGGAAAAAAATTTAAGAAATAGTTGCTCTTCTTCAATAAAGTTTCTAAAAATTATTTTAAATAATTTCCATATAATTCTAAAAATATAATCTTCCTTAAAAAACAAGGTAACGTTTACTTTGAACAAATTATTTATAAAATTTAAAAGTTTTTGTCTCTAATCAATTTTTACTGTACTCTATTGACGACTTATATAAGAACCTAAACAAAAATGACCAAGACCTGATATAATCGTAACAGATATTTTTTTTATCTATTTAGGCTTAGCAAATATTAAGTCAAAGTAAACATAAAAGCTGTGCGACATTCTCTAGAGAACTCACATAATTCTGGCCTTAGTTACCTGTAACTGAACACTTATTGACCAAGCAGAAAACAGATAGTTAAGGACTTTTCTTTTCTTTTAGAACATATCGATAGTAAGGCATGAATAGAGTTTGATAAGGCTGACAAGGGATTTAGCTTGTTGATTGATTACAATCGTTGGCGTCTCTGACACATATGGGGATATACTTACCATGTCATCGGTGGGACCAACAGCTAGAAAACTGATATAAGTTGCAAACAGGCAAACGGTCACAGTTCCCAAAATAAGCACTGACGTCTTGGCAAAGAGGGCGGCGCCCACCAGACAAACTAATAACATGCTCGTGTTGATTAGGCTGCTGAATAGGAAGCGCCACCATTTGCTTTCTTCTAAATAGTGGCCGAAATATCCATTGGGTCCAAAGTTATTAACAATGCCTTCAGTGCAACCGGAAATGGCCAAGGCGCAGCCCACAACATTCGCAAAGAAGAATAGTGTGCCAATGGAACCACCAAACTCCAAGCCCAGAGTGCGACTAATCATAACTGAAATAGACATATAAAATTAATTATGCGAATTTTGAATATTTTGGTAGGAGTCAGAAAAACAAGAGAGGTGGTAAGAATCAAAAAATATACAATTTACAAAGTAAAATAATTCAGGGAACCAAACTTAGGCAAAAACTATTTTATATACATATATGAGTAATGACAAAAATTACATCATAAAGTGTATCTAACCGGCTTTTGTTAATGTACAAAAGAACATAATAAAATATTTTACTTAACGTATGCCAAGTTGTTGTTTTTTTTTAAGTTTTTAAGAAACTTAATGTAATTAATAAACATGCAAAAGCACGTACAAATATTTATTTTTCAAACTATTTACCTACAATATATTTTCAATTCCTAATTTGGGTTCCCTAGCTTTTATTTATTGATTATAAGCTTCCCAGTAATATGAACCTAATTCTTGTTCCTCAACACCCAATTTAAGTGTTCTTTATAATATGTATTTGTAATAGTTCTCATAGGAAACCATTAGGTTGTTGCTCTTTCTTAATAAATACTCACAGTAGACGCCCCCACCCTCAACGGCACCGTTGGTGGAAATGGCGCAAACGGAGGCAACCGTAAATAGCAATATTCCGTAAGCGATGAGGAACTGCAGCAGTGTTATATATAAGCCCGCATTGCCGACAATATAACCTGTTAATCGGATAGAATGAAAGAATTAGAATTGGACCAACAACAAGTGGCAAAGTGACGTCACTCACCGACACGTATGAAAACCAAGGCACTGAACATGGACAGAGCAACGGGGCTAAAGACACCTGCAAATGTGCCCAGTGTGCGTCCATTTCGTTCCGGATCCTGCATGCCAAACTCCACATAGCCATCGCTAGACTGCGGAGTTAAAGGGCGTGTATTGTCCGCTCCTCCAGCTCCAAAGAGGGAGCCAAAGCTTCGAAACATTCCCGATGCTCCTCCATTACGCGGCGCTGCTATGGGCGCCGTTTCCTGGTCGTTGTTGATGCTCATCGCAGCTGCCAGCTGCTGATAATCAAGTCACAGTTTGCACTCACAATCCCAATAATATAAATGACGCTGTACGCCCACAATTACTGGAAATCACAGCAATTGCTTTTGTACGTTATTTGGAACGCTTTTCAGCGTTTTGATTCTTTTGTTTGCGTTGATGCTGCTTTTTTTCTGTTTTCTTTTTTCTGGTTCAACGCGTCATTTGTCGCTAGCTCTAGCACTAGTTCTCTTGCTATTTTGTCTGTTGTGACAGAGAAATCGCGTATAACTGAAGACCCCAAAAGCCCCCCAAAGGGTCGGGGCTCAATAAACACAGCTGGCATAACGCATTCGAATGTATTAGTATTTTTAGTATTTTATTTTGCATTACCGATAGTTGGTATTTTGTTGTCGCGCATATATGGTCTCATTAAGCTATTGATATGAGCAGAGGCTACTATAACAAATCGACTGAGAAAAATCGTTTAAAATGTATAATTACTCTTTATGTGCTTAATTTTTAATTTGTTTCACATTAATATTCAAAAAACGGTGGTGGCGCGCTTCTCTTGTTTGTTAGCGCCGCCACTGGTCTTGATGTTTGTTTTTTCACGATTGTTTGGCGCCATTTTTGTTCACTCCATTCAATCGCTCATTTTAATGACCCGTTCATTGGAACTTATTTTATTCTTTACAGCTGTTTTGATTTTGCATAAACGTTTGGCTGCGGAAAATTTGTATTTTCCGTTGTAAACTAAGAAATGGTAAATGATAAAAAGCGACGTTCGCGCTCCCGGGAGCGTTACAGGGACGACCGTGTTGTCGCACCAACCGATAGAGACCGGGAGCGGGAACGAGAACGTGACCGAAACCGTGACAGAGATCGTCTAAGGGAGAGAGAACGGGACCAACGCGACAGACAATTTGATCGGGAGAAGGACAGACGTCAACGACGTTCACGCTCCAGGTAAGTAAACTAACCAAAAATGAGAGACATTATAATAAACAAGTCACTCCACAGGGAGGATCGTGCTAGACGCGGTGGGCGTTCGCCGGAACGACAGCGTCCTGTACGTGAACGTTCTCGGGAGCGTGGAGGACGCAATGGTGAACCCGAAAAGAAGCCCAAATTGGATGGAACAAACAGGAACGAAGTTTCAACAATTGCTGGTAAAACGAATGATGATCAGCAGGATGAGAAATCCGATGCGAAGGTAAAGAAGGAGCCGCTGTCACTGGAGGAGCTACTAGACAAGAAAAAGCGTGAGGAAGAGGCGCGCAGTAAGCCAGTTTTCCTAACAAAAGAGCAACGGGCTGCGGAGGCAATCAAGCGACGACAGGAGGAAGTGGAGCGTATGCGTGCCGTACAAGACGCGGCCAGGGAACAGATGCAAACAGGCAACAGCAAGTCAATTGGTGGAATTGCCACAGCCTCTGCCCCTCCACCCATTTCCATGCCACCTCCACAGGCGCCAACAAAGTCGGAACGCCGGGATCGTGGAGGAGAAAGAGGTGAGCGTGGTGGTGGAGGAGGCGGTGGAGGTGGAGGTGGAGAGAGAGATCGCGATAGAGACAACAAACGTGTGGAGGATTTGACCCACAAGGATAAAGAAAAGGAGCTGGAAGCCATTAGGGAACGTTATCTTGGCATTGTGAAGAAAAAGCGACGTGTTCGTCGCCTTAATGATCGCAAATTTGTGTTTGATTGGGATGCTGGAGAGGATACTTCCATAGATTATAACAATCTGTACAAGGAACGTCATCATGTGCAGTTCTTTGGACGTGGCAATGTCGCTGGCATCGACATTAAGGAACAGAAGCGCACACAGAGCAAATTCTATGGAGATTTGCTTGAAAAGCGACGTACCGAGGCAGAAAAGGAGCAGGAAAAGGTGCGTCTAAAGAAGATGAAGCGCAAGGAGGACAAACAAAAATGGGACGATCGTCACTGGTCCGAAAAGGATAACGACGAAATGACTGAACGTGATTGGCGTATCTTTCGCGAGGATTACAACATTACCATTAAGGGAGGTAAAATTCCAAATCCTATACGAAGCTGGAATGAATCTGGTTTCCCACCAGAAATCATTGAAATCATTGATACTGTGGGATACAAGGAACCCACTCCCATTCAGCGGCAAGCTATTCCCATTGGTCTGCAGAATCGTGACATTATTGGCGTAGCCGAAACTGGTTCGGGTAAAACTCTTGCTTTCCTCATTCCCCTGCTCTCCTGGATTCAGTCCCTACCAAAGATTGAACGCTTGGAGGATGTCGATCAAGGTCCATATGCCATTATTATGGCTCCCACTCGAGAATTGGCACAACAGATTGAGGAGGAGACCATCAAGTTTGGTCAACCACTTGGAATACGCACCGTTGTCGTGGTGGGCGGTTTGTCCAGAGAAGAGCAAGGTTTCCGTTTACGTTTGGGATGTGAAATTGTTATTGCAACACCTGGTCGTCTGATTGATGTGCTAGAAAATCGTTACTTAGTGCTGAATCAGTGCACATACATTGTCTTGGACGAGGCAGATCGTATGATTGACATGGGTTTCGAACCGGATGTGCAAAAGATTCTGGAGTATATGCCTGTGACAAATCTTAAGCCCGACTCGGAGGAAGCCGAGGATGAGAAGAAGCTCATGGAGAACTTTTACACCAAGAAGAAGTATAGACAAACCGTGATGTTTACGGCGACTATGCCTCCGGCTGTCGAGCGATTGGCACGTTCCTATTTACGTCGTCCTGCGACGGTTTACATTGGATCCGTTGGCAAACCGACCGAACGCACAAACCAAATTGTTTACATGATGGGCGAGAACGACAAACGCAAGAAGCTCATGCAGATCCTCTCGGCGGGCATAGAACCGCCAGTCATTATCTTCGTGAACCAGAAGAAGGGTGCCGATGTCCTGGCAAAGGGATTGGAGAAACTTGGCTACAATTCCTGCACATTGCACGGCGGCAAAGGTCAAGAGCAGCGTGAATATGCATTGGCTGCACTTAAATCGGGAGCCAAGGACATATTGGTTGCTACAGATGTGGCAGGTCGTGGTATTGACATCAAGGATGTCTCTTTGGTTATTAACTACGACATGGCCAAGTCCATTGAGGATTATACACATCGTATTGGACGTACTGGACGTGCGGGCAAGACTGGTGTGGCTATTTCCTTTGTCACCAAGGATGACAGTGGTCTCTTCTACGATTTGAAGCAGTGTGTCACAGCTAGTCCGGTGTCTACTTGTCCGCCGGAGCTCACGAATCATCCCGAGGCACAGCATAAACCCGGCACAGTGGTCACCAAAAAGCGACGCGAGGAGAAAATATTTGCCTAAGTTCATTAACTCAACTGAAAGTGTCTCGGTTTAAACAATAAAAACACTAATAATTATCAAAATGTTTTATTACTTATTAACAAATTTATAACTAGTATTATTATTAGTTTTAACAAGTTCCGTAACTAGCAACTAATTGAAGTTGTCTTTTCCTCAGCGCATTAAACGTAAAAAGAATGCATTACGACTTTGCTTGGAGTCGATGGGTAAATATTTGTCATAAAAGTCCAGGATAACTTCCTCGATCTTAAAGCCAAACTTTTGATACAACATTACAGCCGAGTTGCTGGCCGAGACATGCAATGTAATATCCTTGGACATGCAGGTCTGTATGAGATGATAAAGCATGAAGCTAGCAATTCCACTGCGTTGCCAATTGTGACGCACGGCCATAAAGGAAATGTAGGCCTCATTGTAGCCCACATCCGGCACTAGGAATCCACAACCAACAACCAGTTTCTTGTAGAGCGCTACAACACTGTAATCCGGATAGGTAAGGCATTCACTCACTGAAAGAATAGAGGAGGATTAGTATGTTAGAATGTTTAGCGAGCACTCAACTCACCATCGATGCCTGGCCAGAAAACACTCTGGAGCAGCGCATTCACCGCCGGTATGTGTTGTGGTCGCACGTAGCAAAAATCTATTGTGGATCTGCTGGGATAGGATTTATTCACACGATGCTGTAGCTCACACATTAAACGTAGCCAAGGTGGAGCCATCTTTTGACTGCGATAGATGAACGGATGCAGGACACGTTTCGTATATGGCGAATCAAAGAGTTCGTAATCCGATTTGCCCACAATGCGAGCATAGAATGAGCTGCGTATATCTGGATTACCCTTTTCCAGCAGTTGATAACGATCTAGAATCTGTGCCTGCTGTTTCGCCAGTTGCAAACGTGACCGAGCTATGGGGTCAATGTGTTCGTCTAGATTAAAGATGGGTCGATTGTGTTCACGTTTCCATTTGCGCAGACAGAGCTTGCGATATAGACGTCGCACATAGGCAGGTATCTCTGTATGCTGCTCATGCCTGAAGATCTTTTGCATCTGCTGCAGAAGCTGTTGTTCCTCATAGACGCTCATTAGCTGTAGATCTTGTGGTGTCTCCTCAGGCTCAATTTCTTGATCGGTTTCCAGTAGCCAGGGCCAATTGCGACGCAGTTGCCTTGTAAAGCCACTCGGTTTACAACGCTCCAAGTTTATGTTGCTGGTTTCCAATGACTCAATTTCCATGTCTTCCTTCTCTTCAATTGTCTCCTGTTGCTCCAACTTGATTTGTGGCGTCTGTTGCACATGAGCCTGATAATTAGTCACCTGCACAATGCGTGGCTGATAATTATCACACTCCTCAGTCTGTTGCTCTGTGTCCATTGTTTCTTCTTCGCTCTCGGTACTTGATTCTGATTTCTTCTCTTCCTCCTGCTTCTCTTCTGGTGGTTGCAGTGTCATGGTTTCACCTTTTCCTCTTGGTTTAATTGCAGTAGCTTCACTTTCAACTGGCGGTAAGCCAAAGTTAGGTTCTAGTTCAAATAAACTTGTGCTGTTCCCTGGCGCCTCAAGTAAAGCTTCGGACATGAAGAAATCTCCCTTACCACTGGAACCAATTAAAGGAGGCTGCATAAACAAGCTCATATCATCGCCACACAGACTCTCGGCCAGAAAATCCATCAGACTAGCCTGAACACTACTTAATGGTTGCAACTGTGACACCTCTTCCGTCGCTTCCTCGGACTGCAGTTGCTGCGTTGGTTGTTCCTGTTTCACCTCAGCTGCTGGACTATACGATTTAGGCAGTCGACCCATGTAGGGACTGAAGATGAAAATATGATTAATATAATTGGGTATAGATTGTGGGACAACTTTACGCTCACATGGCACGTGCACAGCCCTCGTTGAGTGGTTGTAAACGTTCCGGGGTTTCATCTGCAGCTGAAGTCGATGCCTGGGCGTCGCTCAGATGATCTGTGACAGACAAATCACTGCCACAACTGTTCTCGTCCACCGGAGGCAAGCGTCGATCTGTACGCTGTTGTTGACGCTCTAGAGTGCGTTGATCGTCTGTTAATTATTATAGTTACAACATGTTTTAGCATACATTGAATTGCATACTTACATTCTTTGCGAACGCTTCGTGGCGTTAAATTGGATCTTGCCAGCTTCCACCAGCCATGCTCTAGACAGACATTTACGCCGGATTGAAAGTATTCCGGACTGTTGTGCGATAGTGCGCCTGAAACGGAACCTGTCCATTGCTTGCGTCGGCGACTGTAAAGGAATAATAATTATAATTTCTGCCTGTTACTGCTACTGTTTACCAGTTACTCACACACGTGGCTCAAATATGTAATTCCAGTTTTTGTCTATAAAACTGATGATGTGCGTCCGCCAGTGAAAATAACCGTGATGACTTAAACCCTTTGACTTTATGGATAAATTATATAGCGTCAGCGTTAGCACCAGTAGCCAAGGAATACGCTGCCTCACAAAACGCTCCTTGGGCGTCTCTTTACCCGCCTTTTGTTCCTCGCGCACGCATTTGATGCACGTGAAATCAAAGAAAACATCACCAAGCAAATCACCTGGCGTACTCGCATGTGGCAAACACTTTATGTGCACATTCTGCTCACAATTCTGGCATTCCAGATAGTTGTCATCTTCAATGGTGTTCTGGCAGTAGCTACAAGTGGTTTCAGTTTCTCCAGCCGCATTGGATCGCGGCATTTTCGACGCTTAAAACATGTAAACTTGTAAACTTAAAACAATGTGGCCGTTTCATTAAGGCGCTAAAAGAGTTGCCATATTGTCAAAATACCAAAAAAAATACCACTTAAGCTATTCAAATGAAAAAATGCGGCACTTTTGCGTGAATTTCAGAAACGAATGACTGAAAAACTTTGTTAGCGCTACCATGGGCCATATTTGGAACTGCAAAGCGCTACCTGCTGTATTTTGTTCTGTAAAAAAGCGGAGTAATAGAAAAATATTTTCAAAAAAAGGCAGAATTTCCTCTGGTTTTCGTAACCTTCCCGCAATTGGACTTTGAAAAAAGCCTGATTTGAGGGGAAAAAAACTGAATTGGCAACACTTTTTGGAGGCATGAACGCAGCTCACAGTTGGTAGGCAAAATTACAGTATTGGCCAGTTCTATAGCAACCCCCTAGGTCACTTATTTTCAAAAGTTTTTTTTATGAAAACAAAGTTTAAAATTTACTTGTTTTTTTTTTGCGTTCATTCAGTAATCACAAAATTATTCAAATATTCTGTGGCGATACGTGTAAAAAAAGCCAAATAAATTCAAATTTCTCTCTTATCACAATCTAAGAAACTTCTATCTGGCCCCCTAACCGCATTGGCGAAAAATTTTGGCCGCACAACAGCAAAAAAAACACACAGCGAAAATCGAAAGATCACACACTCACGCGCTAGTCTTGGTGGTGGCGGCGGAGCTGAGGAGCGGAGGAACCAAGGAGGAGAAATACCGGCAACGAGAACGACCTGATTGGAGAGGAGGAGGAGAAGGAGGACTATCATAATCATGTCACAGCACGGCGTACCGGAGGCTTTGGCCGCTGAACTGGCCAAGGCGGTGGATTTAATCCTGCATCCAATGACGGGGCAACAGGCACGTCTCGAGGCACACATGGCCTGTGAGAGATTCAAAGACGAATCGCCAAATTGTGCCCAAGTCGGACTCTATTTGGCCAGTGGAGCACAGTTTAATCAGCAGGTGCGACACTTTGGACTCCAGTTAATTGAACACACAATTAAACTCAAATGGAATTGCATTACGCAAGAGGAGAAATTCTATATTAGGGATAATGTCATCAATATGCTAAACTTGGGCGTAGGTCCCGCCGAAGATCGCAGCTTATTGCATTTAAAGGATGCTCTCTCACGCATCATAGTCGAGATGATAAAACTGGGATGGCCACAGCGATACTCGGAATTGTTGCCGGAATTGTGGCAGGCTTGCAACAAGGGTGAGGCACAAACGGAACTTGTCCTCTTGGTCTTTCTACGGATTGTGGAGGATGTGGCATTACTGCAAACAATTGAATTGAATCAGCGTAGAAAGGATATGTATCAAGCAGTTAATAACAATATGAATGACATCTTTGAGTTCTTTCTACGGCTTGTGGAGCAGCATGTGAATGCATTCCGTGAAACGACAAGTTTGGGAAACTTCCAGAAAGCCAATGCCCATTGGTGCAACCTTTGGTTACATACGGCTATTGTAAACAATGGTTGCAATCTCGTCTACAGCGTACACAAACGGATCATGAAGGTAGCAACTTGGCAATTACCTGTAGTGTCTGGGATCCCATTTATCTGGAATGGGATGCTCTCGTCTATGTTCTCGATGGAGTCCTAAGTCGCATACTTTTAGTTGCCGAACGTCCCCCGGTGGCAGGAGGATTGCGTTTGCTCGAGCAATGTCTGAACTTGGAAACGAATAATCCATTAACCTACTCCATTTTGCTCTCCTGCATCTCGGCACTCTTTGTCTTCCTTAGCATGTCCTCTTGCCAGCTGACGCCCAACAATTGTGTGGCCATTACTTCCTCGCGTCCTGGACAAGATCTTTTGTGCATTGGTCTTGAAGCCACCAACTGAACTGGAGAAGATACAGATGAAGTCTGCCAAGAATCTGCGTCGTCATGCGGCCTTATTGCTGGTCAAGTTGGCACACAAATATCCATTACTCTTGTTGCCTTTCTTCGAGCAGATTAATAATCATGTGGAGTGTTTGTTGAAGGAACCAGCGCCTCCTTCGCATCCAAAATTGGATCGTTTAATACGCACCACATTGCAGGAGGCATTGATACTCATCTCGAATCATTTCTCTGACTTTGAGCGACAGACGCTGTTTATCGAGCATATTATCCAGCAGAAACGCACCGAGTGGTTAAACTTTGGTGATGCCTTCAAATCGCCGTTGGATTTTATGCGCTATGTGGGATTGGATAAACCACCAGTATATCTGCTCGAGCGTGATCCATCAATTGTGAATCGTTCGCAAATTCTGGATGCTTTACATGTTGTCCTGGGCGTTGTTAAGCGTTGCACCTGGCCCAATGATCCGGATCGTGCTCAACGTGGTGGGTTTGTCATTGGTTGCACCGATCTGGGTAATCCCATTTGTCGTAATCCGGCCACAAAGCATGTGGTGCCATTACTATCCCACATCTTTAGTTTAATGCGTGTTTTAAATGAATTGTTTCGACCGGATGCATTGGCAGCCCTCTCGGATGGATATCGTAATATCCATGGCATGTTGGAGCATGAAAAGAAGTTATTAATGGCCATCTGTGCCTTACCCGCTGATCCTCTGGATACCACACTGAAAGAGGAACCCACGGCCTTTGAAAAGATGCAAACATTTATGTCGCTGGTGACGGAGAAATGCTATCATCTGATGGGCTCAGCGGGTCCATCTTTGGGACGTGATCTCTATCAGCTAATGGGACTGTCGGATACCATCATTATCAACATCTTTAGTTGCATAGATCTTATACCAGATTATCGCTTGAGACCCATAATTTGAGTCTTCTTCAAGCCATTTGTTTACTCGTGTCCGCCCAGCTTTTATGAGACAGTGCTGGTTCCCCTCTTTGCCCACCTGACGCCGTTGATGTGCGAACGTCTAACCCGCCGTTGGATATATATATCATCTCTATGCGAATCGGGACAATTGAATTGCGAAGCAACGGACACACAGGAAGTGCTTGAGGATCAATTGAATCGGACGTTGACCCGTGAATATTTGGATGTGCTGAAGATTGCTTTGGTTGGCGGAAAAATTGGCGCAGATCATGTTAATGCATCGGGAACAAATGTCGAGGCCATGAAGAATGAGAAGCATTCAATTGAGAGTGCACCACAATCTCGTGCCACACACTCGGCATTATTATCGGACATTATCAGTGATTTGGATGGAAAACTCTTGAGAAATGGTTTAACTGGCACCTATATATTGATGACGCTGCTCAAGGCAATTGCCTGGAATGATAGCATCTGCAGCATGAAGGCGGTCCACATTGCAGCTCCTGTGATGCGTTTTCTTGTCTCGGAACAACTAATGGATGAGAATAAAGCCGTGAGTGCATTTACAGCCGTGCTCCAAGGAATGCAAGTTCATGGTCAGCATGAGGCAAATCAATCTGGCTTAATAACGTTGGGTGTGCAATTCTATGAGCTATTACGACCCAAATTTTCAAATCTCTGTGAGGTGCTTCAACGTATTCCGAGTGTCAATGCGGCGGATGTACGGGCAAGTTCACTTGTCTGCAGTTAAATACTTAAATTGTTAAACGAGTTAAGAAAACCATCAACTAGAAAAAGATTGCGATAGAACGACACCTTTTTTTTATAACATCTAGACATAACCTTTGCTATTATTTATTGTCTAACGTACAAAAAAGTTTCTTTGTTGTTTTCCTACTTAATTTATTTTTCTAATGTTTTTTCATAGTTGCTTATGGTTTTGAAATGAGGTAATTGTAATTAGTGAGTTTTTAAAACTACAAAATAAATATGTGAATATATATATATTTTTTTCGTTAAAATTTTATCTGACAAATATTCTTAAATTAAATATTTACTTCTATACTCATTTAACGTCAAAGTAACTTGTAGTCTTATAAGACCTTAACTAGACTAGACCTTAACATTGAATTAATGAGTCTATCTGTATTATAATACATAGAGTCGTACTAGTACAGTATTAAATTTAATCATAACAATAATAATTATTATAATACCATATCCCTTTGAAACTTCTCTGTAATTACAGACAGGACTTACAGACCATTCAATTAATTGTCTTCGCACGGTTGTTAATGACTCTTGCTTGCAACGTCACTTGCAACTGCACATAAACAGAAGGCGGTGCAAATTTACGTGAGGATAATGCATTTTGCATATGACGACGACACGATTTGATTGACAGTCAGCCAGCCACCCACAACACATCTGGCCAAGAGTCTGTGGTGTCCACTGCAGGCGTATACGCATCGAAAATGGCATTAATGGGTCTTAACTGGTTTACGCATAATTAAGGTCGTCAACTACAGAAACAACGATGATGTCGATGAAAGCAACATGGTTCGATGCTGGTTTTGGCCTGCTCAATGTTGTCTTAAGCGGCCCTAATTAGGCATTTGTTGTTGTTGTTGTCGGCGGCCTGGTCAAGTGCATGATTGGTTTAACTGTTGCTGTCTCTCTCTCTGACACTCCCCTTCTTTGCATAGATATACTCAAAGCTTGAGCGTGTGAGAGTGTATTTGTGTGCCCCAATAAGTATGCTACGGAAATTTTCCACTGCGTTTCTTTCACTTTTTCTTTTGCAACTTTTATTTAAGGCACTTTTTCAGCTGCGTGTTGTTGTTATTTGCCACTCTGTTGCGTTTCATTCAACTTTTCAGCAGCTTTTCATTCCATTTTCAATGCAACATCCGCGCAATGCATTGTGCCTTTTGGGCACTTGAATGCGACACAAGCACAACAAAAAAGTAAGTGAAAAGAAGGCTGGTCAGCTTGAACGACTGGGGAATACCCTGTAGTTAAATCAGTCGAGTATTAAGTAAGATAAATGTGATTATAATACAAGAAGTCCCTTAAACTAAAACTGTATTTTCTTATAAAATCAAATAACTATAAATAATTATTTATTTTGACTTCATATTCGATTTAAAATTTGATTTGATTTAATTTAATATATTTTGAAACTTTATCAAGTTTTCCATTGATTGTTCAAATGTACCCTATCTGCATTTTGAAGTGTTATGCATAAAAAAGTGGCGAACCAAATTTCATTTTTGTCGCTTGAAGCTTCTGTGATGCGGCAGACAAAGCGGCAATTTCGCAAGTTGTCGCCCCAGTTGCATTCAGAGTTTTCCTTCGAAAATGAATCTCGCACTACAGAAGGCAGCAGACCAACAGCAGACCACACTCATCCTCTTCAACGTTCCCTCGTCTATCCCCTCCCGAATCAAACGTGCAAGTTATGGAGACTAACGGTTTTCCAAGCGATTTAATAGCCAAGTCAAAAGGGGCATCCACGGCACAAAAGGCAAACAAACGGCGTCTGGCTGTCACTTAATCGAAGCCATTAGCGTTATTAGTGCAAGCTGCCCCTACTCTTCCTACTCTTCCAGTTCCTGCTCATCCTCTTTAGGGATGGTGTTATCGCTGTTATATCGATACAGAGAAACAGAATTTTCAGGTGAAGTCGGAATGATATATGTATGTACAGTATTATAATCTCATTTCATTTTCCTGGTTGCAGTTTTTATTGAGCTTTTAAAGTAGGAATACTTTGAGGTCTGTATGTATACTAATTAACTGACATTGGTTTATATATTTAATACTGGATTTCTTATAAGCTTTATTTTTGATCTTCTATTTGTTTAACTATGTACTTCAATTAAAATTTGATGTTTAAATTTGTTGTGTCTTTGTTAAAGCAAACACCTTAGTACATGTTGAAGAATACAAATGAATAAGAATATGAAAAACATAGGTTAAATATATTTTTTTTTCAATAAAATTGAATTCTACTAAACTATTTACAACGCCTAAACACCTTTCATTCCGAAATCTATAATTATTCTCTCAACCTTATAATTATTTAGAATATTTTATCTGATTATTATCGATTAATTATTAGGATATGATATTATGAATATGTTGTTTTGTGTTAAAATTTCCCCGATATAAATATCGAAGCTTTGTTGTCGATACCCATCCCAAACTCTTCTTCTCCTCCTCTTACTCCCAGGCCTGACTGGCGGCCAGGTAAAGAGCGAACAACGTTTGTACGTTGTGTATGTAATCCGATTGGGTTTCCAGTGGTCCCTCCACACCAAAGTGTTCACAAAGCACGCGCACATAATCGGAGAGAGAGATTTGCTGTTGCAGACAGGAGCGATAGGCCTCATCGAGGGCATCCTTGGTCGCCGTAGAGGCAAATGAACGTGGCCAGTTCTCGAGCAAAGCATCGATATCCTTTCTTGGCTGGGCATCGAACATGGATTGCGTCATGTGGACCTGTTCCACCTCACCAATCCACCTTTCAATGTCCTTGGCAGATCGAGCTGTCGGCACCAGAGTTGCCGAGGCATTTCTAGTATTACCTCCTCGACTTCCGCTCAGCACAGAACGTAGCTTCATGTTTAACAAACTCGGTTCACTTTGTGTCCCTGATGGCTCGTCCAATAACATCAATCCCAGTCGCTGCAGATGCTCATCGAGCTCTCGTTGACGTTGTGGTTGCAACAACGCAGGTGCTTGCACCTTCAACATGGCATCCACATCACCAACGGCGGGCACAAACTCCGGTATAAAGGGTTGCAGATGATAAGGGGTCTCAATCGTTTGCGGGGTGTACTTTAGTATATAAGGAAATATCTCCTTTAGATCCGGCTGTAATGGCAACTGTTCCCACTTGTCTGGCGTCAGGTTGAACATGGCCACTTCCTGTGCCGGACCTGCACTGCGTCTCTGCTGCGCCGGAAGTGGCAACTTTTGATGTGCCAACTTTGCACCTGTCGTCGGTTCTCCACCAGTTGCCTCATCCGAGCTGCCAAAGCTCAGTTGGTCATCAGCGATCTGAGGTTTCTTTACACTTCGTGTGCTTCCGGGACGAGTTTGAGGACGTGGTCCGGGACCGGCAATACCCATGCCAACACCAGGCATTTGTAATTCACTGTCATCCTCATCATCATCGCTGTCATCGGCCTCGTCATCGTGATCGATAATGTCCTGCAGCAAGCCATCGTCATCTGCAGAGTTGCCTTGCAGTTGCTGTGGGGTGAAAAAGGGAGTTAGTTCAAAGTGATGGTTAAAAGGGTAGAAGAGAAGAAAGAAAAAAGCAGAAGACATGGAAGAGGAGGAAGAGGAAAAGAGGAGTGGAGCAGTGCAGGAGCAGAAAAGATGGAGGAGTATAGAAAGACTGAAGAATTCAAAAAGAGGAGAAGAACAGAAGAGGAGTTGATAATAGCAGGATTTCAGAAAGAGAGGAGAAAAACGAGAAAAGTAGAAAAGTAGAAAGAAAGAACAAGAGCATAGCCTTTAGAATACCGCCCATTTCATATCCAAATCTACTCTTTCTTTTCATCTTCTACTTCTTGGCATTGTGACCACAAGTTCTTCCTTTTTTGTCTGACTCATCCTCTCTCCTCCTTTCTTTCCCTATCCTTATAGCTACTCACCAGATTGCGTTGCCTTCCCCCCCTCTGCCCACCGGCTGCTCCACTGCCTCTTCCTGCACCACCGGACCTTGATGGTCTGTCCATTTGTACACTGCTGAGATGCTTGCTGTCCGGGCCACTGATTGTGATCTCCTCATCGTAGTAATTCATGGTGTTTCAAGTGCTGATACGCTATACTCAGAGAAAGGGGCGTGGCACGGCGCCCTTTGTTTAATGATTTTTCAGCGAATTCCTGTTTTTGCTCACTTCCGAGCGTTGGTTTCCGTTGAATCCCAGATTTCACTTGCTGCTGCGGCTCCGTGAAAAATTTTCCTGCTTTTACAGGTGCGTCCTGCCTTGTGTCCTTTTTCTTTCTTTCTGTTAGCGGCCTGTCTTTGAGCTGCTTTTCTGTATTTTTCATTTTTGTTTTGTTTTGGTACCTGAAACTGTCAATTGCTTGGGCTTGACGTTGCCTTGACAACGCGTGGTGGTTCCTGTTGTTCTTATTATTGTTGTTGTCGTTGTTCCTGTTGTTGTTATTACTTTACCTATACATTTCTGCTGAATTTCACCGGCTGTTAGGTTCCATCGCACCTACGGTCCTTTCGTTTCGTTTCGCTTGGTTTTAATTACATGAAAATTAAATGAAATCTGATTTTCAATACCCTACCAATATTTCACTTGTTATCTGTCTATGCAACAGTCCCGCCATTGTCTCCGTCCCTTTGTTGTTGTTTCTGTTGCTTCCTTTGTTCATTGAGACTCATTTAAATGAATGCTCCTTACCAACGATGGGCCAATTTGTGGGCATCGTTTTTATGGCCATGTTTCATTAATGAATATGATTTTCAGTTCTTAAATGGGTTTATGGACAGGCAATTTGTGCACTTCTATATGGGCTTAAATAGTGCAACGGAATTATTGCCACTGGCGCCAGTTGAGGATCTGAATAATCAGCACAGGTATTATTTGTAAAGTAGCATAAAATCCATATTCAGTGCAACAATTATGTCTGTGATTGGTTAATTGGAGATCAGCTTTAATTTCAGATTAAAGATTCCAGATAAAAGTTGCAGCCTTTTCTGATATTAATAAATATTTGAATAAACTTTATTTGTATACAGTTAATTGGCTTAAAGGTTTTAATTTCTATATTATTTACTGAAGTTCAGAATCGATTGTAGCGAATTTACATATTGCATTTTTAAAACGTTGACAACTTTCAACCATTCAAAATTTAATTTTTTGTTTTTTAGTTGGAGTTTTAGCTATAATTTAATTTTATCACTATTTTTAGAAAAAAACAGAAGTTACCTAATTTAATTTTAGCATAGCGTGTTTTAAGCTAGTATTAGTACTATAGTCATTTAGCTTTAAAACTATTAATAATAAATCGCGATAAGTACTATGTGAATTTCATTCCTGAAAACAATTGCAAGTTCTATATGCACTGATTTATATATTGTTGTTTACTGTGTAACTGACTCAACTCCACTCAAGTTCTAAGCTGAAAATGTAAACAAAGCGCAAGTTTGGCTCGAGACAAAACAAAATTCGCAGTGAGTGAGCTTTTTAAATGGAAACTGCTATCAAGTTAAGGTTGTATTATAAATATTGTATTCATTAAATTCAGTTTCTTTTATATATTCTATTTCAAATGACATTAAAAAACATTCAAATAAGTTACTTAATTAGCCCCTTTAACATTCCTATATTTTTACAACCCCCGTATGCGCCGTCCATGCAAGCAGCTCGCGCTCAAACACGCGCATGTTCGATGTTTGGGTTCGACTTGCAACATTTAGGTTCGACGAACTTGTCGTGGAGCAGAAACGACTAACGAATTTGAAAAAATAAAAATATCTCTGGCTTCATTCTGTTTTGGAAACTTGCGCTGTGCGTTTCGTCGTTGCGGCTGCTTCGTTACTTGATAAAACCAAACAAAAGTTCGATCATATTTCGACGTTGATTTTGTACTAACTCCCCCGGTGTTTGAGTCTAACGTGTTCTCGGTGTGTGTGTAAATACCACAACAAAAACAAATCAACCACAACAAAAACAAAAACAACGACAACAACAACAACAGTGACTAATTAAATGCCAAAGTGCAATTGGGAGTGTAAATTGAATTGAATTTGTGTGACTTTTGATTGAATCAAAATTACGTACTACAACAAATTAAAAGAGTCTTTAACAAAAATTAAATAGATAATAAACAACAAGTTGCAATTGTCGGTAATTAAGTCGGGTCGATTGCTTTAATTACGCGGTAAAATTTTTGCATTAAATCTTGCGCAACTTTTGTTAAAGATATTTTTTTAATTTTATTACCATTCACCAACGTCTTTCTCTCTGGAGATAATTAAAAATCTCCCCCCGACTAGACATCATTAATAGCCATAAGGCTGTGTGTGTGTCTGCTTGTGTGTGAATTTGTGCATGTGTGTATTTTGCCTTGTAACTGGCAGGATTTTCATTATCAGACGCTAAAAGGATTACGAACCCGTTCATCTTCATCATCAGCATCCTCAACGCCAAATATTTGCGAACATCCGCAAACGGTAAGTTGAAACCCGCCCCCTTTGGCCACCCCCTCTGCCTGTTTTATGTGTTGGCTTTCACGCCTACCTTATAGACAGACCCAAACCCCAACTTCGCCTACAAAATGTTTTATATACGCGAACAGTTAAAAAGGGTTACAACGGGTCCGAGTTGTAATGTTAGCCCGGGTCAAAATTGTAAGCTTAAACTGTGCTTTGTGTCGCTTTTCCCGAATCCTGCCCCAACTTCAGCAATAAAATGAAATTGTTTTGAATTATTGAGATCCGGAACTTGGCATCCCTTTATTTATATTTTATTTTTCTCTCCTCTTTTTTAATATAATTTATATTTGGCGCATTTACTGGGGTCGCTGGGCCAAGTTCATTGTTGGTATCTGCCCCCAACTGCTGCCACAACTTGTCACATATGGAGAGTTTCAGCAAAAAAAGGCTCAAATAGGTGTCTGGGGCATTAACAGTTAACATGTTGCGGTTTTTGATTGCTCCAAAGTCTTTTTATCAGCCCATAAAAAGGCCAAGTGGTTCGCCAACATCCTCCTCACTGACTGGGGATTGTTAGGAATACAATCTAAAAAAGTTGGGTGTGTGGTGCTTATCAATTGAGTGTAGTTTCGGCTTAGTCTCACTTTGATAACAGTTTTTATGACCTGGGTTTGGCTTGCACTTATATGCAAATGAACTGACTTTGGGTTCACTGTACCCAAGAATGTAAACTTAAGAACTGCCTGGGATTGATAGGGTCTGAAATGGGGGATTAAGTTAGGAGTTGAATTTTCATTCTAAGTTTTTACAACTGAAAACCGGATTAAATAGCAAAAGAAGCAAAAAGAATAAAATAAGATAGTTAAATAAACAAAGACAATTATACTAAGAAAGAGAGACAGAAAGAGAGAGAGAGAGTAAGGGAAAAAAAAGACTACAATTCATGACAAATTCATGAAGTACATAAAATATCAGTAGTTTTTAAAAATGAGTTTGTTTATAACTTATAACTTATTAACTGACGATAATAATATTTATATTTATCTATATTGTTTTATATTATAATCTCTTTTTCCTTATAGAATGAAAGTCATGTAACTTTTAGCTTCAAATCAATTATAATATTTATAATTTGCTTAATTATCGAGACCGTTTTATAAACTTTCTATTAATGTTATTTTTACTAATGCTGACATAGAAAATGATATAAAAAAATAACTTTTAATTTAATAATTTTTAAACGTTCAACAGCATTATAAAATAAAAAATGTTTAATATAAAGGGATTGTTAATTAACTTTATTATTAATATTTATACAAATACATTAAATTAATAACTCGGTGTTAAATCTAATAGCTTTCTACATTAATCAAATATGTTGTAATTATGAAACTTAAAAAAGTCTGTGTTTAGTGACATGTTTTTTTGATTTTCACATCTCTTTTTTCATAAATTACTTTCGTTTTCGACTAAGTTGAGTAGATAAATTTATCAAATCCTATGAGCATTGCATATATTCTTAAATTTAATTAAATTATAGACTATCGATTGTTGCCCTTCATTTACGGATAAATTAAAAGTATTACCTCCTTTTGAAATTGAACGAATGACCCTCTATTGCTTTGTTGAGTGATTGAATAGACCGCAATCAATGAAGGAACAGATTGCTTGACCAGGCCCAATCTATTTACCTTTAATATTGACAGCTTTGCTATCGGTTTCATTACAGAACAGATCGTAAATTCACTCAGTTACATTTGGCATTCATTTCAAATGCTTCCCTCCGTCAGCTAATTAATTTCTATTCAAGTTAGATACAAATGCGAGTGAGCCACAAAATGAATATACTATTTGTTTTGTCCAGTGAGACAGACAGCTGTTAAAAATGTGGCAACAAGATGGTCAGAATGGCCAATATAAATTCCATTGCTTGTGGACTTTTTATTTGTATTTCTGCGGTCTCTGTTTTTATTGTAATCTTTTATGGTCCAAGCAATGTTTTGCTCCAATTCTTTTGGCCATGGCCATAACTAACTCGCCGACCTATTTCGTAGAGTGAAATTCATGGACACAACGCCTAAAAGCAGGCAACAACATTTGCTTTCCACTTTCGGTTTTCATTGTTTTGGCCCGCTTATCGCCATCGCAGTTTCCTCTAAGCATTTTTATGTCTGTTGTGCTTTGTTTTTCCGAGGCAAACTGTTGGGTCTGCTCACTCTGTTCATAGGCTTAGAATGCTCTGAGCCTGGTCCTTAGTCCTTGGATAATCATCAGCATGCGCGGCCATGTTCTCAAGTTCTTTTCCTCGTTTCAAGTTCAAGCGAAAGTGAAACGTGTCGGGTTTTTGGTTCTCATCTTAAAGGCAACTTTTTTCGGGGCGGGTCATAAAAATAAAAATTGTTGTGTGCCGAGTGGAAAGTTCGTTTGGCAATTTGATTTGAGTTGCAGTCACAGTCACAGTCACGGTACGAGAACACAACAGACAACAGACAACATACAACGACAAAGTTTTCCAGACCCGTCACAACACATAAAGCGATAAGATGCCAAGCCGTAGACTCGAATTATGTTTGACATTTTCAGCCAGATTGGTTTTTATTTAAATTAGTTTCAAATACAGGCCTAGTCTCCCTCAATGCTCGCTGAAGTGTTAAAACAAGTAGGGAACATTAGGGATACAAAAATTGATTTTCATATTGTGAATATGCTCTTTTGCTGAGATTGGCAAAAGTTTGGGCAGCACCAAAAGGGTAAAAGAGTACAGGAAAGGGTATAAGTATATTAAATAATATTTCCTTTTCTTTTATAAATAATTTACTATACGATTATCTTTAGAATTCCTCTCATATAATTTGAAAAATATTATCAACTTTATATTCTACACAACAACTTACTGTAGAGCATGCGATTGTCGAAGTCTCGTATTCACAGCATTCAGATTATTATTCTTTATTATGGCCTACTGCTGGCTCAGCTGTTGTTCAATGATTTTGATGAGGTTCCTTTGAAAGTTTCCGAGTCATGTGATACAGCAAAGATGCTGCTCTAAACAAATAAGCAAAATCAAGTTGAAGTGCCGACTTTGAGAATCAAATTTCAGCTTTGCTTTGCATCGCAACGCTTTGCCTTTCCTATCGATGACAAATTGGAAATAATAATCGCAAAAATTGAATATGAAAATATCATTTGTTTTCTTTCTCTCAATGTTGTTTCACGAGCTGTTATTCCCAATCGAGCAAAAATGAAGGTACTACGACTTAGCTCGCTAAGCCATATAGCAAATAATTGCTCAGCAAGTATATAAATAAATTAAATGAATTTTATTGTTTGCGCAAGTGTCACAAGTTTTGTCACCCTTCTCAAAATGAAAACAAGAAAATAAAAATCAAAATGAAAATGAAAAAGAAAAAGCAAAACAAACGTAACAATGACAGCGCTTATTAAATGGATCTCAGCCTAGAGTTAAGTAAATTGTCAAACAAACTCTCTTAACTTGAGGAAACTTTTAACCTTTTGCTGGACAGTGTATACACTCTACGATTAGGCTTGGACTGTGATTACGATGGTGAAAAACAACTTTCCCATATAAAGAAGATGCCTAAGCTTAGCTTAAGTTGTTCAACATACAAAAAACACTCATCACTCGTCGCTTTTGGTAAAAAAATGTGTTTGGATCATTTATCAAAATTTACATAGTACAGGGAAAGGCCGGAAAAACTCGAAATGAAATGAAATGATGTTATGTATATGACAAGAGCAGTCGTTGAAGCTATCAAAGCTACGTAGATAGACAAGAGAATAAATATTGAGACTTGGGATGCTGCTCAAGTTGTCAATGAGATTGATTGTTCCAAACACAACATATATCTGGCCAAGTGGCGTCAGTCTCAGTCTCAGGTGTTGGCCAAACAAATGTCCATTAATGATGGAACATTGCCGAGATGAAGATATCGTCATGATGGTCCATAAAAATTGAGATATCTTTACTTCATTTATATTGACTCGAGTTAATGGTTTAGAAATTGAAGTTGTTATGGCGAGAGCTTGGATTTTAAGCAAAGTTTAAAAGAAAATAAGCTATGAATATAAAGAGACAATGCATTTACCACTTGGCTAGCAACATTTTGGACAGCTACTGGAGGGAGTGCTGTTTAAGCCAGCTTTTGTGTGCTAAATCATAACTATCCTTAGCAACACTTGCGAATGCCTCAAAAAGGGCGCTGCAGTTGCATTTATGCACATAATTAGCAAAAGTGGCTGGAAAAGCAGGCCAAAAAGATGAGAGAAAGGCGAGCTTTATCTTTTAATGAGCCAACGCAAAGGCCCGAGGCGCAGCTTAAATTAAAATATGAAACTAACTGCTTGCGAGTGGCCTCGCATAATGTTATAAATACTGCATATAATATGATATATATAGAATATATACTAGTATATATTGCTACATGTTAGGCTGACCCAATTCCTGCAGATGCATAACAATGCAAAGGACAAAACCGCGCCCCAAATTCAAATTGCAAGCCACCCTGTCACATGCTATCTTCTACAGCTTCTTCCCTTTCTTTCACACATTTTATCTACTTCTTCTCTCTCTCTCTCTCTTCCATTCTCTGTTTCTCTATCTGTGTTTCTGGCATTATTTTGGACAGTTTTTGTTGTGTGTGCTTTGCATGTGGGATTGTCTGCGTTTCAAGGGTGTTTCGGCTTTCCTTAATAAATTGGGTCAACGGTGCGTATGAGAATTTGGCATTTGTACAAGTTGACAACGCTGACAACATGGCTTATGAAATTGATTAAAATATGCAACATAAAAAGCAAGTAGAAAAAATTTGCAATCTAAAATATCTGAATACAAAGATACGCTTTTATTACATTTTTTAACTATCAAAACTGTAAAATAAATGTGGAAGTTCATAAAATGCGTTTTTAAAAATGTTTTATTAAATTGCTTTATTTTTGCATTCAATTTGTATTTACGATTTTCATATATACAATTGCCATCTTAAAAATATTAAAAAATAATAAAAATAAGGTCAAAAGGGATTACATTAAAAATATATAAATAAATTTCGTGAAAATATGTAACCTTTTTAAAAAAAGTAGCAAAAAAAAAATTGGTTTATAATATGCAATTATGCTCATTATTTTATTTTCAATTTAACAAATTTTAATAAAAATAAATAAATTGGTCAATTTATTTGTAAATCGAAATATAGATCTTAAACTTCTTAGCAAAGTCTTGCAACTCTGATCAAATAAAAGAGCATTCACAGAAGTACAACAGGAACTACATGACAGCAACAACAACGCGAATGACAACAACAAGAACCGCAATGGCAACGTGTTTGGTTTGCACGTGCGTTATATATTCATCATACGCCATGGTGACGCACCCTGACAACTCCCTCGGCAGCCGCAATTGAAATGTTGTGCGTGTGGTGGGCAAGTTCTCCTTCACCTCCAGAGTGCAGGTTGCAGGTTGTATTTGAGGGTTGACGCGCTGGCCAATTATGAATTTGTCTCTATTTGTTTATGCTAATGCGGTTGAACAACACGCAAACAACAAAAACAACAACAACAAATAATACCATTGAAAACAACAACCAATAAAATATCTGCATGCGCATAAAACTTCCACTTGTATCTACGTATCTACACAAATTTTTTATCTTGCAGATACGCTGTACTTGTTTTTTGCCTTGCAGCAAAAACTTTTTATTGTGTTGTTGCTACAAAAGTTTAGCAACTTGAGAGATACACAAGACACACACAAACAATTTGGCACGTGTTGACACTCGGTCACCTCTGTTGCCAGGCAAATGAAAACAAAAAGAAAACTTGAGCTTAAACAATTTCTAAAAGGATTTTAAACGAATTTTAATTAAATTTATGAGGACAGCTGCCATTAAGAAAACTTTTAACTCACGCCAGCTGCATAAATAACAATTTGTTATTTTATACCAAAATCTGCAAATGAAGCGAAGCCAGAAAAAAATAAGAGCAAAAGATCAGAAACCCGTAAGGTTTTTATTTTTTTTACCGCTTCATGAAGAAACTCGGGCAGAGGGCCAAAAGGAAAGAATATGACAAAGACATTAAGAAACAAAGAGAATAACACAAAAACTGACTCATGTTGAGCGACCGTAAACAATAACAAAGCCCCAATCCCAAATCTTCAACCTGAACCCTCACCGACTGCCTCAACAAATTGCTAAGAATTCATTTGGTATAAAAATAAAAAATTGCTTATGAATGCGATATAAATAAATGTTCATAAGCAAATTGAAAATTTTAGATATCTGTCGGTATTATTAGTGAGCTCATCATTTGTCCCAATGATGGCATAGAAAATAAATAAAATTATTCAATCATCTATTGGCATTCGACGATTATCTGGCAATCTTATTGCCGTTCTACACTCCAAATTCTTAACCTCAGTTCTAGCTTATCATTATGGGGAAGTATTTGGTATTTCAGATATTGGCTATTGCCCAGATTGGGGCCACAGCACGGTGCTAGATTCTTGATAGCGTATCTAAGACAAACAATAAACAGAAACAGAAATAGAAACAGAAACAGAACTTGGTGCCCACCAGTTCCATTCATATCGATAGAAGTTGTATTTCTGTTAACTGTTTCTTTGCTGATAAAGCAATTTTCTGCTTATTGCGGTGCTTCGTAGTACCATGGTAAATGATATAAGACGATTGTAGTACACACAACTTTGTCAGAATATGAGTATGTGTAATAATTTATGAGGTCAGTAATTTGGTAATTGACAATTGTGCTCAAAATAGGTCACAATAAGCACGAGTATCAGCTACTTAGTTACCACACTCTTAACTGTAGTTGGAGTCTTAACGTCTAGACTTTTAAGTAAATATGAGTTGTAACAGTACGCTTCGGTTGAATTACAGAGTGTAAAATAGTTGTGCTAGGCTATTTATTAGATTAAATAAAATTGACTGACTCATTTTGTTTTTTAGGGCAAACAGTAGACGAAAGAAATGTATCCAACTTATAATCCCTTCCTTCTATACCTTATTCTTAAAGAAATTCGGGATAGTCAATTAATATGACATAATGAAGTGCTCACAATGCAAAACATTTCGTAGAAGCTTGCTAAAATCATTAGCAGATACCTAGAATATTATCTACTTGTATTCTATATTAGGAATCTTTAAGCACAAAGTAATAAATATACAAATTAATAGCTAATTAATGCCAAAACGAAATACATTTTCATAAGTAAAAGCAAATAAAACGAACTAGTTCATTTGCAGCAACCTACTGTATGTATTGCATAATAATTTCTCATTATTTATGGCAAGCAAATTGGTTTGTTGCCTTATAAAAAATTCTCCATATATGCATTTTTGAATATTTCGGTTGCCCAACTTATTTGTGGACTTTTGCCAGTCAGTTAACACTTTTGACAGCTCCCAGTGTAGACCCCATATATGGACTTGAACCAGACAAATTTGCTGGCTATCGGACTGTCGATTGACTTACATAATCCCCCATTATTTCTGTACCAGTTGGCTGCCCCATTGTTTCTGTCATTATTAATCCAATTAACAGCAAAAGAACAGGCACACTCCAGGCCATGCATAGTCCAAGAAGGCACACACACATACTTACAAGAATGTATTCACTATGGGATATGAATACGCGTATGAGTGTTCAGCGAAAAACGTGCAGTCAGCAAATTGGGTCAGACAATGTGCACGAGACCAAGAGAATAAGTCGGGGCTATGGTCACTAAAATAGTCTTCTGTCTGTCTCTCTCTTTTCTCTGTCTCACTGTCTGTGGTAAGCGGCTTAGTTGCAGCTACTTAACGACAGAGACATTGGGGCGGGGGCCATGCCAATGTATCTGCATAATGACGAATGATGACGGCTTAAGCAGCTACTGTAAATATCCACATTGACAACCACTGCAAACCACTTTATACCACTGTGCATTGGTTAAGTGCATTCATGGCGGCCATGCCTAGAAAAAGGTCAAGTTCAAACTCAAATGTCTTGGCTCAGCACTTCTCAGAGTTGGCACTTGGATGCCAAGCGAAGCACTTTATAATTGTTTATAAGCTGCACTTTAAACACATGCTTTAAGTTTCTAACCAGACAAACAGGCGATTAACTTGAAATACAACCCTCGAGATACTCTTGAAACTTTGTATGTAACAAGAGAAGTTTATGTAAATATTTTTAAAGTATTGTCAAAACTTTATCGACCATTTCAATGACAATAGTAATAATGTATTAAATCAATAAGCGTTAATTTAAGGAATTTATAACTTACATTAATTAATAATCATAAATGTGGAATATTTACTTGATGTGTTTTAAGGAATAACTAATTTGCTTATAGATTAGGTAAATAATATAATAAAATAGATAACAATATAATTGAGATATCTGTCTAATTAATTTATTCACATTACAGAAACAGAAATTATTATAACATTTATCTCAGATTCACATTCGTTTATGGACAATTGAATATTAAATTGTTTTCAGCTTAAATAAGCCAAGTCAAATCGAGTGCACTCACTATTTGTTTATCATGGCTGTTATTCATTTATAGATGGTTTACATTTACCGTATTTAAACAAGTGGCTCTCAATGAGTTCGTTTAGTGGCAATTGTGAGAGAATTTAATGGGTTAATGCGCATATTATGAGTATCTGCAATGAATAATGAGTTATTCAAGTTTCTGTTTATCAGTTCATTTATTTTTTTAATTAAATGTAGAATACTTCTGGCTTGTTTTGTTTAAAGAAACTCTGGCTGCGATAATAAGTTGTTTACTTTGTTAAAAAAAACATATACATATACCTCGCCATAAAGTTCTAAGAATATAGTTGATATGAAAATTCAGATTAAAATGTTAAAAAAATGCGTATTATAATTGGAAGTAATGCGTGTTTTAAAATTGAAATCTTGTTCAACGTTTTCTCCAATTATTTCTACCTCAAATAATCTTTTAAACTGATAATAAACAGAAACTCCAATCGAACACTTGCAACAGTAGCTATTGAGAGTCGCACCTACCTGCTGTCCATATGTCAATATGATTGCTCTCAATCAAACAAATTCCATGTGACAATTGATAATAATGGTCATTCTTTTTTTTTTTTTTGGCCTTCTGTTGATTTTTCCAGTTCGATTGAGTTAACCTTTGCACTTTTGTCAGTTGCTAAGCTGCTTATAGGGGCAGAGACGACATTGAAACAACGTTGTTGTTGACTGACAATTTCAAGAGTGACGACTACAACAACAACAAAAAGAACTTATGACTAATAGCTAGAAAATGCACTGGACATGCACACACTCTCCAACACACATCCACATTAATCATCAAAAGAACAACAAGTATATAAGATTACATATATGAACGTATGAACTCAGAGATCCAAGATAGCATAAAAAGAGAAATACAAATACAATTGTGGTTTATAATGAAAATTATGATGAAGAAACGCATAAAGAGGAAAAGAACTTGACAACCACACATTCCTGCACATCAACAAGCTTATGAGTGTGTGTGTGAGTGTGTGAGAGTGTGTGTGAATGGGGCTTTAAGCCAGGGTACTGATTGAAGCATACTCGTCTACACACACATTTGCATAAGTTGTTGAACTTTAGATAAACGCTTCAGTCTACGAGTCTTCAAGTGTCGATTGTCGAGTCAAACTATCCACAGACAGAGAGAGAGAGAGAGAAGGAGACTGTGAGAGAGAAAGAGATATAAATATCCCTTTAGGCTAAATTATGATTCAGTAAATTGGTGAAAGAGCTACGCATTTTTACTATGGTTACTTTTTGTCAATTTTAATTTACTTCGCCTCAAGCTGATGGCTTAATTCAAGTGCTGCTCAAGTGGTGCCATTGAGTGCCAGGCCAAAGCCAAGTTTGAGGTGAAGAGGTTGAGTTTAAGAGTCTTTTTGATTTGCATAAATTGCCAATGGGCGTCAACTTTCCTTCTGCCACAACGAAAACTTGTTGAAAAAGTCCAAAATTGCAGCTACCTGTTGGAGGCGTGGCATCCTGATAGGATTTTGCCACAACCTATAATACTATTTGATATTTTTGCCATGCCAGCGCGTGATTTACGTGACATTTTGTAGAACTTAAGCCCAACAAAATTCACAAAGAACAAAAAAACAAATAAAATGTACGAATAAATCATAAATTTGCAATTTGGTTGAAATACTTTTGCAGTCGAACTGATTGAGCTTTGGCTCAGAGGTTATTACGAGTTTGCTCGTAATCAGCTTCAATTTATTTGTAACCCACCAGGCTGATTAAGCTGAGGCCAAAAGGGCTTTTAGTTGATACTAACAACTACTCAGAATATTTTCGAGTAACTACAGACAATGAATAAGGTAACTTGAATAAATTAAAGAGTATGTGAATTAAATTTAAGAGAGTATGGATATATATATATATATATTTCTAATGCAATCTTAATTTGAAAATAAATTTATGTATAAAATTCGTATCAGCATGAGAAGATAGAAACTTTGTTACTAGCATATTAGATAAAACAATTCTCTGGAAAATATAGTATACATATGCCTAACAGTATTTCCGTAATTGATCAGAAATTGATCATATCAGCAATTCATCAGTATTAGAATTTAATGATCTTATAACTTAAGTTTTTAAAAACCTCCAATAACATTTGCTTTTGACCAAGTAAGACAAATTTAAAAGTTTTAAATTACATATTTTATAAAGAAAATAATGGTACAGTCGAGGTTGGATATTTGGATCAATTGAAACCAAGTTAGTTTGAAACTGGATTGTTGCACTAGGATACAAATATAATAAAAGAATTAGTAAGCAAGCCACTTTACGCAGAAAGCAACAAATAACACAAGAAGGTCAGCCTTGATATAGAGAACAACATGGATAAAGTAGCAGGCCTTGCAGAAATCAATTTAACAAAATATACTGACTATATTAAATCTAGATTAAATTTTAGAAAACCATTAAAAGTATTAAACGATGTTTGTTGCAAGATTTAGAACCTTTATTATGTGAAAGCTTCTTTTGAAAGTTTTCGATTCTAAAAAGCGCATAAAATATTCGGTGTGGCAGTAGTAAATTCTTTACGAGTTGTTCACATTTTGTCAACAATTTGGAGGCTGCT
Organism: Drosophila neotestacea; assembly: GCA_035044365.1. Taxonomy (NCBI): domain Eukaryota; kingdom Metazoa; phylum Arthropoda; class Insecta; order Diptera; family Drosophilidae; genus Drosophila; species Drosophila neotestacea. The sequence continues at coordinate 472,894 of JAWNMD010000566.1, forward strand.
CACTCGACTCGGCTGGTGCTGATAAGCTTCAGCTTCAGTTCCAGCAAAAGCATAAAGGCAACGAGAAATGAAACGGAATGTAAACAGAAACGACATTATCATAATTGCTTATGCTTCATTACATATTTGCCCGGACAGGCCGAGTACGGGAATGAGTTGAGTCCCGGCGTGGAGTGCGGAAAACGGAAGAAAAAGATTGAAGGCAAACCAATGTGGTAGGTTTTGAGGAGTCAGCACCAAGGCGTTGATCAGTTTCGTGTGGCTTTCAGAATAATCATTGTATAAACAAAACTGATAAAACAAAGGGCACATAAATAAGCGCAAATATTTGAGAATATTTCCATGTGTCTACAAGCATAAGCCAAGTGCACAGATAAAGATAAAGATCACGAATCGAGTTAAAGGCTGAGAAGAAACCTCAACCCAAAAACCGAAACCAAAAACCAAAGGGGCAGTTAGCTAGTTTTTTTCTTCTTTTGGTGGGCTTGGGCTTTGGACTATAGCTTTGGCCACAGAGTCGGTCAGGCTAACGGTATTGTGTTGTTCATTGTGTGCCACAAAACCACAGAGAGCCACAGATGGGGCACAGTTAGAGCACGCCCGAAAAGGGCATGTCTTCCATGTGGCCACTAAACAGACAAAGGCATCCATCGACAGACATCGTTGTAGACATCGCCATGTGTGTCCGCTCGCATTTTTTTTTCTTTTTTCTATATGTATATATATATATATATCTATTTTTTGCCGCGTCCGCCCGTGACTTGGCGATTTTATTTTCGCTCCATTTGTGGCCATAAATATTCAGTCAAGTGTCATCTCGTCGTGGCATGTGTAGTGGAGTTTGAAATGAAATAGATGCGGTTTTCAGGCAAACGGGTGGACAAGAGAGGAAAAAACAGGCAACAAGCGACTCGCAAAGTCGCCGATGGGAAGGCTTAAAGCGAGTTAAGTCACTTCTGTGGTCGCGACCAAGTGGCCTACCCCAGTCCAATATCCAAAACCCGAACTCCCCGTTGAAGATTTGTTTTTTCTGCTTGCTTTTTTTTTTTTTTGTATTTATATCTGTTGCAAAAAAAAAAATGCAGTAAGCTACAGTGGAGCAAGCTCGACAGTAGGAGACCCAGTACTTTTTGAGAGCAAAGCGTCCACTACAGATTGTTCTTCAATGTTCCCTACCATGCAATAGATGGCGCCACTACGAAATAAGTTAATAAACACAGAGGTCGCTAGCGTCTCTTCTTCTTCCTTTTGCCCGTAACATTGTTAGCTGAATAACTTCCGCGTTTATAATCCGTTTGGAATGAAATTTTCAGGACAGGTTTGGACCATAGTGTTTATCATTTGTACAAAAAATCAAGGCGCTAGCTTTAAAGGTGCTCCTGTAATTCGACTTCAACTTCAAAATTTTGTATGCCAATTTCCGGGGGCGGAGAGGGGCGTGACAAAAATCTAAAATAAACTCGATCAATGGGAGATATAGATGTACCTACATGCCAAGTTTGGTGTTTCTAGCTCTTATGGTCTCTGAGATCTAGGCGACACAAAAAGGGACAGACAGACAGACGGACAGACGGACAGACGGACAGACAGACAGACGGACATGGCTATATCGACTCGGCTGTTGATGCTGATCAAGAATATATATACTTTATGGGGTCTGCCACGCCTCCTTCTGCCTGTTACGCACTTTTTTTTTGCACAAACGTAATAGACCCATTTGTACTTTTTCAAAGTACTGGGTCTAAAGAGATGAATTTGTGTTTTATGGTTAGCGCATAAAAATGGAGACAGAGCGTAGACTGATGGCGTTGGCCAAAGCATACCAGAGTGCCATGTAATGGCCAAGACCAATGAGCATGTAAACGACTATCATGTGGGTGGCTATTTAAAGTTTCGCTCAGTTGATGCTCAGTTGATGAACTCTGCTGCGATCTGCGATACATCATAATTTAAATAAATTATTAGAGAGTTTTTGCTGTTGATTAGATCATTATTAAATAACAGTATAACGATACTTTGATTATCTGTTGAGTTGTTCATTAGGTCATTAGATTGTGCCTCAAGTTGTGCAAGATTGTTACAGATCATTAGTTGGAAGTTGAATTGAATACAAACTGGTTTGGTATTAAAAAAAACTCTTTGCTGCAGTGGGTAATTGAAAAGCGTGGCTAAATAAATCAGCTAAGTAAGAGTACTGAACAAACTTAATATGGCTGAATAAATCATGTAGTTAAAGTAACTTACTTAAAGAAACTTAAGATACTATGCAAACTTTTAATTTGTTTTTAAGGAAAAGCAAAAATGCTCTTTACCGTAAAATATTTAGCTTCTTAAACATTATTTTTCATTATTCAAATTGCACTTTTAATATAGGAAACAAATGTGCTAAAAAGAAGAAACTTTGCAGTGTAAAAGGGTATTAATAAGAAGACTTTTTCTAACTTCTTGAAGTTGCTTTCACAACTACTTGAGCAGCCCTCGGCTGCAGTAGCACTTTAAGTTCGTTCACACGAAAGTGCAATACATACTCGAATAAAAAAGTCATGAAAATGATACAGTCTTGCCTAGCTAAATGTCGCCTGCCAATGTCCTCGCAAGTCCTGACAACGGAAGTGACAGGATTAACTGGCCACTTGAACACGATTAATGGGAAGCAGTCGAGTTGAATTGGCCTAAAGAGTCCCCTCTTCTTTTGTAGACAATCTGGCAAATGAATCACTTACATATTGTGGCATTTCCGCATTTATTGAAGCTAATCAGTTGATTGCTGCAGCCGTCTATCGCCAATCGTTATCGGTATGGGCATGGCCAGATAAGAAGAAGCTATCGACATATCAGATAGATAGATATCTGTTCCTCTGATCGCTTAGTTCAATCATTCGCACGTGCTTGGTTTAACGTTTACGTTCAATTTGCCTAAATGCAATTTGCATACATTTAAGTGGAGATTGCCCAACTCCTCACATACCCCTTGCCACCACAAATGACACCGGCAAAATCTAAAATATTGCCTGGCTTCATTTATTTTTTTATTTTTTAGGGCTGCACTTGGGTCACGTTTTTGATATTTCATTGAATCAAAACAAATTGCTGCCAGGCTGAGAGCTTTAAATAAATAAATAAACAAAAAGCGGACCCGTTGGCCAAATCTTTGTAACGAGTTTCGAGTTGTTAGCTCGTTAGGCAAATGTCTGGCGCACGGACCCGGCTATAAAAATTTATCCAACCCATAAAAAATTAGATTAAACATCATAAAAATGTAAGTCAGACTCAATTAGATGGTCAAGATGGTAACCAAATCCCAGTCTGGTCATGGTATAATAAACAGTAGTTAAAACTCTGTTTTCAATAGCCCAAAAATTGGCTATTCTTAGCTGGTTTTGCACTTTGTTGCTTTTCTTATGTTTTACGCTTTTCCACTTTTTTGTTGTATTTTCTTTCTGGCTTTTTGTCTGTTGCTTCTTTGCCCTGCCTCAGCACTTTGCTAATTGACAATTTCAAGCAGTTTTTCTGCAACATAAAAACGAACTTTTCTAATAACCCAAAGTCAGTCATTTTGTCTAAGCCATTAAAAAATTAATTGCCCGCTTCCCCAGGGACATCATCGACTATGGAACACGCCCCATACATCGCACATCGCTCTAATACCGCTTTTAGCCTGTCTAAACGACCCGTCGTCGTTTCCGTCTTCATCTCCATTGTCTCCATCCAGTCGTGGTCGAGTCTTTTTAAACCATTTGTTTCCCATCAGAGCATTGGCAAAAAAGGGCTTGCCGTTGTCCAACTTGCCAAAAGCAAAACAAAAAGCCAAGAAACCCAGCAGATTTATAAAGGTCGCTAGTTTCTAAGTTATAAGATACCCAGTAAAAGGCAAAGGAAGAGATTAATTTGATAAATAATTCCGCTGATATGCAAAATGTGCTATTATTATACAAATGAAAATATCAAACACAATTTTATAATTTTCTAAAAATATCAATTAAAATAAATGATTTTCGTTTATAATAACAAACTTATTATAGTCTATATATTGATAAACTTATAGAAACCCTATATAAATCTGAAATAATATATACAAAACCATACAAAGCCTACATATTATTTTATATGAAAATATAAAAAAATTCTTTTTCTATTTCATTTATTTAAATTTTATTAGATTTCTTAAAATACTTTTTATATACATATCTCTATTACAACACTATGTATACCCTGCTCTGTTCTTTTACATATAGGGCATATAAACGTTTAATTTTGCCACAAGCTTCTAAATTTGTATTGCTTCGTTTTGTTATTAGTATTTTTTCTGTTTCTTACATATTGCTTGGCTTTTGTTTCGAATGCTTTTGCTTTGCCAATTGTGTTCGCCTGACCTTTTGTAAGCACTTCTCTAATTGTGACGAGAGTCTGACAAGCTACAAGTGTGCGAAAGAGAAAGAGTGATTACGATAGAGAGAGAGAGGCAGAGAACCTGCCGCTTAATTTGGCGCAATTTTTTTTATTTGTTTTGTTTTTTTTTTCGTTTTTTTTTGCACAGTTTTCTTGTTGTTTACTGTTCAATTTTTTGTTGGTGGTTTCGCGTGGGTTGTCGATTGACTTTGACTGACGCAAGCTTCCAATTATATGTATTACTTTCCAATTTTATTGCTGACACTATATGTAGTATACTCGTATGTACAATGATAACTAAGTGACGTCAGCAGTTGCTACGATTAGATTATAACTATTCGTATAGACAAGGTTTTCGGTCATTTTCTCAATTAAAATATTTACTTCCGGCTGTGACTGTTTATGCATTTCCGTTCGTAAGCAATTGTTCAGATATTTAAGTGATTCAGTGATTCATGTATTAAGATAAGTCAAAGGTTTTATTGAACTCGCATAATAAAATGAATGTAGGAGCGATTGAACCAAAACGAGCATATTGCACTTTATTATGAGCAAGTTGTCAGAGCTCACAGACAGCACTCAAGCAATTTTCCATACAAATTGTATACCCTGCCAAAGTGTATTATGATTGTGCAATGAATTATGTAACGCATATCGTCGGTTTTAAGTAGACCCTCTGATTCTTGAGATTCTACATTTTCTTCCTACATCTATGTATTCATTTTGGATATTTAGATCATCATTTGAATCGAAATACAGTTCTACTCTTCTTGTAGAATAGATTTCAGTAGATGTTGGACGGAATCAATAAAATAAATGTATAAAGAACTGTACAATCTAGAAAAACTTGCTGTCAAGAGAAGAAGTTAAGAAGTCAAGAAGTAACAACTGACCTTATTTTGAGATCAAATAAGTATCCTCTATCATATAAAGGTTACATAGCTTAACTATTAAACATTACGACAAAGGTAAAGAATAAGAGTATTTAAGTTTCAACCGTATCCTCAAATTTTTTTATGTGCTTCATTTATGAATGACAATCCGGCACATATTTTTTCCCTTTTGGCTGCGCAAAAGCGCAAATGCAAACACTCTGTAAAGTAGCGACTGTAAAAAGAGAGAAGAGACCTCCTTCATAGAGAGTGCTTATTCTGGCAACAGTCGGCTTCGTCAGTTTTCGCACACAGTGCGCAAAATTTTAATGAGTTGGAAATTTAATACCAACCAGCAGCAGCAGATTGCAAAGGGGGAACTTAAGGGTGTGAGAGAGGATTTGGGGGAGAATGGAGTAAGGGAATCCAACTTCAGCTGCGGTAGGTCGGTCGACCAGGCGAACACAATTCAATTTGCAATGTGTTCTTAAAAAATTGTAAATTTGCATTTAATTGAAAAATTAATGAAAAACCGTGAGACTAACTAAGTGACTGTTTGGTTGACTGCTTGTCTGGCTGCCATACGTAACTCTCAGCCAGACTTAAATTTATATTAATGAATCTTTTTATTCCGCTCACCTTGAACTTGAGTTCCGCCTGAGATGGCGCAGAATTACAAAGAGCTTATAAAGTCGCGTCGGCGACATCGTTTGACTAATTCCCAACTATATAATACTTGTAGATTTAAATATATATATACCATATATTACTTTTGTCTGGTTCCATATCTGTTGAAGCGCTTCCGTTGAATTCGCACACAATGCGCAATTTCTCTCAGATAAATCTATTGCTTTCATACATGAATGTATATTTTTAGCAAATTGTTTTAGATTATTTATTTAATTTATGCACAATCTTCTTCTCATCTTTTCCAGTTTTAACGACTTTGCGACGAGTTCTCAATTGTGTCGGGGATTTTGCGGAAATGTAAGTTATTCCCCTCATTCTAAAATTTAACTGTTCTTTACTGAACCCAATTCCACTTTACGCTATTAAATTAAGTTTTAGAAGTTTTCAGTTTTACGTGATAAGCAATTTCGTAATTTTATGTGACGACCCGTTTACCATTAATTTATCCCCTCATCATGTCACATGATCCGAAACTTAAACTTCACTTTACGGTCTTTACTTGTCATAATAATTAGTCTTCATTTCAAACGTCGTGAAAAGTCGTTAAAGTCTCGAAATATGTATATGCACTTGTTGTTGCTCCTTTCCTCGTGTTACGCTCTGTCTGTCTTCTAATTGTAGTTTAACTTTCTGACATAATTTATTGTGCTTTTCTGCTCGTCTAAGTTTTTTGGTGTGGCTTTTTTCTCTTCATTTTTGCTACCTGCAAGAGTTCTCTTCATTTTCAAAATTCGGAGAATCTTTAAATTGCATTTTGAATAGCAAATTTGCCGAGAAAAGGAAGAAAATGTTTGGGTTGTTGATTTATTATTATTAAATAGCTTATAAATTTGTTGTAGAGTTATTTATGTGTCCTTCTTTTTAGAAATACTTTGAGATTTCGCAGAACCTGATAGGATATGTATTTTGAATTTTGCATAAAGATTGTTAAGAATGTTGTCTAAACTTTAAGATTATCTCTTGATTATAAAGTACAGTCCAAAAGCAATTGATTGATTCATGGAGATAACTCTATAAAAATACTCTGTAAATCCAATCGAAATCGCATCTCAATAGTCTCTATTACAGTTTACAGTTATGTGACACACTTTTCGTATACAAAGTTCATAAGAAAGTTCAGATTGACTGTTTATTCTCCTCTTGACAGATTGCACATGCAACTCTCGTAATAAACTTTACAAATAAAATGTGAAAAAAATAAATATTGACAATAATAAAGCATGTCATTCTAGCATTTATGCCTTATGTAAGAGATTAAAGATACTGGCTGAACACCTTTGCATTGACTTATTTACACAACAAGCGACAAATATCTCTGTATATATATACTTAACACATATAAAATGCTATATAGACACACTATAATCATTTGCAAATAACCGTAAATACCGCTTTTCGCGTCACGTTGAATATGAAATTGAATAATGGAAGTTAATGAGAGAGGGGATTGAGACTGAGAGACTTTGTGAGATTCTTTGGAACTTGACAATCGTACACACATGTGACCTCCAGAAGTTTTCCACTCGTCAGCATTGTGAGAACCAAAACTCGCATTGATATCAACATTAAAAATAAAAATAATTATAATGTCTATAATTATAATGAAGCTTTATATACTTAGACATCCATATATACATAGCTTTATTGCAAAGTTTATTATTGCTTTGGATTTATGTATTTTTAACCATGTTCGCATACTTTAAAGTTTAAACTGACATCATCATCGAACAAAGTGCATTGCCACGTAAATCATTTATAATATTTTCACGCTTTCTGCTTTAAGCCTTTAATTTAATCTTTGCTTCATATATATATTGCTTGCATACCCTGTAAAGCTGTTAAATTGACTCTATACATTATAAGTTGAGTTTGGACTCCTTTTGTCTGTTTAAATGTGAATTTTTTTTTATATAAGTAGACTGCAAAATCAAATCGCAAACTCATTAATAAGAGTATCTCCCAGTCCAGCATGTTGACTTTTTATCTGTTAAGTTTGCTGCAAGATTAATTAAAGTTTTTGATGCTTTGATTTATTGAGCAACATTTTTGGGTGGTCAGAAAACGCCTGACTTTGTATTTGTTTTTAGACCCAGTACTTTAAAAAAGTACAAATGGGTCTATTAAGTTTGTGCAAAAAAAATGTGCGTAACAGGCAGAAGGAGGCGTGGCAGACCCCATAAAGTATATATATTCTTGATCAGCATCAACAGCCGAGTCGATATAGCGATGTCCGTCTGTCCGTCTGTCCGTCTGTCTGTCCTATTTTGTGTCACCTAGATCTCAGAGACCATAAGAGCTAGAGACACCAAATTTGGCATGTAGGTTCATCTATATCTCCCATTGATCAAGTTTGTTTTGGATTTTTGCCACGCCCCCCTCCGCCCCCGTAAATTGAAAAACAAAATTTCAAAGTCGAATTACAAGAGCCCCTTTAAGACTAGCGCCTTGATTATTGGTACATATAATATACACTATAGTCCAAACCAGTCCAGAAAATTGCATTCCAATCGGATGATAAACACGGAAGTTATTCAACTAACAATGTTACAGGCAAAAGGAAGAAGAAGAGACGCTAGCGACCTCTGTGTTTATTAACTTCGTAGTGGCGCCATCTATTGTTTGGTACGCATTATTGAAGAACAAACAATAGTGAACGCTTTGCACTCAAAAAGTACTGGGTCTCCTACTGTCGAGCTTGCTCCACTGTAGCTTACTGCATTTTTGTTTCCGTATTTTGGCTATTTTAAAGTTATGTTGAATAATAACATTTATATTGATTACAAACAATTTAATATTTGTTCTATACACAATTTATAATTAAAAGCCATAAACTTATAAGCAAACAATAGATATTGTTTACATTGGCAACAAAATTAATTTGTTTAAGCTTTAACGTTTATGCTATTTGTGGTTCAACTAAATTGCATTAATTGGCATTTGTGTGTGTGATAATACCACAACTATTTAAATTTTTATAATAATTACAAGTGTTGCAAGTGATTTAACAAAACTGTCATTTAATGACTTTTGTTATAAAATAATTGAAATTAATTGAATTATATGTGTGCTCTTAAGTAGACTGTTTAAAATGCTTGTATAAGTGGACTTTTGTCTATAAGGTCTTGAATTAACTGCATATATAATACATATGTTCATAAGCTGGAAAAACTATAAAAAATCTGTTCAATAAGTTGCTATTAAGTAATTCTGTTGTCAAATATTTATCTCATTTCCCACATGCAAATAGTTGCAATATATTGGCTATAAAGCAAATATTTATGCTGTTAACTGAAATGTACGATCTCAAACTGAAGGCTTGCCCAAGTTTACATTCCTTTCAAAGTATTTTTTTGAGCTGTTGCTGCTACCCACGGACAGGTGCAATTTTTTATGATATTAGCATTGCTTTAGTTAACCGCAAAAAATGCGTTTAAGCCTCGTCGATGCATTGGCAACAGCTTTATTTTTTTTTGCCGACAGTTGCGTAGCCAAAAGATATCAAAATTGGGTTAAGCAACTTGTTGTTGTTGTTGCAGCAGTTGCAGTTGTTGGTTGTCGCAACGCCAACAGTTGCCGCTGTTGGTGTCTCACTTTTTGTTGAATGAAAATGAAAGCAGGTCTCGCAATCAGAATACAAGTCTCAGTTTCTCAATTTCTCAGTCTCTCAGTTTCCATGTAGGCCCGAGATTTTCGCCTACTTGTGAAAGTGAAAACTGTAAGACTCAATGAAAAACTTGGTGAAAAACCTGCAATTGTTGGACATAAACAAAATGACTGCGTACACTTGCCTCATTACAAGAAATTTGTTTATTTTGCTTTGCTGCCATTATCTGGCATATCTAATGGTCATGTTGGGGTTCTCCCTCTTCCTCTTTTTTCTCTCTTTATCCCCTCTTTTTCTCAGGCACAATCAGTGAAGATCTTTGTGTGTCCGAGGTGCAAACGAACGTGGGAGTGAGAGTCCAATTTGTCTAAAGTTTTATTTTCTTATAAATAGTCGAGAAAGTTTGAACAGATCAACAAGTGTTGTAAAAAATAAATACATTTGGACATTTGTGCCAATGTTGTTAACCGCTTTTTCATAACGCTTTAAGGATTAGGCAGTCAACTCATTTGCATGACAAGCTGTCGGAAGTCTTCGATTCACGCAATATGCCCCAAAAGACGGCATGATCGTAGATTGTGGATACAAGATCTATGTTTGTTTATTGACTTTACTGCACATTAACTGTTAACCTGTTTTTTGGCCATCACATCACATCAGTTTTGATCTGGGCGGCTTCCGAGTGTTTCTGCTTTCTACCCTAACCAGTTTATTTCTGTACAGATTTATTGCCAATATTCATTTTTTTCTTTAACAATTTTTTGTGTTTATTATGTTTTTTACTTTATACAAATTGCTTGAACAATTTCTGCGGTTTGGTTTCTCAGGCGAAAGTCGTTGGCTTAATTTGGGTGATGTTGTTGTTGATGTTGTTGTTGTTGCTGTTAAGGCGTTGTCCCAACTCGTAGCTCTAATTCGAGCAATGTAACTTTAAGAGCAAAACTTTAATTAAAACGATTGCAACGCGGCACGATTTCAATTTCCAGCTAAAAGGCGCATTCGGGCCACATTTTTGAACGTGCCTATTATTATTAGGCCAGGTTGCGTTGAGATAATCGTAATACAGCATGTTTTTTTAGGTAATTTATAATTTAATATCGTATACATATGTTAGATGTTATTTTAGATACGAAGTATAGACAGAGAATTCCATTTAAAAGAAAGTTAATCTTTAAATCTATACCGCTTAAAGTAACATTAACAAAAATTACCAGCACTGCTTAAAATAATAAGTATTAAGTAATTTTGCTTAAGCCGTTTAATTTTACAGATACTTTAGAGTTATTTTTATTTATTGATTTTTAAAAAATATAAATCATAAGTATGAAGAGTTAAATGCAAAATTTTACTTCATCTGTAATACTGTATTATAAAGAAGAATTCTATTGAAAAGAAATGCTTTCCTTAAATGAAATACTTTTTACAGCTAAACATAATATTAACAACCCTTCGATAAATTTGGAAATGATTGGATTGTAATATTTTTACTAGAGAATTTTACAGATAATTCGAAATATTTAATGTGTTTTTTTATTTAAATGGAAAGCCATATAAAAATGAAGAGTACTGTAACGCAAAATTTTAATTAAAATTGTACATTCAATAACAAATGTTAATTACATTTTCTAGTTATATTTCGCACTTTTTTTCGTGACCTATAAATACTTCCATTAAAATACACACAGGCTAGAATTTATTAAAATTTATTACCCATTTATAGAACAAAAGTTGCCATGGCAAAGAGTAATAAAAAATAAAACAAAACCCAGTTGGAAGTTCATTGTTTAAGCGCTGTCAATATGAAATACGCATAAATCTTAAATAGGCTGATGTGGGAAAGGGAGGACATTGAACTGTACGAAAGGGGGATTGGTTACCGGAATATAGATGTGGGCCACTTATTTGCATAGATTGGCATTTTTTATGTGCCAAAAATAAATTTCTAACCATGTATTTTCTGTTTTTTTTTTTGTATGCTGTTCAATATGTCACGTGACGCTGAAAGTCAACTCAATATTTTGGGCCCAATTTGGCTTCATGTGCAGTTGACACGATATTATGGTCTACGTATGTATGTACAAATATTTATTTGTATGTGTATGTGTGTGTGTAGATGTTGGTGAATTTGTTTTGTATGGTTTGTGCGCTTGTCATCAATATCAGGCAACACATCAATAAAATTGAGGCTTGGTTCTGCCAGCTAAAATGTGTATCACGCTTTTTCTTATCAAAGAATATGTGAGCACGTGGCAGCAAATATCACTCGGCTTAGAAATATCCTGTAAACATATGTACTAAGATTAGAGAATACTATATTTACTCTCAGAATATTTCCAAAATTATAGTAATACGTCTATTCAAAATTTGCATTTCCATCAGTGGCAAAATGATATAAGCCCAGGAAAAAACATCTCAAGAGAAACTTTAGATTGTTTTCCCTTCATATATAATATAGAATAAGTAGGAAACCGATCAAAACTTGTGTCTTTCGCATCTTTCAAACATTTTTTCTTCTCTCCTTTTGCCTAACTGCCCAGGGTATATCAAACGCATGTATATCAAATTGGAATGTAGTTGGTTTGGTTTTTTTTTAAACCAATAGTAGTAAATGAAACAAGAGTTTTTAATTAGTTTTCGATGAAGATGTACAGTGTTGGGAGCTGTTAAATTTTCGTTGAAATGCCTTTGAGTTATGCGATACTTTGAAAAACTGGTTGCATATGAACAGGAAACATGCGATTTGAATCCGGTTTTTGGACTTTTACACGCAGGTGACTTTTTAGCGTCAGAACTTGTTCTCCATCTCTCTCTCCTTATTTCTCTTTTACTCTCTCTTCTCTTTCACTCGATTTGTGTGAAAATTAACGCAGATTTGTTAAATGCCAAGCAAACAGCGGGAACGCCAAATAACAATATTTCATACAGTTTTTTTTATTTATAACAAAAGCGCGTTAATTCCGCCAAAGCGTCAATTTGCGACCTTTGCAAGTCATCAAAAAAAAAAAATAAAAACAATTTGCAATTTGAAAAGCGCTCACGTTTGCAAGGCCCTTGAATAGAGGTACATATAAATACTACCTACATTTATGTATATCATGCCATAAGCCTCTATATAATCCCCTTGGATATACAAACATAAAACTGCGGACATGACATCAAAGTCGTAGTTTGGCAGACAATTGTCAATTGTTCATTGAATTGCATGCTAATTAGCAATTGAGCCATTGAGTGACTGACTGATTGAAGTTTGATTGAAATGCTGGACAGCTTAAAGGTCTTACAATTGTTGCCGTTACATTTAGATTCACACCCACAACACAAACATTTGTTTATTGTCTTCGAACAAGTAAAGAAGTAAAGAGTCGTTCAAGTCTTCGGCAATTTTTAAGTTTTCGCTTTCAGCATTTGAAGGTCTTGTCCAAAAAAAATGCAGAAAATAAGTAAAAAAAGCTTATTTTTAATGTGTATGGGGCTTTTTATATGTTTTTAAAAGAAACAATTTTTTTACCAACAACATTTTTTTTTGCTGGCCTTTGCAGTGACAGAAAAGGCCGCACAATATTAAAGATTTGGGCCCCAGAAAGAAAGTTATTATACCCTGTAGGCGTAGGTTAAAGTGGTTATGATTAGCTTTACTACTGTTAGCAGTGTGAAATGTAGAAATATAATTTTATTAGGAAAAAATGAGGTGGCAAAATTAAATTGTGATAACATTGTAATTAGGTTGCGTTTTTATAATAATTTTAATTTAATAGCTATCGAACGTTAAGTACTTAAATTAAATAAATAATTTCTTACATTTGTTTTCTTAAGATAATTATTTTTGTAATTTATTTTCTTAATATAATTATTTTATAATGAGCCCAATTACCTAAAATGTTAGCTAAACTTTTAGCAAAGAATTATTGAAGAACTCAATGTTTTCTGATTTAGATAATTTTGTGTGAGATATTAATCTGTATGTTTCTTAAAGAATTGAAATTAAATTTACTTCATTAATATTTTAAACGTTTTTATTTAAATATAATGATATTATAATGTGCTAACTAATATGTTAACTAAAAGTTTACGGGGTATTTCGTAAGCAATCACATTTTATTTTGTCTGGTTTTACATCTTGTCTAGGGCTCTATAAATAGACTTGGATCAAAGTCAGTTCATTGATAGGCGTGGTCAATTTGGACTCATACCACCTTTTATGTAAAAAAGCCACACACACAGTGTGTCTTGAAAGTAATTAGACATGCATAGCAAATAGTAAGACACACACTCTGACTTTGAGGTGTTTGGGTTGTCCGATGTTTTCGATCTATGGCAGATGTCGTTGGTATTTTTATGTCTCTCGCCTGACCATAAAAATAACAACAGCAACAACATAATGGACTTTCACTCTTTATTTTTACTTTATTTATACATTTTTTTTTGCTTTACACACAACGAACCGAACATTGATCTCGTAGAGCATTTGGCGTGTCCAGCGTCGAGTTGATGGATGCAGTCAGAAGCCAACTCAAAAGGCAACCGCAGTCACAACAACAACAACAACCACAACAACCACAGCATCATCACAGCATCAAATTCCAAAACCAAATCCAAGTCCATGGAATTTCACTTTTAAAATTTTATTTGTATATATTTCGGATTTTTGATGATGACTTTGATTAGCATAAATTTGATTGTAATTATGGCACTAATTGGTGTGTCGAGCAATTTTCGTGAGTTCATCAATCGGAAAATCAATCAATCAATCAAACATTTCCATGCTATTGTCATACAAATTCACATGCAATGAACGTTTTCACGTGATTTTATTTTTATGAGTTTTTTGACGCTTAGTTGCCGCAATTAGCGGCAAATTTGCAACCGGTTCACAAATTGATCTCTGGACATGCAACATTCAACAGACGCCATGATTTGCATGACTCCAACAACAAGAGCAGCATCAACAACAACACCTCTTCCGTTGTAATCTCCAATGTTCGTTTTTTAGCTAAATTCACTGCAAGTTTTTGGGAACTTCGGGAAATTCTGCAGCATCTTCAGCAGCTTCAACTGCCACACAGCGGCAGCTGTAAAGTTAATTTTACATATTGCAACATTCGATGTGGCAGCCATCTGCAGTTGCTGCCTCAAACTCATTACAATGACTGCGCAAATACAGCGCAATTCTCGCGTCCCCTTTGTCCCCCCTTATTTGCAACATGCCCCTTCTGCCTCTGTACCCAACCCACCCATTGTTGTCGCCAAACTTTGCTGCTTATTTTGTTGCATCTATTGTTGTTGTTTTGGTTATTGCTGGTGTTGTATTTGTTGTTGCTGTTGCTGTTGTTGTTGTTGCATTCATCGTGTTGACAACAAATGGCACTAAATTTTTGGCGTTGCATAATAAACTCGACGACGCGACGTTGTCGCTGATGATGCGCTCAAAATAGCAGTCAACAGCAAATGCAGTTCACTTGCTGGCAAGGGGGGTATGGGGGTATAGGGTGGGGTAGAAATCAAGGGGTCTCAGCTGAAGCGCTGCTCCGTTGAACGAAGAAGACTATAACTTTTCCCTATGATGACATTATTCACGTGAAAACTTAAACCTCCTTCACTATGAAAAATGTCCAAAGGAAGAGAAAAGAGTTAGATAGATGCAATGAGAAAGTGAGAGAGAAGGACAGAGAGGGATAGAGAAAGGGCACAAAAATGTGTGGGATCGGTTGAGGCATTGATTTTTGGAATTTAGAAAATACACAGCTGGTCTGAATATTTGCAAAAGCAAACTATCTCTGTAGTGTGAAAAGAAAGGATGGAAAAAAGATAAGGTAATGGATTATTGTACACTTTTTTTAGTGTAATAAAAAATTCAACAAGTCTGCTTTTGAAGTCTGAAAGTCTGCTATCCTTAACAGGAAATGTAGGTGAAAAATCGGCTACTATGAAATAAAATGCTGGTTTGATTATCCAGAAATAAATTATGCATAGTTATTAAGGAAATCAAAAGAATACTTTAAAAACTTTACTTAAAAGGAGATGTTTTTAAATCAATATATACTTAGTTTCAAAATAGTTTATTTTTGGGTGAATATGAAAAATAATTATTCTATTTTTTAATTTCTTAAAGCTTTACTAGAGTAATTAACGATATCCCATTCCAAGCAAATTGTCCAATATGTTCTTCCCTTTTAATGATACTATTTTCTATTCAAATTTCCATTCCGTGAATGAGTTTTCTGTTTATTTTTGCTTACATTTACAAGAAATACTTTGCTTGAATAAATCAAATTATGTATTCATAATCAAATTCTGTTAAATAACTTGGATTCAAATGTCAATTTCATTCAAGGGGATTTAAATGAATTCCCCGTGAACTTGAGATGAAAGCATTCACCTTCTAAAAGGGAACTCATTTTATGTAAATCATGACATTTCACATTATATACCAGACAGAATTCTAAGGAAACAAAGCTCGAGTGAAATAATAATATGATATTTCATTTCATTTAATGCATTATATACGTAATTCACAAGTTCTCACTACTACTTGCCATCTCTAGTATTGCCGTCTCATCTGCTGCTGTTGATGTTGATGTTGCCTTTGCTTTTGCTTTCCACTCATTTTCTCTCATGTGCTCATAACTCAATCCCTGACTAGCCCAGGAAAACAAGATGAGACTCTAACCCTTTGCTGGTGAACTTTCTGGCATGAAGTTACTCGTACATTGACAACATTTCACAGTGTCTGTTGCATATTGCAAATGGCAAGCTTAAGAGCTGGCGAGTTGAAGTTGCAGCTGCAACAAACAGCAGCTGTAGTTGGAGTGCCAACTGTTGGGCATGGGGTTTTCGCAATCAGTGAAATGTAGTATGTAGTATGGAATATGCCTCGGAATCTGTCATGACATTTTGCCTTCCAAGTGTGCATCTCTCTACTGAGAGGCTTTATAGGGTTTTTGGGTTTCCATGTCACACGACAAGACGACAACTCTATCTGTCTATCTCAATTTCCCCCAGACTGCATCTCACCCATTCTGTTTTTATATTTTCGCTTCTGTCTGTCTATCCGTCGGTCTGTCTGTCAAATGATGCGCAATTTGGCGTGGGATTTGAATGTGAATGCGACCAAAAGACAAGTGAAACTAATTTACCTCGGCCCAGAAATGGCAAACAAAGTCAACTCTTAAATTGTGTCAAATGTCGTTCAATTAAGTTACGCTTGCACAATGATAAGAGTCTGGGATCGCCAGCTGCTTCATCATAACAATACAACCCCACCCACTTAACCACCCGCCCCGAGGTGTGAACTGGGGGCGTGGTATCAGCTGGATGAATGGCTTCATATATACATATAGACAACACAAAAGGCCCTCCCGGGTCGAGTAAACTAAAACTCGCTGCTTCTAATCAAGCACGTAAATAAAGTTAAGGTTGATACATCTAGCCAAGCACAAATAGCGCTAAAAACCCAAAACCCCACAGCTCAATTGCCTCCAGGGCGGCTGACATCAAATCAATGGGCCAAACTCACCTACATGATGCTCCTAGCTGTGAAGGGTCCCGACAAAAGCGACCAAATGGCAACATCAACGGCGACAGCATATGTGTCCTCTCTACACACACTGAAAGAAACTTAAATGCTAAAAGAAAGTGTGTGAATGGGATGCAAAATGAATATCAAACTTAAAATATAATTGTTATAATAAATGTCATTCTCTATTATCAAAATGAAAAAGAAACTGTAAATAATAAGTACAGATAGCAAACATTTTAAAAACTTAATTTGGATTCAATGAGATATCAAGTGGCAGTAGTTAGAGCTAAGAGTTTACTATGACATTGAATAAACTAAACCAAAATATTAGTATGAGATATATTCTAACAGATAACAAATAATTTCCATTTAACATAACGTTAACCTAACAACAAGATTATCAGTTAACATAACAATACTAAGTTAATTTCAAATAATTGAAGATACAATCGATTCAAATTTAATAGTTAGCTAAACGGACCCTAAAATATTATGATTTAATTTAGTTAATTACTTAATATCTTAGGAATCTGATGATTAAAATTTAAAACAATTAGATACTTTTACTTAGATTTTAATCAAACTTATTATCCCAGCTTTCTCTTAAAATATAACTTCTTTAATTTTATTACTAAGTAGATCCAAATTGTTGCACAGTGTATAGTTAAATAAGTAAACCTTTGTGGCCACCCCCTTTGTGTGTGTATGTATGTACTTGAAGTATAAATATAGTCGTAGGTTTTACCCTGCGGCAACTACAATAAAAAATTGTTGGTCGTATGCAACATTTGATTAGCTTTGTGAAAGGGGGCGGATGGTTGATGTTGAGATTGTTGTTGTTGCTGTTGTTGCTTAGGAGTTCTCTTACAAAATGTGGCAACAATGGTAAAATGGTGAAATGGATATATACTCGAACATCGTACTGTAGCATATTGCCACTGAGTGCACTTTGGGGGCGGCTAGCAATTAGAGGTTGAAGTTAACTTGGCTATGAGATTACTTGCATAACCACAGAAGACGCACTCCAACTCCAGAGTTGTCGACGTTGTGTATCGTTAGTTCGGTTAATATATGACAATGTTTTCCTACTGCAACAATAACAACAACAATGACAACTATAGTTGTAACTGTAACAACAATACAACGTTAACTTGGTGTTACAGAGTGGGGCAAAACTTAAAGTTTGACTGCTCCTCAAGTGCAACGATGTGTGGCGTTTAGGATGGGGAAGACTGTAGAAAATCTTCAGGTTGTTGTTTGTTTGTTTGTTATTGAGGTTGGTCAGAGGTGAAAACTTGAGTTTACTTCGAAACTGTTACATATACTATTGTTACCTAAAGTTATTCGAAAACTAGACCAATCGTAAAGTTGAGAACAAGTGTAGCTTCGAGAAAAGGTAGAGAAGTCTTGCAAAAGTTTGCTTCATAAACTGCATGAAGGAAGAGAACTTAAGTAAGTAGTAATAAAGCTATATTTATTTAGCAACAAATAGTTATTAAACTAAGTTGATAATTTAGGTCAGTTAGAAGACATCTTAAACATATATTTATTTAAAATATACAATTAGTTATTAAAGCCAACAATTAAGCAGAAAGTACGCACAAAATTTAAGAATGTAGGTCAAAGAAGTAACCAAGAAAGTAACTGCAATAGAATTTGAGCCACTTCTGTTTTTCATTTGGTTATTAAAGTCTTTTAAAGACTTCAAGTTATTGCCAATTTTCAAACTCTACAGACTTAACCTTCACATGCAATCAATTCCCATCGTTTAAGCCAACAAACGATGAGACATTCAGACAAAAAGGCAAAACCTAGATAACTTAATTAAAGTCAAAATCAATCTGCATATGTTTATGTGCGGCAGACAACGTGCTGCCAAAATCTCTATACCTCCAACTTCCCCCTTAAGTGGAGATACTACCAAAAATACACACATTTAGACCCAGAAGCAACAATGACAGTGACAACAACAACAACAATAAGAACAACAATAAGAACAACAATGTACAACATATACACACATCCGCTTATCGCGATAAATCAAAGCCACGAGTGCTGTTAATTTTCCAAGAAAATCTCAATGCCAGAAGGGGGGGAAATGGAACATGGAGCCCCAAATGGAAGATCTAACCAAAAATGTATGTGTGTGCGTGTGAGTGTGCGTGAGCGTGTGTAATTGTGTAAATGTGTGTGCATGCACATAAAAACAAGTTGAATTTATGTTTTCACGGCAAAAATTATCTTAAGCAAGCAACGACGACGAGAACTCAGATTGAAGCATTCTCATTGCTTCATTCTCTCCGTTGAGAGTATCTCATGTTATGGCAAGTTGCTAAGTCTAATTAAAAGCAACAGCAAGTGAAGTTGTATGACTTCAGCAAAACAGCAAAGCGAGGTACCCAAGTCAAGCGGAAAATTATCAACACTGTGGGCAGCTCTCAGAAATCTCAAATGAAAACATCTGAGAATCCACTCAAACAACTTTAGCTTGGTTTCTACCAAAAGAAGAAGTTCCAACGCCTTAAATTGCACGAAAACAAATGATAACAAATTGAGCAAGTTATGGACTGAAGAATAATTAGGTTGCCCAACATAATGTTATCCGCTGAAAGTCGCTATCCCTCAGTTATATGATGTAAATTAAATTTATAATATACAACAAATACAAATGAATGTAGTAATAAAGTCACACACACCAAAGAGCGTATGCCATTACATTTTAATCATACTCTATTAAAATCTTTGGCGACTACAGGGTGTGCAAAATAGAATGAATGAAGAAAGAAATTAAATTGTGCACATTTCCGTGTGACGGAAATTGCCCAAGTTTGTCACATGAAAGGCCATATACGAATAAAACCATAACCACAACAATAACAACAAGAAATACAACAAAAATACAAAACAACAACAACAACAACCACGACAATAACAATAGCGAAAGCCATTTAGGGGCTTTATATTTTTGGCGCGTAAACTTTTTGTTCATCCTCCTGCATATATGCCTTTGGGCGTGAACGTGAAAATCTGCTTAAAATTGAGAATCATATTTTGCACGTTTCTGTGCCACGCCCATACCGCCCACACACACATACATATAGCAGGCAGGCAGGTGTAAATTATGTTTATTAATTTATGCGTTTTGATTTAACAAAATTATAATAACAACAAGAACAACAATATTAGCCACATTATTCACATTTGGCATTTTAATTGAATTCGTTGTAAATTAGCTTGAATTATGTAAATTCTGAAATCCAACTGTAATTTGCTGTGTTCTAATTTAATTAATTTAAATGCATAATTAATAACCGCAGCTCAACTACACGCTCTGCACTTTCATATCACATAATACAAATCAATGTTTCAAATTTTATGGCTTCAATGCACAATTTGGCAATAGTTTCTTAATTTATGACTAGAATAAATCACAATTTATAACAATTATTTAAATATTACGGTTCAAATTTGTGCATAAAATGTGTATCAGGTTTGTCGAGCATTAAGTACAGTCATGCACAGGATTTACTAAGTAAAACATTGACACGATGCCAAGTGGGTCACGAGTTAATTGGTTTCAGAATATTATCAATTAATCTCTACGAGTTTCATTACCTTTGGGGTATTAAATAAATTCATTAACAATTCATGGCTTTTCAGTTATTAATTTATTTTTATTTATATTTATATAGCATGGTTTAAATACACAATTGTTAAATAAATGTTGTTATCTTTGGTCCTGGGTGAAAGACAATTATCTAATAATAATCAGCTAAGGCAATGCTGACAACTAAAATTAATTTTGGCTATTTATTCAAGCATTAAGAATAAGTTAATATGAATGCAAAATATTATTTCATAATATTTAATTTATATACATACATATATTACATTTATTGTATGAGAGAATGGAATACTGCTATATTAAGATGTACTAGACTCCTTGAGCTTCTATTAATATTTGCTAATTTCATTTTACTAAACACATCACTCTTTTTTATAAATTGCAATTCTTAAAGTAAGTTCATTAAACTTTGTACAAATTGCAAATTTTAATAATTTAAAGCCAAAACTCTAATAGCTTTTTAGCTAAAGAGCAGCTAGTTTGTGTGTTTAGTAAGCTTATTTTAATCGCTTCGACTTGTCTTGTGTTTGCCTATCTCTCCGATGATTTCATGCAACTTCATGTTGCCCCTCAGTTATTGCCACACTAAACTGTACTCGCACTTGAAAGGCGACCAAGAAACAGCTCAGGCGACCTCAAAGGGTCACAGTAATAAAAATAAATAAGCGTCAACCATTCTTGACTTGTACAAAAAAATATATTTTTCACTTCTTTTATTATTTGTACAACAATTAAGCTACATGTGTATGCAAGTGAGTGTTTTGTATGAGTGTGTATGTGAGTGTGAGTGTGTATCTGTGTTTGTATCTTTCGTTAAAACATTATTATCATGATGAGCTTGATGAGTAACTGCTAAGCTGACAAACGGAATGACAAATTGTAAGGGACAATTGTTGTTATTGTTGTTGGCACTGCATATGAGTGTACTCATGCCAACGAACGGGTACTCGTTCTCATATTCATATATAAGTAGTATGTCTATTTGTATGTAGAATCGTCGTCATGCTTTGGTTGGTTAACTTGTCTCTGGTTAGTTGAATTGCTTGTGCTTACTTTTTCAATTTGTGTGCGACGTTGCATTCCCATAATTGCCACACAGCAGATATGTTCCTACTCCACGTGCAACATGCAACAAACTACTTGCAACAACTGCCTGAGATGAGATGACTCGGCTGCTTCTTTTGATGCCGTTGCTTGCCGCTTGGAAGTTGTGCGTGCAGCTGTTTGTTTGTTGATTTCTTTCAATCTTTTTCTGTTTTGTTTGTTTGTTTGTTTGTCGCCCTTGTTGTTGTTCTCATTGTTGTTGTTGCTGCTGTTGCTGCTGTTGGTGTCTGTGCACAGTTGCTTTAATTATTGTCAGCCAAACTGTCGCTGCAACGCTCGCCTGCATGTGTAATTTGTATGTGTGTCTGTGTGTATCTGTGTGTGTTTACTTGCTTTATTTATATTTATATCTGTTTCCGACTTTTAATTAATTTATGCGACTTGCATTCCCCGAGGCGCTTAAACAGTGCGTTAAATTCAGTCTGCTGGCAATGCTGCAATCCAATTCAATTATCTTTCACTCGGTTATACACTTTGCCAAATACACTGTTAATCCGCAAATTCTGAATATATCTCTTTAGTTTTGCTTAGAGCAACACTTTCATTTATCTGATTAGAAAGCAATCAATGCGAATGAATCCAATAAGCTAATTTATTAGCAGTCATTCAGAGAATTGGAAATAAATCTATATTCACACTGAGAATGTATGTTTAAATTGTCCAACATATTTTTATTATGCTTAAAAAGCATTTGTCAATTATATGAAGGTACATATGTATATGATATATGTTAACATAAAAAGAAATAGATTTCTTAATTTATTAATAATTGCTCAACAAATTACAACTCATTAAGGCAGGTTAGTATCTAACATTTATTGCAACATTTATTACAAAGATATTTTAAAAATTAGAAATATCACTTAAGTTAACTTTTTCTTTTTTAAGAAATATTTCTGATTAAAATAAAATCTCATTTGGTTTCTTATTGTTAGGCAATATGATTTTGAATCACTGCTGACAAGTGCTGAATGAATACCCATAAAAATATTTTGTTAATATTAATTTTTAATTTTGAAATATAATAATATAATATGTCAAATCTACACCGGTAAAAATGTTTATACTTTAGATGCTATGTGTATCATTTTTAAATAAATTGCCTAATATTAGTTATGATAGAAATTTACATTTGTCTTTGAAAAAGTTTCTTTTTCATCGTTTAAAGTTAACTCTTACTTGCTTATGACATAACGCTAAATAACTAATTTGTTATGCAACTACATAATACTGCTTAAAATATTTTTCTACATATAAAAACCATAAATAATCTTTTATTATATAATATTTTAAGCGATTTTGCTACTTATTGTTAATATTAAAGTTGATTTTCATTGAATTTATTGAACTGCTAAAAGTTTGCACAGCCATTTGTTAATATTATTTCAGACTGATCAAACATTGCCAATAAAAACAAAAACAAAAGCAACAACAACAACAACAATACAATACAACAAACTGCCTGTCAGCCAGACAAAAGTCATATGTCAATTGGTTAATTAAAAAAGACGGCGACGATAACCTTTAATGTCAGTTTCATGTATTTTCTCATGTTTTATTTTTGTATCTTTCTCTTTTATCGCTTGAATCTGTTTGCTTTTTTTGTTGTTGCTTTTTTTTAACAAGTGTTTGAAATAAAATTTCTTTTTAATGAGAACACAACTTTTTCAGCCTAAAAGTTCAATAACAATTTGTAATGATAACAAACAAGTTCGTAACGAATTTGTCCCTGTGAATTCAAACAAATACTTTATGTGTAATGAATCAAACTCATTTATTATGCAAATTGTAGTAACATTCAAAATTTCCCTTTCTTCTTTTTCATTTCAGCTAAATACAATTTTTAAAGAAGAATCTTAAATTATGGTAAGTAAATATATGCAGCTTTAAGAGCATTGGTAATTGGGGTCTCTTTGGTACATTTCACATGACAATTACAATTGCGAAAAAGAAAAAAAAAGAAAAGGAAGTAAAATTAACATAAAAAATTAGCAAACACTTAAGTCATTTCTCCATGTCAAATGTCCCCAAGAGAGAAATATTTCTTAATTTATACTGTTGGCTCTCTCATGTAAATGAAAATGAAAATGAAAATTGTATGCTTTCGCATATTTCACGCAGCGTCGGCAACTTTGTAGCTTAAACACAGAGGAACAATTGGTCGGCAGGGACAGAGGGAGGGAGGGACTGGAACTGGGGATTTTGACCACTTAATATGCAATGAGTAATGTTTAAATGTAACCAGGACAATGCCAGTAAACGCCAACTCTACCCTATATTTGCCTAGAAACGAAGGGAGGCATTTCACACCTCGCTTTGGGGCTTCGTTGTAAATCTACAAGGAAATCTTGCTGCGATTCTGCCATGCAATTTATATTCGGTGCTTCAACCGGTGTTGCAAGTTGCAACAACTGGGTCAGTTGCATATTAAGCGCATTGTTTGTTGCCATGTCACGTGTGTGTTGTGTACTCTTTAAAATTGTTTGTTTTGCCTTAAAGAATGTCTCTGCCTTTGCCTGCGGCAATAACAATTTAATTTGTGAGTGGCAACTGGGCGTATACGTAATTAATAATTTTGTGGCCACAAAGCGATGGCTGTAACTGTGCTTGAAAGCACAATATCCGGCTCATTAGAGAGTCTGCCTTGAGTCAGTGTCAGCTACCATGTCTAGACTTTAGCTCAGTGCCGCCCACAGAGCTCAATTAATTTGATATGCCAAACACAAGTTTTGGACTGTAATGCTGGTTGTAAATTTCTGCAAAATACTTAACATTGTTGGCCAAATCTCTTTCATCCTCTCCCTCTCTGTTCTTATGGTTGATAAATGCGTTCATAATGCGGCCTAATTGTGGCATCGTTAGTGGCTACTAAGCTTGATTGCCGCATCGAACTCAGAGTCCATAACTCTAATTTGTTTGTGATCTTATCAGACTAAGAGACAGAGAGAGAGGGATAAATAGAGGATAGAGGAGGTTATGAAGTAAACGTTCTCATTGCCATGGCTGCCTGTGACTTTTGCATATTTGGCAATACGAGAATTCTCAGTAGATTCCCTACCAATCAGACAATGCCTGGTGTCATGTGTATTGGCAACAAAGCAAATCAAATTTAATGATAAGCTCATGTGCTTGAACATGTCTTTTCCGCATGATGAGTTTTCCGCAGCACGACAACAACAGCTACATATCCACATATTCACATAGATTCTCTAATTTAACGGCGTTGCGTATACGCCGGGTGAGCGCGCTTCATGGACTAAGGACCTTTCGCATTTTCAACGTAGCTAACGAAGCAAAAATGAACAGACAACGACAACGAAAAAACAAAAAAACAAGAGTTTAGGGCCATTATATATGGATTTTATTTATGGCATATTTTTAGGAGCGCACAGCTAAAAACACAACACTTAAATAAAGTGTTGAAAAGCGTAGAAAATACGGCAAGTGTTTGCATAAATTAAATATTCATTTTACCAAAACAAATTTCATTTCTTAAATTGAGCGTTTGCGATAGTTGCTATGTGATAAAATTTCTCGTGCTTTTAATTTAATCTTAAGACCATCAGGCGATGTGATTATTGGTGCGGGGAGATGTGACACCTCCACTGTGGCATCCTCATTCCATTCCAGATGATAGTTTTGCAGTAGTTTAATCAGCGCCACTTTAATCACCATCTTAGCAAAGTTTTGTGCTGTACAAAAAGTATTAAGTTTGTTAAACCACAAGAATTTGTGAGGCTCATTTTCAACTTACCCACACATTGTGCACCTCCAATGCCAAATCCCACAAAGGCCGATCGACATTGTTCAGATTGCTTCAGTTTGTCGTGTAGAAAACGCAGTGGTTTATATTTAAGTGGTTCACTAAAGTACTTCTCATCTCTTTGTATAGCCAAAAGTGGCACCATCAAAGTCTTGCCCTCTCCTATGGTAAATTTTGTATTTGGCAATAGAAAGCTTTTGCGACAAGTTCTTTCAATAAGCGGCACTGGCGGATATTTTCGGAGGGTTTCTGTGAAAGGTAAAAGATTATGAAGTTTAAGGATTATTGCCTGCCGATAATTCAAAAAATCTGTAACGTCTGCACAAGATCTTCTTCTGAAAATATCTGCTTAGTTGGCTAAGTCTCTGACCTAGTTTCACACAATTCTTAAGCTTTGTAATTAACCTTTTTTAGTGTTCATTATATCTAGACTATTAACCTTCGTTTTGCATGACATTCAGCTCATCTCAACTGCTCTTGATATTTTTACTTTTTTGTAGTTATTATAATAGAACTCCTTTCTTAGCCTTACAAGATTTATAGCTCATCTTATTAAGTCCTTAAAAGCTAAGTTTTTTTGGACCTTATAGACTTGGCTTTATCACTTGTTATAGCTTATAAGATTATCTTTTACTTAAGCTCTCAGTTCACCCACCTTTCACACACATATCCATATATTTCATGTCCTCCAGTTGCTCAAACTTAAGCAGACCATCATCCGAATGTAGTTCCTTAATCTCAGCCTGCAGCTTTTCCACAATTAACGGCTGTTGTGCAATTTCATAGAGTGTCAGAGTAATTGTAGAAGCTAAGCTATCCAAAGCAGATTGCAGCAAATCCTCAGCTACTTGAGCCAAACGCTTAATTGACATTAGTTTGTCCTCCTCTGTGAGATAAATAATATAGTTAAATTAGTATAAAGAGTAATTGAGTAAATTAACTCACCTATGGCATGTTCAACTTGCCACCGGTCGCTATTTAAATCGTTGCCATTGCGAAACTTGACCAACAGTTGCAACATGTCCTTGCGTATGATGCCACGTTCCTCTCGTAGTTCCACATTGTGTTGAATGATGTCGAGCAGACGATAGGTCAAAGGTGACTTTTGGGGCATGCCACGCAGTGTGCTAATTTATATAATTAATATATAAATCATGACTTATTTGTGATATATGTTTAAGGCTAAGCCTTTGATTACTCACAAGGATTGCAGATGACCTTGCTGGGCAGGAATATTTGCATAGCTGTTTAGTATGTGATCTTGTTGCTCAAAGTTGTTTACATCCAATCCGTAGACCAAGTTGCCCATGATGTTGACAGCATATCTAGAAATTATAACACAAATAATAATATTATTTACAATATTTAATTAATATTTTCCTGCTCACATTCTGAGTAACTGCTGTAGATCCATCTCAAGTTGGCCTTCATCCTCTTTGCTCTGCAAATGTTGTATCATCTGATTGCCGACATCCTCAGCTTTGCTAAGCATGGGTAAGAGACGTTGTGTACTGAACATGGGAGCCAGTTTCTCTAGCAGATTGAAGCGCTTATAGCCCTTGACATAGTCCCATTTGGAATCCATAAAATGTCCATTTCCTTGTTGTAGAATGTTGCGAGCAAGTTCCATATTTCGTACAAGTAAAACAGGTCGAAAGAAGCAATAGATGCCGAGTAGACGATCCTTGCCCTCATGATAGGCCTCACATATGGCCTCCACGTGCCGGAATTCACGTCGATAGGCCTGGAAAAGAAAATCCCACGAAAATGCCGCCTTTTCGCTGGGAAAATGTTTTCGGTGCCAATAGCTATAGATGTGTCGCACATATAGAAAGATCACCGAATAGCACAGTATGGGCAAAAGCAACCACATGTTGATGGATTTCGATGTTGATGCTGATGTTGAGGCACAGGCAGACGTTGATGAACTGACTGCGAATCCAGATAATTATGGCAAGTTGAGTCTCGTGTCTTGAGTCTTGAGTATTAAGTCTGTTGCCTGTGGCACAGAATCCAAAATGAAATCGAAAGTCACGTCTTGGCAGTCTCTCTGTCTCAACAAGTCGACGATGTCTGACCAACAAAAAACTAAACTGCATTGCTATCGCCCTTCCAGTTATCTCTCTCTGTCTCTTCTCTTTCTCTGTCTCTTTCTCTCTCTATCTGTTTTTCTGTCTCTCCCTTGCTGATAATAAGCCTGCTGTCTTTTGCCCTGCGTCGACTCTGCCGGCTTTTGTTTCACGCCGGGTCCTGATAATAATTTATACAGCACCGGCTGTACCAGACGCAGCTTAATTTTATTATCAGTAATAGTACTCAAAACACATTTTGTTTACAAATCTCTCTCTCCTCTCTCCTAAATGCATCTTGCATCGTCATCATTTTTTGCTGATAACAAGCATCTAGACTACGCACATTATGATTATTTTTTGGTTTTGTATAGCAACTAAATACATCTAATTTAGAGGCAGAACTTGTGAATAAAAACTGGATTTCCAAAGCTGCCAAAGTTGGTTCGATTTTTTACCAGGGCTAACTTGCAACTGACCTTGCAACTCGATAAAATAACTGCGATCTTGTGTGGCGATCAATAACAACTAGCTGATGTGTTTTGTTTCTGTCTGGACTTCAGTGAACTTTTTATTAATTGTGCTAGGCCATCACTAAGTAATACCAGTTATAATAAAAAAATAAGTAGATAGTATTGACATTGAGTGTCTCGAGGGTCTCGAGAACTGATAATGCAATTGAATCTAAGCTGATGATGTAAATTGAAGTGCAATACAACAGGTGTAATAAAGTACTTGTATATAGTATAATTAATAAACTATTTTCTATCAGATTATCAACTATATATGCATGTTTTTATATAACAGTTTTCTAAATTCATATGTCATATAACTAAACAAAATTATCAGCTACTTAGCAGTTTGAGTTACCTGAGCTTGATTAGGAAAGGTGCTGAAAGTGTCTGAAGGTCTGCTGCCTTATCTTCAAATTACCCAGACATAACACAATATTTAGGTACTACCCAAATTAGGTACTCCGTTAAACAGGTCATTTATAGTTTATTTAGGTACACAGCCTCAAATACTGTACTCCAATACATACTTAATAATTATTTTCCTATATATACAGCAGATTTGAACACATTACTAGACTCGATGAGTCTTCGGTTAGAACTAAACATGTTGGCATCTTGCAAAACCAAAATGCTACCTTATCATTTACAGCTTATGACTGTAAAATACCCTGCAATAAGCATTACTTTCAGCTATGATAGATACCGCAGAAAAGAGTATTCAAGATTTCATTTCAGAAGCTACAATCTCAAAGTCCAATCTCTTGTCAAACAAAACATATTGACATGACTTGACATAATTCTTATAAATAATAAAAATACAATCAGCTGATTATTACACACAATTATGTATATAAGAAATATGTATTTCATCTGCTTATTTTATAAACAAATATACCTTTTGCTTAAAGGGTATTAAAAACTTTTAACCCAAAAGTTCGTACAAATAAACGGATGCACATACTTCATTGCATATCATTTCCATTTCATTTTCTAGACTGAACTTGAAATTAACCCAAAATGAAAATGGCAACTGTGTTAGTTAAACTACTAATAATATTTCAACTGATGCTTAGGTACAGCTTATATAAAAACATATATCAACACTCATTAGATCCATTTCTTACTCAAACAGTTGAATCTCTTTCTCAGACACTTGAGACTTCAATTTAACCTGCAGCTACTTTTGAAGACTCTCGTATTTCTTTTGTTTATTTAACTGGATTGTATTTTGATTGCTGTTAAATGGCAGCTAAAGGCGTTAAAACAGTTAATAACGTTTCAGTTGGTAATTACGTTCAATTGAAATTGAACAATCAGTTAAATTTGATACTTAATTGTACCTCTTGGTTCATTTATTAACTTTTTTATGTGCTGCGGATTAATGTGTTAATTATAGTTTTTGGTTTGCAGATTGTTTTTGGCAGCTAATAACTGCATTAACTTTATACAGTCAATAAATTTTCATTAAATAATCTGACAATGAGTTACAAGTTATTTTTAAATAAATGAAATTTGATAAATAGCACTAAAATGATAAGATTAGTTTATTCGGTCTTACTTTACAAATACTTTGTTCTGTAAAGTTAAATTGGTTTAAGAACTAATCTCTCTTCCTGACATCAAAACACATTTTTCGCTTTATTCGTGTTAGTAATCTGTTTTATACCTGTCTTAACAGCCAATTAGGCAACAACAATGGATATCAAATCAAGTGTCAACTTCAATTTGAATGCCCAACCAACTGCATAAGGAATTCCTGCTACGAAAAAGGGAGGAAGTTATTAATCACGCCCATTGCATGTGAAGCTCAAAAATGCAAATTGTGTGTGTGTAAAAAAAAGTGAAGAAAAAACATGCTAAAAATGCATTGAAATTTATATTTTAAGTTGTAGTTGCTGTTGCTGTTGATGCAAACACATCAACGGCAACCGGAGGCAATTTTCCAGAGCACTGAATAATTTAGAGCAGACTGAAGAAGCAGAGAAAGGAAGGGGAGAAAGGGTTGCAAGAGGAGCTCAGGTAACCTTTGGAAAATCACTTGTTGCACTGCCACATAATTGCGGCTGGCAATGGGAATTTGATTTAAATATAGAGCAGGTTACATGGCCAACATTAAAAGTTATGTGATACCATTTCTCACAATTATAAGTAGTTGCAACACAATGTGGGACATGCCACCGGGACGTCAAATTGGGTTGAGAGTTTAGCTGAGCTTAACTAAAATGAGGCTATATTTTAGAGCTAAGAGTTATTGAGAGAGTGCCAAAACGATTTGGCTAGCTGCAATTCAATTTACTTGACCATCTTCATTTTGGCCATTTGGCAGCTTTTCCAGCTTTGCAACTTGTGTCGACTCATGGCCAACGGCAGCTGCAACAGCTTGTTGCAATGGCTCAGTCAACCACACATCTTGACAGAGTCATGCCATCAATTGAAAGCCTGTGCTCCTTTAAAAATCCTGGCAGCTATCCATTCACCATTCAGTCATGTAATCGCCGTGACTTGCCAGATGTGTCAAACAATTACGCAAAATCGGAAAGCCCTTAACAAAAAAGTCAAGAAAACTTCAATGTTTGTGTGTGGTTTTTGGTTTTTATCACATGGCTCTTAAAGAGCAGAAAATATATAAACTAAACCCACTTCATTAAGCTGGTGAAATGTTTAATGCTGGACAAAATGTTTTCAAAGCATCGAAATTTCATATTTAAATAGTAAATATATTGTTTTTAGGAAAAGATATTTGCATTTGCAAATAGAAGTAAATAGAGTTTAAATAGATTTTATTTTTCGAATATGTGGTTTGTTTGTCTGTTCTATCTTTTCTTAACAGCTTACAATCTTCTTAATTATAATCGGATATACTATGGTTAGACAAAAATTTAATAATTATTAAAAATGTCTATAAATTGTATAACTATTGTAATAATAACTACAAAAACTTCGTGACTAATCGTCATTTCAATTGTAACACTGTGCACTGCGCACTTTGTTTACAACTAAAATTCGTCAAGCTTCAAACTGCGCATATTATTTGCAAATTAATTATGTTACATTTGTGCATTTAAAAATAGTTTTTAATTGCACATTTTTGGAATAGAATGTGCTTGAAAGAGCGTCGAATTGAAGTGTTATTCACTGCTTTTAATTGTATAATTTTGAATAAAATTAATTAAAAACTTGCGGTGATTCAGAGACGCCCACAACAAAGTCAATCACAACAATGTTACATTAACTATTCGAAGCACGTGTCATTTACATTTAAATTGCCTGCCACGTTCTGTTCGATTTCTCACTTAAATGCAAAATTAATAATCATAATAACTATAATTGTAACTGTCAGTGGAAATGTTGCCCCCTCAACTACGGCATGTTCTAAGAATTACTTTACGTAAGATAGACATTTTTTCTTGTTAAATTTTAACTATAAAAATGTTGTCATAAACCACAAAACGTGGCACAGACCCAATGCAAAACTGAATGAATGAATGACTACTGTGTGAGTATATGAGTATACGAGTTTCGCTCAGTTTGCTTTTTCAGCCGTTGCCAGCAATTTGCAAGTTAACAAAAATTTTAGTCAGCTACTTGACAGTCTCCTCTCCAGCTTCAGTTTCCTCTCTCTTCCGTCACTAGCTCCCACTCCCAGGTTCGTGAACAGCGTCAACATCTTCCACAATGCCCCGCTTTGTGTACAATTTTTGTATGTTAACAGAACGTCGTGAAGTTCATGAACAAAAACTAAACGCCGATGAGAGGAAGGAGACTGTGACGTTAGGGGAAGAGAAGCGTAGAGAACAGGAAAAAATGTAAACAAAACATGAATAAGCAAAATATTACTAGAAAGGATGTTAAAGAGTGAATACTCTATATAAAGTATAAATTTATTAAAATATATAGCACAAAATAAAAGTCACATACAAGTACATGAGCATATAGTTTAAGTTGGCTAAACCATAAGATATCATTAGTATAAAGAAGTTAATATCCTTACCAGAGTTGAGAAAACTATTAGAAATCTCTCTTTACAAGTCTTCTCCACTCTGTCTCATTTATTTTATATTTAATATTTATTTAAACCAACAGTTGAAGTGATAAAAAGAAACTTTTAAGCTACAAGCCACACCATGAATTAAGATTATCATGAACATTAGCAAAATAATCCTTGAAATCTCGAAATAAATCGTATTATCCATATAATTTAAATGTACTTACAGTAACTATAATAAGTATAAAAACTACGATGTAAACGAGAAACGAATATAAAATTATGATGATAAAACAGAATAGAAATTTGAATAGTAAGTTAAAGAATTAATAACAACAAGAAGCATCTGTCTTTAATTTAAAATAGATAAACCGAAGTTAAGAATATCGTTGCCTTGAACATAAGAAAACTAAATAATTTCATTTAACAACTAGAACATAAACTATGTAAACATAAATTAAATTTAGAGCTTGTAAAAAACTCGAAATTGTATAATAACAAGAACAAGTACATATTAACATCATTTTAAGCTAGAACACAACACGAATATGAAAAACCGAAACATAATAAGAGGAAATATTTTTAAAAGACCTTAAATTTTAAAACTTTAAAATTTGTTTTGGTAACGTATACTTATAGTTCCCACATAGTCAATAGACCTCCCCTTCGAAAGACAAACAAAGAGCATGGCAAATGGCAAAAGTATTTACATGCAAATTACTCATTGGGACAAGTGCAGTGTACTTGTAGTGCGTAGAGGGGATCGAGGGGGATAGCAACCAAATACAATGGTGCGAAATTTGCATGTTTATGTGAAATAACATTGCGTTTTTGTTATGAAAATTTGTTCGGTTAACGTACGGCAAATGAAAAACGTCGTGCACCATGTCGTATACGCAACGTGGCAAATTTTTAGTTGGAAACTTGTGCTGTGATCACTGTCAGTGGAATTTGTGGTGCTAACAGCGCGATTTGTGATGCCAACTCAGCGCATTTCTCTGCTTGTGAGTTCATGTTTTGATGTGTATATGGATATGTCAACTTTTGGCTAACACTCCCTCTTCAGAGGCGAGATTCGGTTGCAGCAACAACAACTACAAAAAAAAACAGAGCAGGCAACAGCTTCAGCGTCAGCGTCAGCTTTGCATGCAAATTGCTTTATAGCCAAACGAAATTGGTTTAATAACAAATTCAATTTAAGTTTAAGCATTTTTGATACACATACGTGAACACACAATAATTTTCTTTTGCTGAAAACGGAAGGGAGAAGGGGAATGGAGACTTGTGCACTCGGCGAGACGATGGCTTTGTGCATTTTAATTGAATTTTCCCCTTTGGCAGTCGCCGCCGTCAACGTCACAAAAATTAAATCACAGCACGTTTGTTTTTTTCTATTTTTCCTTTTTTTTGTTGTTGTTAGCATGTTGCTGTTGTTGCTGTTGCACTTGAACAATTTTTCATAATGCCAACGTTGATCTATGCAAACCAGGCAGAAATTAACATAAAAGGCCTCGGCTGCCATTTGCCCAACTGACCCCAGGTTCAAGCCCATGTCTTTGCCGGACACGCCCACATGCCTCGCCTACGCCTACGCCTACGCCTCTGGCACGCCCTCTGCAACGGTTTCAAATTGGGGCTTGTACTTCTATTTGTTGCATGCAACAGAATTGTACCTTACTACAATGTGAACAATGTTCAACAAATTGTTTGATTTCTGTTTGTTTCGCTGTCCCCCTCTTTCTCTCGCTCTCTCTCTCTCTCTCTCTCTGTCTCTGTTTCTGACAACATTTCACTGACCTGCCCCATGCACATGGTCAAAAATAAAATTTTCTCTTTTTCGCTGCTCACAATTCGAATTGTTGAGTTTCCTTCTTTTTCTTATTTTTTGTTTCTTTTGTTTATTTTTATCTCTTTTGTTGTTGCTTCTTGGCTTGTCAAATTCAAGCATTTGACAAATCAAATGAAATGTCGCAATTTTTGACATTTCTTTAAAATGTTTTCAGGGGAAAATTGATGCCAGTTTGACCCATAAATAGTCCAAAACATAGCTTAAGTCATTCAATTTGAACAATTTTCAGTAAGTTTAAAATATATTGATATTAGTTTATGGAAATAAAATCAATTGTAGTGTTTTGTTATTATTTATTTTGTTTAATTATGGCTCTACAAATATGTTTGCATTTCTAAACGATAAATGTGGCGAGTAGACATTAATGCTCATTTAGAAATTAAAATGTCATATTTTAAACAAATAAATCAATTTGTATTTTTGCTAGAATGAAATTTGAAATCTAAGAAGCTATATTAAAATATAAATGATGCAATGTGAATTTAAAATTCAACTATTACTATTTTTGTATATCACTTTAAATAAATAGATTAACTTATCAGTTCCTATTCTCTATTTATTATTGAGTTAATGTTTTACATTACTTGCCTTAGTTGCATCATAAAAGATTTTCTTAATTGATTTAATATATTTATAACAATATCATTTCAAAGTAATTTATAATTTTCATTTTAAAAATGTGTTGTATAAAAACAAATTACAATCTGTTACCTAACAGAAGCTTTCTTTTATATGCAATTAATCCAACTATGTTAAGTGCCCAAGACAAATATCAGAACTAGCTCAATTCAAATTGGAACTAATTACCTGTATGCCATATTGATTAACTGGCTACTTTGTGTAGCTAATCAAGAGTAACGTATATGTTTAGTTATAATGACCATAAATAACATTGCCAGAGAATGGTTGAATTTCGATTATTGGCTATAAATAAAAGACGACGCAAGCAAAAATGTTGCGCATACGCCGCATGGTACAAAGAATGCGTTAGACGGAGGGACCTTTAGACGGGTTGACATTGAACTTGTTGTTTTATCGATACCATGAAGGCCAATGAAAGGGACCCTAGAAAGGCCACTGGGAGGCTCCACAGTTGGCTGTGGCATTAGGCATTAAATATTCATTTGGACGACGGCTGCCACAACAATAAAAACGTCAACCTCGTCCTGGCCAACAAAACTTGTTTAATTGTTAGACCGAATGTTCTACAACAACAGGCGATAGACAAAGGCCTCCCAGGGGGGAGTAGAAGCTGCTGCTTTCTGAGGGCTCGTAATGAAGCAACATAAATCTCGGCACTAAATATATTTGCTAGGACCGAGACCAGCCAAAGCAAAGCAATTAATCTTTGCTGGCATTTTTTTTTCTCTTATACTTCTCTTTTTTTTTTCTTTTGAGTGGGGGTGACACGTAAAAAAGGACTCGGGGGAGCGGCTAAAAGCAGAAGGGAAGTGGGGGACTTGCCACAAAAATAATGGCACAATAAATGTGCATCCAGCTTGTGGAGCTGTGGAGTTAAGAAATCACCGAGTCCCTACATCGAGTGGGGAGTATGCGTGTAAATTATAGATAACCACGTTAATGTTGCAACTCCTCGGGTAAAGTTTATTCCACAACTTTGTCGAAAACTTGGCCTAAAAGTATGCCACAGGCTCACAAGTGGCTACTCTCCCGCTCCTACTCCTGCTTCTGCTCTTTGCTCTCAGCGGATGTGAGATACATTTTTGTGTATGTTCTTGTCGCCAAACACAACTTCCGGCTCGACTCCCATTACGAGTCCCTGCTTCGCTCTGAAAACTGTGTCGAAATGTGTGTGTATTATTTGCTATATTATTATTTATGCCTTTTGCTCGGTGTGTGACTTTAACGTGGTTTGGTTTTTAAAGTTTGGTTTATTTTTTAGCACTTTCCATTTTAGCATTGCTACAAAATTGTTATTTGCCACTTTCTGTTTGAAATTAGCAATTTAAATAATTTAATTACATCGTGACCAGCAATTTGTGGCGTTAATTAAAACGTGCCAATGTCCACGTGCCACCTTTTACTGAAGAGCTGACAACATTTGGGGTTGCACTAAGTTTGGTGGTTTGGTAATTCGAGCTTAGCCACAGCACCACAATTTCCAACGCTCTCATTCATTAGCGATTCGTGCTTTTGAGTGCACGTAATTTTATGCAGCTAACTGGTTTAAATTCTTTTTTTTTGGTATTTGCATAGTCTGTAGGTTCCTTTAAATTGATTACTTTTTGGGCAAATGAATGGGGAAAGGAAAGAAAAATATTTATAGAATAGGGATCGATTGGTAGGATTTTAAATTCTTTAAATAAATGAATCACAAGATTTGTTTCCTTTAGACTTTTCCTGTTTAAGTCTCAAGTGTCAGTTGTGAATATTTATATAAAATTTAATATAATTTGTTAAACACATTATTAACAAAATCTTAGTTTTGTTCTGTGCTGACGTATTTTTATTTAATCTTGAAACTTATAGGAAAGAAATGTGAATATTCCAAGAATAGGAATCGATAATTACAATTTCACACTTTGTTCGAGTTCCCTGGAAACTATTATATTTTTGATTTGAAATAATTTAAGATTAATTTTCTGTTGGGACTTTCCGTTCTTAATCTTCATTTGAGATCAACATTTATTTATACTTTGAATTGGTCTCTCGAGACTTTTGCTAATTCAATCTACCCGCAAGCTCAACTTTCCAGTTTTGATAAAACAACATTTATGACCTATTTAAACAAAATATTACTCATACGCAACGTTGAAAGCAAAGTAAATAATTATTATACTACATAATACAAATTATTTACTGCACAGCTTGGCGTATGAGTAATCAGCACCTTTTATGATAGCATTTAGAAATGTAATTTGTACACTTGAAAATCGAATTAAATCAAATATAAACGAATAAATAAAATTTCAATTGGCTTACATAGTTTGATCAACTATTTCTGAGCTGCTTTGATGGCTTGTTTACAGTTTTTGGAGCGGAAATTGATTGTGTATAATTTCCAGTTGAGCTCACCAGATGAGCGACCACAACAGAAACAGAAACAGAAACAAAGTAAACAATTGCAAAAACTGTAAACTGAAGTGCAGAAAGTGCAGCCAAAAGGCAAAAGCGCGTGCTGGGAATTTGTTGTTTTGGCCCTGTTGCTGTTGCCAACTTTGATCGAGGTTGAATAATAAAAGCAAAAACACAAAAACAAAAACTAAAAACAAATTCCATTGCATTAGCGTGACTGTAATGTGCCAAAGACTCCCGGGAACCCAACACCAAAACCCAAACCAAACCAAAACCACAGACCCTTAAACCCCAAAATAAAATTGAAATGCTTTTACACTTTGCCACAAATCTAATTTGTAAATTTTCTCTTTCTCTTCTCTACCTCTATTTCCTTGTCTGTAGATGTCACATCAGTTGCAGCAAACACGTCGCCGTTTGGGGTCCGTGAGTGACTCGGCACCGCCATCGGAGTCCAGTGAGGGCACCGCCTCCTCCGAGCAGCGGGATGAGCTCATACTGCATCCGGACTGGTCGGCACATTCACAATCATCGGCACAACGGAGCAGTGCCCATGGCACCACATCTCTATATAATGCATCCGACATTGATGCAGATACAATTAGCACAGACACTACAAGCAATACAAATCTATCGGACTATGAACGTGGACAGGTGGAGAGTTTCTTTGCCGGATTGGGCACTGAGATTTTTGTGAGCGGTGCATTGGCTAATCTTTATGAGGGAACTGGCAATGATGGCGATTGGCGTCTGGTTTTCACAGGCATTCCAGTTATACTCCATGACAAGGGAAATGCCAGGTCAAGATCAATGCCAAGGGTTACACTCGTGTTGGCAGAGCGTGGATCCTGTTTTGCCCTGTGGTCGGATCGTGTGGATAATCTATCGAATTATCGGATTGCTGGTCCCTCGTTTCACACCATGTGCCTGTCGAGCAATCATCAGCAAATGATTGGCTTTAGTTTCGATTCAACGGATGCGGCACGTGAACTCTGGCAACATGTGGAGCGTCTTGTTAGTGATCCGGAGAACATTGCTCTCTCTGTGCCCGGACGTAAGCAGAAGAAACAGAAGCGTGTAAAGCCGGCTCCATTGCCACCCAAATCACAGATATCGCATCCATGTCAGTTCCATCATGTGACCAGTGTTGTAAAGGAGGACAATGAACGGTACTACAGCATGCAGGCATTTGGACCAGTTAATTCCCAGCAGCAGCAACGTTGATCAGCGTCGGGCGCGTGGATCTGGAATAGGAGCGCCCTCTGGTGGCAGAATTAGCCAAACCCCCACATTAACTAACTCTCCAGTTCACGCCCCCCTTACATCCCCTGTTTCCTTTTATCATAAGGCATAGTTATGTAATCGATTTGTTATAGCCAGTTTAGTGTTAAGTTATGCCAATGTGTGGATGCTGCACAGTTGTGTGGATCGCACATTTATCTGTGATACCATCTAGGCGTCTATATTCCTAGACATTAGCATATTCGGAATAAAGCAAAAGAGAGAAGAATACAAAATTACAATTACAATTTAAATACAAAACAATTACAAGAATATGAAAATCAATAATATTAGTTTTAGATTTAACATTTAACAATAATTAATAATCCGAGCGATTTTCAATAAGCGAGCAAGTTTTATAACGTTTTCTAGTGTCGTCAAAATAATTATACAACTAAACATATATGTTTACATAAATAGATATATGGTTTATACTAACTACAAAGTGTATGTAAAATGTTCATTCATAGAAATTCATAGACATTTTTTATGCATAAGTCCATATTGTAACTTTGCTTGTTTTCTTATCAAATTTTATCTAACTGTTTTTAGCTATATGTACCATATGCATAACATAAAATATATATATACATACATATATACATTATCTATATCTATATATACACTGATCGTGTGTAGCTCTAAGCATTACGAGTACATTCTAAAATTAAACCTATGTATTTCTTAATCATCCAAAATTGCATCCGCAAATGTCGAAATCAAATAAAGCTGATAAAAAAAACTATTTAAATATTTTATTTGTTTATTGCTGAATAATAGAAGAGAAAATTGAGGTTGTATTTTAAAGGTTTCTTTTTAATTTGTATTGCTTTGCTAAAAGTAAAATCAAATCAGACTTATAAAGTGAAAGCTGGGATAATATCACGGTGAGCAAATTTACAATTATTTAATTACATATAAGAAGAACACTATATATTCTTATGGAACTCTTTCTGTTACAAAAAGAAATGATGTCTTTTGTATCTATGGGCAGGTCAAGAATCTTTTTAAACCTGTCAGCTATTTTTATGTATTTGTGTTTCTCCCTTGCTCTTTTTTACTATAAGCCCTACTTTAACAACTTATATTTTTTAACTGAAGAGATCTGTAAGCTCCCTAGTTATTAAAATACATATTCTAGTATTTCAAATAAATGTATGTACCTATCTTTTTTCTTTCCCTTACTAAGTTTTGGTTTCTATTCCTAGCTCCCACTCACTCAGTCTCTTTTCTTTCTATATCTTTCTGTACATAGCAGCCAATTGTCAACTTTTAAGTGAGCATATTTTATACAGCACATAAAATATCTTTCTTCTATCCATTTGATTCTTCATTGAAGTTGGCAACAACTGCAATTAGGTTACCCCTTGCCCTGATATACACAATAATTTGCCTTTAATTGTGCCACTAATTACAATTACACTCACAATTACAGTTAAGAAAGTGAGTAGGAGAGGGCCAAAGTACATAAGGTCTGCCCGCATAATTAATCAAGGGCTCTGGAAGCCATTCGAGTTGAAGTTGAAGTTGCTACCACATTTTCTGTTGCTGCCACTGCCTCTGCCACGGCCACTGATTGACTGCCACAAGTGCAATAAAAGTATTTAAATCATGTGACACACAGACGCACAGACAAAGAGGCATGGTGGCAAATTGTTGTTGCTGCTGTTGTGGAAGTTGCAGCTCCAATTGTTGTTATATAAGTGCCAGGGCAGCCGTAATATCCATTTATGCTAATTAAGACACATCGAGTGCCTCTCTGAAGGGGCCAAGGAGTGGTGGGGAGGGGAAAGGTGGGTAGCCTCTGTGGTTGCGGCTGGCCAACATTATGAATGTGCTTGCATTTTATGGTCTTTTTATTGTTTTATGTGTTTCGTGTGTATATTGTCATTATTAATGCCATCATTGTGCACATTTATAACATTTATAGCAAATACGAGTATTTCATGTTTGCGACAATTTAAAACATTTTCAACACATTTCAACGCATTTGAATAATACTTACTTTTGTGGCCAGATATCACAATTGATGCAATGAGCCTATAATGCAGCATTCAGCTTGGCTATGAGGATAAAAAATCTTTAGAACTTTTTCGGCACACCATTAACTCGAGCTAAAATTTCAATAAACAGAGAAAAAGACCAATTTTTTAGAAAAAATAGAGAAATATATAGACAAATTTAGCTTTAGTATATTCGAAAAGAAATCTGAAATTCGTTTTTGAAATATCTATATTTCTTCAGATGCAATCTAAGTTTCACTTACAAAAAAAAATCCTAATTTTACAAATAAGTTTAAATAGATTTAATTATGCTTGTTTTATATAAACTTTTTAAATTCTGAATTTTAGTTAATATCTTACTTTAGATCTGTTATTAAAGAGTAGTTGAAAATACGTAGATTCTGAATAATTGAAGCCATTTGACAATTAATTCAAACATGTAGCCAAATATTAATTTCCACTTTTAATTGAAATTTGTCGACCAATTTTGCAATGGCAAATAGCGTTTTAATACCCTAAGTCTGTCAAATGAAAGGAGTAAAAGGGTACATTCATTTGGTTGGAATGCTTGTAACCATCTGTAGATAGAAGCTCAGACGTTGTAAAGTATGTACATTTATATTAACGTTTGAATGTAGATAATTATTATAATTATAATCAGCATTCATCTTAAATACTGTAAAAGATAAAGATAGAAATTTTGGGAATTCAATATCTATTTTTGAGATAGATTAACAGGATTTAAAATTACTTCTTCATCCAGAATTAATGACATATGCTAATGTTATGTATACGTAAATTTCTAATTATTCTTGAACTTAAAAGTAAACACTAAACGTATATGAAAGAGAATGTAAATAGAAGTGACCAATATATAGCTGAGTTAATTACACAGCATGTTTAGTCGATCATTTTTCTCTATCACGCTTTTACTTGTTGTGTGGTTCATTGTTGTGAATGAATTGAAATATTTTGTCTGACCGCAGGCTAATGGTCGAGTAATCCCCAATATTTTCAGCATCAAATGCAAATACTTAATATTTCGCTCACAATGTCCCTCATTCTCTCTCTCTCTCTCTCGCATTTTCACGCTTTCTCACTCTTTCTGTGTCTGCCTCTAAAAATTGCATAAATATATAAATTCATTTGGTGTAGTTAACTTTTAGCTCGTAGTCTTTCACGCAAATAATATCCAAGTGATTTAGAGAGACTCACATGTGGATGTGGGTGAAAAGCCGCAAAAACTATTTTTTGATTATTTTAGTTGACTGCTGCAAACTGCGGCTTAATTGTTGTTGCCAACAGCCAACAGTCAACAGCCAACAATAAGCGGAAGTTTGCGGCTTTTCGAATAGTTTGAGGTGTGAGGTAAGAGCTGTGTGTGTGTGGTTTGTGTGTGGTCTGTGTTGTGTCTGCTTTGTACTCATAAGTGAATCTCTGCAAAAATGTGAAATTCAAAACCAGTGAGCGAAATGTCCACAACATCATCATCAACACTGACATCTTTGGCAGCTTCCAAATCAAAATGCAAGTCAGGCGTCCGCACACTGGGGTTTCCTTGGGTGGGAGGGCGTTGGCAAAGTGGGCGGGACTGTTGCCTTTTGTGCCTTTTGAAAAACCATTAAATCCGCAAGCAAAGTCAAGCAAAGCAAAGTAAAGCAAGTGGAAGATGTCCAAAGCTTTCAAGGTAAGGTGCATGCAAGTATGCTATACTTTTTTATGACAGTTTTTCAACACGTGTTTAGTATTGTAAACAATTTGATGTGACTTGAAAGACGAAACGCACAAGCGTACCACACACATATGTGACCTTATGCGTAGAGCACATATGTGCACAACCTGAGAACGATTTACAAATACCCTGTAAACTTAACAATATACAAAATATTGTAATACTAAACTCTTTGAAAATATTTATCAAAGTTTTCCCAATAACTTTTCAAACTGAACTTTAGAAAGTTTTCAAAATATTTTAGGTTTAAGATAAATAAATAAAGCCATCTCTTGCTTCAGATTTAACTTCAGATATGTTAAAATATATTTTCAAATTTTAAAAATGCACACTATTCACTTTAAAGCAATATGTCATGTTAGATTTCCCTTTAGACATTATAAAACATGTTTTCTAGGTTAATTTAAAAGCAACCTCTCTGTATTTGATAAATTTTTAAATAATCTCTAGAATTTTAAAAATTATTTGATTTAAAAATACTATTCGGAATTCACTCAACTCAATTTTTAATTTCATTCTCAGCTCATTAAATCTCTCTACACTTCGCTCTAAATTTCTACAGGACTTTCTTTTTTTATAGGGTATAGCAACTAGAAAAAATGTCCCATGAGAAGGAGCTGAATAGATATTTGTATGTGCACACATACAAACATTCTTGCACATTTCCATTTCTATGCCATGTACATTTGACGTTGGCCTAGTTTTCCATTCCTCGCCTAACAGTTTTGGCACGTTTGAAAGTGATTCAATAGCGATGTCGATGGCTACAACAGGCTGGACATTCCGTAAGGCCATGTCCAATGCTGGACAACAGGACAAGAGGACTTCGCATTGCATTGCATTTGAATTTTATCACATAGTACATGTTGAAATATTCAAACTGTCAACGTTTTGAGCTTGAATTAGTCGAACTCAAACGGAACGTGTTTTCGCTCGTATCATTTTCTCATATTTGTCCATGGATTGTTTATATATAATACTATTGAGATGACATCAACATCGTACATGAAATGTCAATTATTGTACAATATTTGAATTTGCCAATTTCAAATTGTGTTCTATCAACACAAGTGAATGGGTTTCTGATTTTGATGGTGTTCTTTATTTACTTTGCTTTTGCAATTTAAAGTTAATCATTGAAACATACGTGTGTATTTGATATCCCAATCAAAGAAACAAATCAAAACATTTACAATACTAAGCAAATATTACCCAAAACCCTTTTATTAAAACTTCTATTAAAGTCAAGTTTTTGTTTATTTTAATAGTAAAGCTTTCTAAACCACTTTAAAGCTGATCTTAAAAAGTCTTATTTAGACAGTGTGTTAAATTAAATGTATAATAAAAATAAAACCAATAT
Source organism: Drosophila neotestacea (assembly GCA_035044365.1). Classification (NCBI taxonomy): domain Eukaryota; kingdom Metazoa; phylum Arthropoda; class Insecta; order Diptera; family Drosophilidae; genus Drosophila; species Drosophila neotestacea. The sequence continues at coordinate 516,287 of JAWNMD010000566.1, forward strand.
TTAACTACTTTTTTATTATGTAATTAAATGTAATTAATTGAAAAGATATTAAGACAATAACTAAACTTTAATTTGATTCTAATTCTTAAATATATTTTCTTAATGTTTAGCTACAAAAAACATGCCACTCAAACTCCAACTGCAACTTTGTTAAAACTGTACAAATTTTCGGCTTATCTTTCTTTTACAACAACTTATTATACTTTGAAAAAACTGAACAAATTTCAATGTGGTTAATGTTACATATATTTACAACAATACTTTGTTAAAACTGAACATATTTCCTTGGGGTGAAAACACTTTGGATAATATTTATTTTATTATGTTAAAAATAAAAGCGAAATTAAAGCAAATTAATAATTAATTATAAAAATTAAATAGATTAAAAACTCTCTTTTAAAATATCAAACCATTAAAAAGAATAGTAAAAAAAATTATTTTTATAAAATATGATCTCAGCATGTTAATAATGGGCTCGTCTAGCCAGTTAGATACTGAAGATTTGTGCCGCACCTGAGTGAGTTTAACGTTAATAGGCGAATCTCCGCCAGGGAGTGCGAGTTGTGGCATGCCACATAACACACACGTATGTGTGCGAGAGATCATAAGTCGTATTTGCTGCTCGGGTGTGCAAAAGGAGAGTCAGATCAAAGAGCAAACCTGTTGGACATGCAGTAAAAACAGTTTGAATAGAAGATGGAAGAGGAGGATGTTAGTGTTCTGTATGTGGCAAGATCACTAACCGAGGAGGAGCATATGTGACCACACGAGACTTGTGTTTGCTGTGGGGCAACAACTGTCTCCTCCTCCCAAAAGCAACCCAAAGCATGTTTTGGTTATGTTTCTTCTTCATTCTATTTTTTTATATTCTTTTTTCCAGTCAACATTCTTCTTTTGACTGAGTGCAGCGAGTTCTCGCCCTCTTTGAGCTCCCCTTGCCCTTTGGCTGTCTGCCAGCAGCCAGTCAAGCGGGTCGATCTTTTGCCAGTGGATTGGGAGTCAAGTTCATTGCACCGCCAACTCTGTCTGGTGCCACGTCTGTGGTTCATTTGGCCAACTCACGTGTCTACATACGTTGTGCAATTTCCCATTTATGCTACGCTCTGTCGTCGTTTTAACATGCAAAAATTATGCATCTTGATTGGCGGCTCATATAAATAAAAATGAGAAAAGCAAGAGCAAAAGGAGTGAACTGCAATTTTGATTAATTGCACATTTGCTAGCGCCACTGTCAACTGTCATCCTTAATAACCTGAAACTGGCTGCATATCGTTTTTGGTTTATAGTCTTTTCGAGAATTAACTAAAACAGTTTCCCTAAAAAATTTAATATTTTCTTTAGTTTTCTCAAACCTAACAAAAGTCTAGGTTACAGCTGCTGCCTTTTTTCAAAGTCCAATTGCGGGAAAGTTACGAAATCAACGGGCATCGGGAATTCTGGATATTTTAAAAATGTCGTAGTTCTCAATGTTACCAGTGGCGGCGCTTTGTAGTTCCCAATGTGACCAGTAGCAGCGCTACTGGCAATTTATAACACAACGCTCGAATTTCATAGCTGGCAATTTGAATTTAGCACTCGAGTTTCATAGCTATCAGCCTTAACGTGTGCACAGCAGCGCAATATCATAGGAAATTTATACATATCCAAGACGCAGCCTCATAGTTTATTTATATTATAAAATATCCCTGGCCGGCATAATAGCTAAGACACACACCACAGCAATGGCGCCATTTCCCTTGTAGATTTTTGTTTAAGCGCGTTATTCAAATTTAATACAAATATAACAGATTACATTAAATCAATTCATTCATTATAAATTAAATAAGATAAAATTAGGCCCTTACTGAATTGAATAGACTTTTTATACATTTTTTCCCCACCACAAAAATAATATTTGAAAAGAGGAAAAAAATGTAATAGAAAGTGATTAACAGACTCTTTTTTGTTGAAATAGAAAATCATTTAATTTATTGCAAACATGTTATAAAAAGATAAATGCATTAAAGGTATTTCAGAAGTTGCTTGATTAGCAGTATTTGCTCTTGAAATCGTAGTCCTCATCGCAGCTGCCAGCTGAATTGTTGCCTAGTAATTGATCCTTGCAGCCATGATGCAACCGATGCACATCCGAGTCAAAACATTCATCATGCAAACGCTTGTCACGACTCTTACTACGCTGACGCTGATGATGTCGTCCATGGGCATGGGAATGAGAGTGGGAATGACCATGTCCATGTGAAATAGAATGTGAATGATTGTGCTGATGACTTCCCGTTGTGTGATGATGTGTTGGAGTCGGACTGAGTTCACGTGGTGGTCGACAATGACTAGAAGGCGGCACGGGATCGTCGTAGCGTGGACAGGGATGATCACCCACAGGTGAGGCAGTCTCAAAACGCTTCGACAACAAAGTAAACTCTTGGTGGGCAGAGCAAAGCGCCTGTAGACGATGTAAGAGATCTGTCTCTGGAAGATCTCGCAAGTGTAAAGTGCGAGCCACCGATGTGCGGAAGGATTGCAAATGGGAAAGACGTTGATTGGCATCCGACAATTGGGTACTGAGGCGACTGACATCATCTCGCAAAGACTAAAAGAATGGAAAAGAAATAAGTCTGACTTAATAAAGTATTTATCAGGGAACGTAATTTGTTAAGCTATTTTTTGACCTTTATTTAAACAGTCCAGAGATGTATAATATTTTTTTAACTCACATTAATCAAGGCTTCATCGCGACAGCGTCGATTTTGATTGGATTCACAAGATGATTTCATGCGCTCCTTCATTGCATTTAGCTGCGAGAGTAGTCGGGTTTTTTCATCCTCCAAATCGCAGATCTGTGTGGTCAACTCATCGATCTTTCGAGCCCGTTCCAGTGAGGTTATCTTATACTCCACAGCCTCTGCCAGTTGAGCTTTGACCTCAGCTATCTGAGAGCGTGCATCCGCCAGCTGAGCATTGAGTTTGTCCACCTGTTTGGCAGCCTTTTTGGCTCGACACACTGCCTCATCGCGTTCTCCTTGCAACATGCACTTGCCACGTGCTCCATCCTCAATGATGGCCAACTTGCGACGCAGTAGCTCCAAATGGAGATCTCTACGTTGCACCTGCTCCCGTAAAACACGAACTCGTCGCTGCAAGTTGTAGACACTGCTACTCTCTTTTAGGGGTATATCATGACAGGATCTCTCACGTCGCAATTTTCCCTGACCATGATGATGATGATGATGATCGCAGCATCCTTTCTCCATCGCATGATGGGCCACCTCATGCTCACAATGGGCTGTCAAACGTTCGGCACGTTCCAACAAATTATCTGCCATGAGATTAGTATCTGCACCCAAAGCTGGTGGAGCAGAGCATTCACTCCAATTGAGTGCACTCGCCAGGCGCTGCAGATACTCCGACAATCCCATGTGTTCCTTGCGTAGGGTATGAATCTCTGCATGACATTTCTCCAGTCTTTCGCCCAACTCACATTTCTGTGCTTCGCCTGTTCGCAGACGACACTCTGTGGCTTCCTGAGTCTCCTTAAGTTTTTCATGCTCGTTACTTAGCTGATCGCGTAAGGAGTGCATTTGCTGGAGAAGAAAATATTGTACGGTTTATATAACTTATCCATCAATTATTTTATATAATCATCTTAATTTTAAATAACCACAAAAATTGAGAAAAATATTACACAATCGAAAATGAGTGTCTAAACTTTGTATCACATGCACTAGACCTAGAAATCACGTAAGCTAAATGAAAATTATTTTTTAACTTTTATTTTTTCTAGTTTCAGTTTTTTAGAGCAATTAAAATAAACATTAAAATATTAAAAATAAACATAAAGCTAACTCCACAAGGACATCCACATGGAAATCCACAGGGATATCTACATGGACATCCACATGGAAATCCACATGAAAATCCACAGGTAAATTCATATGGAAATCCACATGGATCTTCAAATTGAAATCCTTTTGGATATTCCCATGGAAATATCTCCTGTTTCGAATAATTTTATGCAGTTTTATTACTAAGTGTAGACTCACCGCATGCATCGCTTGGTTTTCGCCTAGCAGCTCCCTTAGTTTATCCTTGATCAGAGTCTCACAGGGCTCTGGAACATTAAGCAAATTGCTGAGACCACGCAGGAATTGCAATCGATCAGCCTGAATGCGATCCAAGTTGTTCTGCAATCGATGGCAGCGGGATTCGAATCCACGTAGTTCCTCTTTCAGTTTCTCCCCATTGATTTCCGACTCGGTTAAACGATCCCGTTGAAGCTGCAAATCTCTTTCGTACTGACGACATCTTCCCTCCAGCTCATGATTGTGATTGCCAGCGCCATCCAGTTGAGCACTTAAACGTTGCTTCTCAATGTTCGCCAGGGACTTGAGATTGAGGAGTTCATTTTCGCAGGAGCTCAACGTATCGCAGGTGGATGTGACTTTGGCCTTGGCCCGCTGTAATTCAATCATTACCTCTTCGGCCCGGGAAACAACACATTCGGGTGTGGCATGACTATTCTGATTGGTTTCACAGACATCCATGCCCAGACAGATGCTGAGGCGACGCAACAGATCATGAAGTTGCGCCTTGGCCTGTTCCTTGTGCGACTCCTCGGCGGCGGCATGTGCCTCAAGATGTTGTATCTTGCAGAGAAGTTCCTTATTTCGCTCATCCGATGAACGTTTCTCCCGCTGAACTGTCTGTATAGTGGAATCACAACGCACTTGCACCGATTGTTCTCGATTCTCCGACGCTTGCAGTCGACTCTGCAGGGATCCAATCAAGGCAGTTTGTCGAGCTGCCTGCGCTCGCAGATTCTCCACATCTGCCTCCTTGCTACACAAGGCACTGCGTGTCTCAGAGAGCTAGGGTATATTAGAGTTAGCAGAGGGTTTATTTCAACTAAGTCAGCATTTTACCTCGCTGGTTAAACGTTCCTTTTTGTAAGACAATGCAGCCAGCTCACTACGGAGTGTGGTCGTCATATCGATGCCATGATGATGTTCTGTAACTGAAATCCCAGTGTTGACACATGATGTATCCAGCTGTGAAGGGTAGAATAGAGAAAAAAGGGTTCACTATCACAGAAAATCCTTGAATTTCTTTGGTCTATGCTGACAGTTAAAAAAAACTACATTTTAAATAAAAAATATGAATTTGGAGACTTCTACATTTATTTAAAAAACTTTTCAACTGTGTCCCTTAGACTCTTCCCTACCAAATGATGATGATGGGGAGAAAGTCCACCACTGAGACCCAAATGATGGTGATGTAAATGATTATCACTTGGCATATTTCGTCAAAAAATTCGACAACTTTCTATGCCAAATGAACCGTCCGATGAAACTGCTCCAAACCAACTGAACTCGTGGCAAGGAAAACTTGCCTCTAAGCCCGTTGCACCACTGGCAACAGCCTAACAACTTGCCCCGTGTTAAAAGGTAACCAGGCATGACAAAAAGGAATTTACTTCAACATAACATCACACAACGTACGAGTATATGAAAATTATGCTCAAAATAGTGTTTGGGGGGATCTCCATAACACAGGGGGACTCGACATAAATGAAAACGAGCTCAATGGCAATAGGAAGGTATGCAGAAGGGTTCTAAAAAGGGATATACTTTGCCAACTTTTATCAGTTTTGGTTTGTTTGCTGTTATTTGGGTCATTCACATGGCACCAAAGGTAATGGCAAATGCAATTCATGCGAACGCACGCACGCCATGTTGAGAGTATGAAACTTTCTCTAGGAACACCTTTTAAGTACAGCACATGCACAGTGAGAAATGGACAAAGAACCAAGGACTACAAATCAATTGCCTTCTCGAAAGCAACTTTTAGAAGTTAGGTAAAGCAATTAAAAACAGTTCAGATTCAACTGTTATTAACAAGTACATACTCAAAATTGATCAGAGTTCAACCTCTTAAAAATTTAATAAAATATTGAAATTTAATGAGTTTGAGATCCAAAACATTTAACAAAAAAACTGGTGAAGGTTTGATAATTTTTACTTTTTCAAGTGAGCCAATTTTAAATCTACACAAAGCTTAGACCATGATAAAAACCTCAGATAAACACTTCCAAGTTTTTAATAAAAGAAGGAAATCCAGATTACACAGAATCTACAAAGTTTGTAACCACTGTGCGCTCGTTTTATGCAAATCACATATCAGTAACTATCACAAGTTACCCAGGCACAAACAACAACATCAACAAACCATTTAAGTCCCTAACAACCGCATAAATTTCACACTAACAAAAAACAACAAAAGTAAAGTTTTGCTTGTTGATAAGAAGCTCAGTGAATAACATATAACAATGTATCATGCTCAATTTGCCAATATGCATATTATAAATAAATAACATTAGGAAACAACTCTTTTCCTGCTGACGAAGATTTAATATTCTTACACATATTTTCTGCAGGTAGAAATTTTACTAAGGCACATTTATTCAATGTCCAATAAGGTCTCAAATAATTATCCGAATGGTAAACTGACGTAAAATGTATATCAACTATTGTCAAATCTATCAAATAAAGCTTATGTGGACATTGAATATGTGGGCCTAAGATTATTAAATTTGTTAAAAAGAGAAATAAATTTAATTTAATACTCCTTTGTAACCTTTCACTTAAATATTATTTTTTTTTACGCATTATTCCACATCAATATTTACAAAAGTTTAATGAAAATAATATTTTTGAAAACCATTTTTTTTAATTGTTGAATTAATTTATGATCAAGACATGTAAAAGTCGGATTGGTTTTGAGAAAACTTACCATAGTGTTGAATGTCTAGTCACTAGTACTCTAAGCACCCCTAATGTATTAGATTTTATTTTACATATTTCGTTTACTTTTGTAAATAAATAAATATGCAAGTTTGAAGTCTTTTGACCCTTGGGACTTGCAACTTTCACGAGTCAAATTTTTTGTTATTTTGGCATGATTTTAAGTTATTTTTAGATGATCGCATCTTTCATCCTGCAGTGGCAAATTAAACTAAACTAAACAAATTAAGAAACTTGCTTGCTTTAAGAATTTATACTGCAACTATACCTCAACAGAAATCAAAAATACCCTTTATAAGAGCATAAAAAACAGATTCAAATAAACACATAAAATTCCAACCAATGTTTTTATACCATTTATGATTATGGAATTTGCGAATATGGCAATTTGTCACACGATTTGAGCACTCGTATCGTTAATTTTATACAATCAAGGAGCACATTAACGACAGTCACAGATATCGCCGAGACTTACCATTGGAGCATAACAGGATTTGGAGGTGGTGATGGGAGGTGTCGAGATTCTCTGTGGAGCTGGTGACATTGGCAATGACAACGAATTGCCGCATAAGAGCTCAAAGACATGCCAATCCTCTGGTGTATTGCCATTTGTGCCGGGCCTCAGATTCGCGGGCATTACGACAACTACTTATGATACTAACGATATACTTATACACACGTGCTTAATTCCGATTTCAGCCCGTTGTCCCAGTCGAAAAATTCTATACTACTTATTTTCTGGTATTTGGCAACAGTAAATACCCAAGCCTGGCAACACGAACCGTCTAAACGTCTACACAAGCTTACAGTTGCCAGGCACATCAATAACGATACATTGAACCAGATGGGCGGGACACCTAAACATGTGGGCGTTACTAAGGAAAGTCTGGATCAATCAAATCGAGTCGAGTCGAGTCGAACTGATGCTCAACACCTAATAGCATAATTTGGCAGTTATGCTACCCTTTAACATGCTTGCAACATGTACAGGGTATCACAAGAGCTTTAGGCTTCCGCCAGGCAATCAGGTAAATCGTTTTTCCAACGTAATTTCATTGTCGCCGTCTGGCGGCATTTCCCTATTGCATTTTCCCATTTTCCCAGTCCAACAAGACAGCCTCGACAGGGAAATAGAAGGCTTGATAAATGAATATGCTGAATGTAAATGTTGAATCAAAGTTGTTTGAGTTGTTGTTTGACTTAGCAAAGAATTTGCCTTCGATAGGGCATGAATATTGTGGAGTTTGGGGTTAATTTTATGAATTTTAAGTTCCATTATTGGTTTATTGGTTTGTTACGGTTGCCAACACAATTCTGACATGTGTATTTACATTTATAGTAATTACTGTTAAAATACTTGCAATACAGTGTTCTGTCATCTTTCTTTTTATTTCCTGGAGGCATTTCCTCTTCTGTTTGTTTAAAGCATTGAACTGAAAATACAAGGATAAGTTGAACAAAAAGTAAAACACAGAAATTAATATAAAACTCACATTTGCTTAAAACTTTTCACAATATCCGACAGAACCTTCTTTTTAATCTCTTTTATTTTTTCTGATACCATCATCCACATCAGATTGATCATAATGGTTTTGTGGTAACTCACACTGACAATTCGCCTGTTGACCCCCACTGCAGATGACAACTGGATGGGGTTTATATGGAGCACCCGTGCAGGTAGGACACCTTGATCAGATAAAGTTTTTAGAAGTTAATAAGAACAAAATTACAGAGTATCTACTCACCCATCATAGCGTACAAGGTAAACGACTGGAGGCTTAGGATCACTATCTGTTCTATATAAGCAAACGAGACGACTGGCAACAAAGAGAAGGGGCAGAAAGAGTAGAGAGCTGAGTAAAAGACCTACCCAGAAGCCATTCTGTAATTAGATTGATTAATTGGTTAATAGGTAAATATTAATAGCTCAATATTGGAAGTATGCGTATTTACAATGGGATCGATCAGCTGTTGACATGCGTATTTAATGCCGCGATCTTGAATATAGGCTAGAGGCTTGCAGGGACCAACGTTTTCCTGGAGCTCCTTAATCGTCATAGTAGTATAGGTATCAACCTTTTCATGCATCGATTCGGTTAGATTTTTTCCAATCGAATATATAAAGTCGTTACCGCGCTCATTGATAAACTTCTCAGTACGTTGAATAGTAGCTATTAACTTTTCCAGCTTCTCCCCAAAATTCTTCGAACTTTCACCAACCAGGAGAGCATCAAGTTTTGGTACCTTCTGTCTTATAGCATCAATACATTGATGAATTGTATGGTCAATTCGTTGCAATTCTTTAATTTCGCGGTAGACAACATTCCCAAAAGTACAAACAGAATAAAGTCTTGTACCTTGCATTCCACATCCCAACGGATTTGGCTTATAAGCCTGGGTGATCAAAAAGTCATATAAATGTCCGCCCATATTATAAACAGTCGGAGACGATAGTTCCTTGCACAGATGTTCCGTAAATGATTTACCCCGATAAGGATATAAATCGTAAAGTGTTTTATTCAGCAGATCCAACTCTTGTATCGTTATCAATGAAAAATCTGATGTATTTGCCATAAAACTTGACCACTTAAATTCATTCACATCTCCAATGTCCAATTCTGATAGTCGATGTGTGTCATAAAGATTATATTCTTTCAGTAAATCAAATATATGCTGATCTTCCCTACATCCACTGAGAATGTCTGTCATTTGTCCTTTACTCGATACAGCAGATTCCAATTCTTCGAGACGTTTACAGGTTGCTTGATATGTCACCATTCCAAGAACATAATAAAATAGTCCAATGAGCGTTATGAACGAAAATACGCAAAATATGAGTATGATGATACTGAAATGATTTACCAAGAAGATCTCAGTTTGATTTAGACCCTTAACATTTTAAACAACTTACAATATCATGCAATTAGATCCAATATTAGTCTTTCGTACAAATAACCCACTAATAAGGCTAAATATTAATGAGATAATTATCTGAAAAGTTAAGAACGAAATACGAATAAATACTAATGAGATAATTATCTGAAAAGCTAAGATTTAGAATTGTGTATATAATTAAAATTAACAATACCTAATTCAAGTGTCATTTTAAAGATTACTGAAAGTTGCATTAAAATTTGATAGTAAACATAAAATATGGAATCAAAAAGAAACAATACAGATTGTTACATTTTGTTGTAGATTGATAGATGGATCCTCTTGAACTTACCAAGAATAATACTAGGCAAGCAATGTTAGTAAATATTGTTCGATCCGTTCCGAATCTGTGGTTAATGTCATCAAATGAAGTTGCAACACTTAAAGCCCTTAAATGAATATCACTCATAGCAGCATTAATAATGTTGCTGATAGAGACATATTCGTTATAAAACTGATTAGCTGAAAAGGAAAGCTTTTCCACTAATGGCGGAATAATTGGATCAACACTCTCCTTTATTGAGTCGCCAACCATCTTTAAACGTTGCAGAGCTCTTTGGGGTATTTGAGCCAAGTTCTTGTTAACTGCATCTTCCATGGGCACTAGATATATTGTGGCATTTGGCATCTATAGAAGAATAAAGTAATTTCTGACATGAACAATATACATATACTGGGATTCACTTACGTCATCGAGGTGCAGACATTTTGAGGTGTCTATTATCGGGATTTTATGCTTAGCTAGAAAATCGGGACATTCTTTCAATTGACATATACTCATTGACATATAAATTATATCACGCTTTATTCCCCTCAAATCTATAAGAATGTAAATTAGAATACAATGTACATATAAGTTTGATATAAATATTAATTTACTATCTCGATACATTGAGGTATAAAAGCGCAAGTCCTTCTCATTCTTTTCAATTAACTTTAATATCTTAATCGCTTGAGGCATATTTACTAACATTCTTTCTAGTTCTGTTAAAGCATTTCCATCAGATGTATCGACAAGATCCAAAAATATATGCTTATGCGCCTCTGTTGAGTGGAATTGTGTGAAAAATATATAGAAATATATATGAATACATTAATTATCCATACCGTCTGCCTCTTCAGTTACTTGATCCTTCAATGTCTGAAAGTTTTTGACAAGCAAATGATAAAGGTGCGCATCAACGTCCTTTAAAAAGGCGCATGTATCCTTGCTACCTCTTTGCATTCTCTCGCTGCTATGTACAACATTTCGACTCATCAGTTTATGACTCAGCATCGTTATAACAAATGCCAGCCTAAGCTTAGGTTTGAAGTTAAAAGATTTATCTATTTATAAAGTCTGGACTTACACTAGTCCAAGGATTATCAAAAGCAGCACAAGACTGTATATGATACGCTTTTTATAAGATGACTTCTGTTGACATGGTGGACAGGGTTTCTTACAACGCCAACAGCAGAAACAACAATAAGCAACCCTGTGATTCAATTGTAAAATTAAAAAATCAGAGGGTAATTGGAACACACTATAATATAATTTGCCAAGTCCCATTGTGATATAAAGCCTAGTTACACTCGTGAAATAGCCAAGGAATGAAAAAATCCATAAAAAAGACAGCGTGAACATTTTCGGTCTTATTTTTTATATGGAGCTTTTCATTCTGCGGCCATATCACAAGGAGTGTAACTTGTCAACAGCAGAAATAAGAGGAAATTTATAAACCTATTTTTCGTGGAGCAATTATTTGATCATGTCGTTAATTTTTCGTAAAAAACTTCTAAATTTATCATAGTATCAAAGTAAATAACAACAAAAAATTATACAACTAAATTATACAATTGTTTACTTACGCAATAAACGGCATGACAGTAACAAGGACAAGAAGCGGGAATATCCATAATATAATTAGGACTTTGTTTTCGGCCAGCAGTTTCATCCAATCGTTTTCTTCATACTTTTGGCCCAAACTAAAAATGGTTGAATTCGTACGCTTAACATAATCTACATAAAGATCGATATCGATAGAGATGCAACACACAGAAATCGATTAATTTCAAAGTAGCATACCTGGCAACAAGTACGATGTGTTTCTGATAGCTAAAAAATCAAATAAAGCATGTGTAAAATCAAATACAGGATCCAGTCCCATTTGAGTATATTCACGCTCTTGTGTATATTTCACATTCGAAACGTATTTCTCATATTGCACGGCTGGGAAGTGCAGTTGTCCCAACTGTTCGTGAACAGTACCATGTCCTTGATAACCCTGGCGCCATGGTTCTATCTGTTCTTGTCCAAAAACTAGGCCAATGAATATGATTACGCAGAAAGCACTTGTGGCCAGATTAATATTCCTGTGTTGAAATCGCTTCAACTTCATTTTTGAGCCCAACTCAGGTTTAATGGTATACTAATTATTATATTTAGTAAAAAATTTTACATTAATTCTGTAATAAATAATTATATTCGAATATCGATTACGTCTGAATTTTAAAAATATGAAACTTTTTCAGAGATACAGAGTTCCTTCAGCGCCAAGACAGGATCTGTTGAAAAACTAAAGCTCACCTCTAACTTGGATCTGTGCTCCTATCTGTCTATTTGTATACACTCTTGGGTAAAACATTGAATAAAGTATCCTTAAAGTATGTTTTTATTTTTTTTTTAAGTAAAATTATAGTCAGTAACTGTGTGGAAAAATTAAGACATGTTTGTCAAGACGTAAACCTTATTATTATGACCAACTTAGCAAAGGTTCGTTTGATATAGTTAAAAATTTCAAATATTTCAAAACAAATATATATATATATTAATACTATATAAATCATAGCTTAACTATGTTGATACGATCAATTTATTGAAATCAATTATATATGTCTCTTTCATAAATTGTAGTTAAATGACGAAAGTAAACCTGATGCAAGGGATACATCGGAACCAGATATTCCATGCGTTGATTACGCTTTAAGGCACATTCAAGGTAAGGCAGATTTTCATTATACTTTCTTGTATGACACTCCTCGGATCTGCCCTGATTAAACAATTCTCTTCGGAGACCAATAAAGTAACGTGATCTATGCTGTTGATAAGGGCCCAGCCAAGCATCCCAATTGTTATTTATTTCAGTTCTTAGCCATTTCCTTACTTCGGGTTTATTATATATTGACGATATTCGAAAGCACACAGTGGAAAGTTTGGAGCTGTAACAAAAAGTGTTATTGGTCTCGATTTCCATGAAAAGTTGAACTTTATGTACTTACGCTGTGTAGTAGTTGATGCGTATTTTCGATGGCCGAATCCTCTTTTTAATGTCATTTATTGCTAACGTTGTTAAGTTAGTTGATTGAATTTTAGTATCAGTAGCGTTTTCAGTAACATTCTTTTCAAAATCATCATTTTTTGCAAGCTGTCTTGGCTGTTGTCCCGGATCTAATTTGAGCTTTTTCTTCAAAGTAGCAAAATAACCATTTTTTGTATTTTCTTGATTTAATTTCCATCCTAAGGAACCAGCTTTTTGAGTTTGAGCCGTCGTAATATGATTTTTAGTTCTGGGTATTAAGCGTATTGGAACTCCGTTTGCATCGCCCAGTGTTGTCAACTATAACGAAACGAATTTCCAGTGCAGTAGAGCAACAAGAAAGTTACTTTTATAATATTAATAACCTACGATTATAAGAAAAGCAATGTTGAAATAAAATATTAGCTTAACCATTTCTGTATTTAAAAAGAAATGATTGCGAGTATCCTTCAAATTGAGTTAATGGTTTTTGGCAAACAAATATTAAATCAAATTATACTTATTGAAGTAAAAGTGTTTGTAAACTGTAACTAACAAAAATAGAACTTTTGGGCATGTTCCCAAAACCAACTTGATCTCTGATCATTTTTACGCACTCTTCCTATTTGAGAACAAGACATTGACAGAAATATCAAATTATCTGTGATTATGGAATGCTGTGTGCTTTGACGTGATTCTAATCAATAATAAAATTTTATACTTACCGTTTTTTAGTATTTTTGTTCATAAACTTTTTAAAATAAAGGTTCATTGTCTGCTAACAAATAAAATTATTATTACTCTCGTCCTTGAACTTGCTTGCACAGAAAAGCACAAAAATTAAAGTATTACACTCTTATATAAAAGATGAAATTTATAAAAATATTGTTTAGAAAACTTTAACAACTTTTACTTCAAACATCATTCACAATCAACAGACACATAAAAACAGATATATTAAAAAACAAAAAAAAATCGAAAAAATGGAGGAGGAAACAACGCCTGAAGTGGAGGGAGAATCTGATCTAATGGAGAGTATTACCTATAGCGAGGAGTATGGCATAGCGTTTCCTTTGCCAGCACATGAGGATGAATCCCTCTGTCGGGATGAATATCTAAAGAAACTATTCGAAGAATACGAACAGGATGAGGTCGTGGCAGCACGGAGGACGTTTGCAAGTGAATCCATGTCCAGGCACCGCAGAACTGGAACTCCAACTGGAATTGGAAATGCTGAGGCCATGGCCATAATTAGAATGCTTAGAAAGAATCGAAAAACTGTTGAAATTCAACCGACCGAGTTTAAAATGACACTTACGGCGGCTGAGAAACAGATCATCTTTAAAAACTTTCTCGTTCAGTTTAAAAAAGACGCTGTTGAATATCTTTCGGTTAAGTTGAAAAAAAGCTTGGAAGTATTTGTAAATATTTGGCCAGGAGAGCTCACACAGATACCCTACAATCTCTTTCATTGGTCTGTTGAACACTTTGAGGCTCGCTGTCGTGTCAATCAACTCTATCTGGATGTGCTAACAATCGAGAGAAGCGAAAAGGATTTAAATTGTGCCAAGTTCTGTACGGATGTTAATGAGATTATACGACTACTTGATGCGATCAGGAATGATGTACGTTTGGATATGGATCTTTGCCAAGGCTCCATTGCCCTAATGAAGTGAGTTGTTGTCTTAAAAGTTGATTTTAATATTGGGTTTATCGCTTTTTTTTGTCTATAGAGATTCGAATTATGATCAGAATGCCAAGTGGATATTGGATCTAGAAAAAAATCGAGATATTCGTTCAAAACTGGCATTAGAAGTGTTTGCTCAGCATGATACCAAGGATAAACAATTCCGTGAAAGTCTCCAAATTTCCGAGAGTAAAGTAAATGACGGTATGTGAGATACCTCGGAATTGATATCCTTAGAGTTTCCTATAATCTCCCATATAAATCACAGCTTATTTGCCCATCGAGTTGCGATATCGCATTAATTGGGTACGCAGCAATGGAGAGCAACATTTGATATGGTTGCAGAAAAAGGAGAAGGTTCTGCAGGATGAGCTAGATGAAATAAATAATCAAATGAAAGGAGATAAGTTGGCACACGAATTCAGGGACTATGTCTATCAGTATGAGGTTGATAAGTATAGAGTTTCCATTGCCAAATGGGAAGAACAACTTGAAGTTGATATGGAGAGCATAGAACTGAAGTGCTCCGTAACGCGTAATCTTTATTCTAAGGCCAAAGATGATCTTAAATTCTGTATGGATCAGGTAGAAATGTTTAAGCAAAAAGTTGCCCAGGTCCTGGAGCTAGAAGAAGAAGAGGAACACGTAAAGCGCTCTCAAGGATATCGTCGTAGTACCAAAATCTCAGTGAGTCTTAAATAGTTTTGTGTATTATTTACTGTCTTTAACTAATCTCTATATTCCTAGTTCGCTTCGCTGAAAAAACCAAAAAATAAGAAGAAAAATAACAAAAAGAAATAAAATGTATACTAAATTCAAGTCATTTAACAGATATAGCTGTAAAAGTAAATGTGTACATATGTCAGAATTGTGTTGGCAACCGTAACAAACCAATAATAGAACTTAAAATTCATAAACTTTACCCTAAACTCCACAATAGTCATTCCATATCGAAGGGCAAATTCATTGCTAAGCTAAACAAATTTTGATCAAACATTTACATTCAGCAAATTCATTTATCAGGGTTCGCAAGTTGCCTGTGGAGGGAGTTCCTCGGCTGGGAAATAAGGAAAAGAGAATAAGGAAAAGCCGCCAGACGGCGACAATAAAATTATGTTGGTAAAACGATTTGTTTGATTTCCTGTCGGTAGCCTAAAGCGCTTGTCGTCAACTAAACATACGTGTATCCCTATAAAGGGTACCTTAAATTCTGATAAAGGCAAAGTACAATCTGTAAAATCGATACTATCTTAGAATATTATATACAAGTTTATAACAAGTCAATTAAAGCTGAAAGTCAAAAATAAATGAAAACGAAATATCAAAAATTCTATAGAAAGTTATAGTTGAAAGAATTGTTTCTTATGTTAAATAAATATCTAAAATAATTATTACAGATTATTAATTGTTAAAAGTGTTGTAAAATCATGAATTTTAAAATTATTAAATTATAGTTAATGTCAATCTGTTTTTGACAGAAATATAGGATGTTTTTTATAGAGAGCAATAAGCTTTCAGGTTCTTAAATGGGGCCCAGGCAATCAGGTTGCCTCACATTGCCTCAGGTTGCCACACTCTGTTGTCCATTTATCGCATTCCTCTTTGCCACATCCCATTACCAGGGCTATAAATAAAAGTTCTTGACGTCGTTTCTGGCAGAGCAAAGGGCTTGCGACCCGGTTTTCCAATGGTTGTGGCTGTGGTTGTGGTTCTGTCTGTGGTTCTCGCTGGGCTGTGATTGTTCTTGTTCTTGTGGCACGGCTGATGGCGAGGCGTGCTGCATTTTGCTGCTTGCCTGATGCAGTTTCTAATCGAATCGAAACCTTCCACTTTATTTGATATGCCTGCAGGTGTTTTGAGGTGCCTGCAGGCACTGCAGGTGTTTTGAGGTGCCCTTTGTTAGCTGAAATATCATTCGAAATTATTATCATTTGTGTGCGAGTGTGAGTGAGAGAGTTTGTCTGCCACATGCAACACACAACTTGCAACATGGTGATTTCTGACTGCCTTGTTGTGCTGTTCGCCTATTGGAAATTGTTCCGTTAAAATCTGTGCGCTGCCGCAAAATGTTGCACAGCAGCAACAGCAGCTGCAACATAAAGGGCCACCACACATGAGCCATCCCGCTCGCACGCAACAAAGGGCTCGAAATGGGCGATGCACCGATTGCTCTCTCCCTTTCACTTCTACTCCTGCAACTCTCAGTTCTCCTGCTCTCCTTGTCTGGCCCGCTCAACATTCCCACATTTGTTTAGAAATTCTCATGAAAGACTGGGGAATGGTAATGGAAATGTGAGATAGCTAGCAAGCAGGGCAAGCAGTGGAATGGGAAGTGTGGAGAGTGGAGGTGTGGTGGTTATGCTGCGCCTATGCTCGCTCACTCTCTCTCTGTCACCTTACCTCGCCTTGCTCTGTCTCTCATGCCATGCAGCATATGTCTGTTCTGCACTATGGGGCATTTGACCAGTCTTTGAGGTCAATATTAATAACTCAACAGCGAAGCGAGATATTTTGGTCTAGTTTTTTGCATTAGGCTTCTAACATCAATAGGAAGCTGTCCCAGCCAAATGGGCGTGGTAACGAATGTTGTTAAATTTATTAATTTTGGACACTTTTAAAATGCGCTCAAAACAGTATAATTTTAAAGCACGTGCTTCACTGTAGCGACATCTGTGTTCATCAGCTAATAACTACGTTGTGGCGCCCTCTACTTATATTTCTAAAAACCAAAATTGAATATCAATCTTTTGTGAACGCGTTGCATTCAAAAGTTTTTTTAATTGGCGACTTTTAGAAAATGGGTTTTGGCCTCATAAATTGGTCAAATGCCCCATAGTGTTCTGTTCTGTTGCTTGTTCTGTTTGTCGTATCGTTGCGTTGCTTATGCTGTTCGCCTGTTTGAGCACACCATCGAAATTTCACATGTTTTCCCACGAAAAAACGAAGAAGAGGAAGCACAGAATGTGTAACGAAGCAGTGCTTATTGGAGAGATCTGTTGTCCTCTCTGGTATGGGCGTGACTGACGGCCCTCTAAGCAGCGCTCTCCTCTCCCTCCTCTCATAACTGTTCACATCAGCACATTCTGACACACACAACCTCTGGCCGTCTCGCTCTTCGACGCGTTTAAAATGCACACAATCAGCTTGCTAAAAATGCTGGGCGCCGAAATTTTCACTCGAAACTGGGACCAACCAATAAAAGAAAAAGGAAAACAAAACACGTGATTTTGATTGATTTGATGATTTAAATAGAAAACTGAATAAATCCGAAATTAGATAAAATAAAGCTGCTTCTTTTGATATACATATTGTTCATGTAGACCCACTGGGGGCCTACTTCCTTCAAACGTGATCCTAAAAATCTGGGAAATTCAGGAAAACTAGAGAAAATTCCACAAAAAATCTGTGCAAAGTTTCAGCCAATTCTATTTTTTTGTCCCATAAAAGAGTGAATATTGAAATTCAATAATGGAAAGTGGGGACACTCGAAAGTGGGACACGTGGTGCGCCATCTCTTGTTTGTTAGCGCCGCCACTAGCAGTTCTTGTCCTAGATTGGAAGTACGGAATTTTTTCCCACACAAAATGAAGAAGAGGAAGCAGAATTCAACAACAATGCGACAAACGGACAGCAACAGAAGAAGCACACTCACATACACACACACACATACATGAGATCTTTTTTTATTGCATTGAATTTGCTCCCAGGGTCGCTTGCTGGTCGGTTCGTCTCCTTCACACACACACTCGCAGGCACTCATATATATTCAGATACATACATACATGCCTGCATATTATGTATGCTTGCATACATATTGTTTCGTTATTTCGTTTTGACATTTTTCTTTGGGCCAAATTCTCCAATTGATTGCTTGGCAGGGATGCAGACGCATGTAAATAAGAATCTAATTTTTTGTATTAAAATAATCTCTAAAATAAGTTGAGGATATGTTTAAAACATAAAAAGTATAGTGCCGAAAGCATATTCAAGCTTTAAAATTGATTAAATCATAATTCAATTATATTAAGATCTTTAATTAATAATTGAACACATGAGTTGTTCTAAAACTAAAAAGATATAAGTCCTTAAGATTTTTAAATAACTTTTTGCGCTGATCCAAACTTTCTGCAATCCTTTAAATTTAGCTTTTCTCACTACCTGTGGGTGTTCTTATTATTTTTCGACACTAGCGGGGACTGGCTTCCACAGAGATACGATGAAGGAATTTAACATTATTGAAAAGCTAATTTAAACTATTGTTGTGATTTCTTAAATGACAGAATCAAACAGACTTTTTACATTTAAGAAGTGTTCAAAGCTGACCTTAAAGTTCAAAGAATTTTTGAGCCATAATCCTTATGAATATCAATTTTAATAATTTAAATTTTATTACAAACTATCAATTAACTTAAAAAGCTTTTTGTTTCGGTTTGATTCCCTGCTTTTTTTCCATGTTTAAAAACAAACCATTTCTCTTCGTGGCGTTCGACTTAACTTAAATATAAGGGTTTGCGAGAAACCTTTTAACTCCAACTCTGCATGTTTAATTAAGTCTGGTTTCAGCTTCTTCTTTTTCGTTTTTTCAATCATTTTGTTTGGCATTCTTAAGCAATGACCTTTTGTTGCAGCAGTCAAGCACAGTGGTCTTTGACACAAGAGGAGAAAAACATAACTACTTATTTTCATTATAATGATAATAAATTTATATTCCACTTCAATATTTATAAAGTACCAAAAAAAAGTATCCCTTTGTTATTTGATAAATATACTTGAATTCATTATTGTATTAATTGAAATTAGTTTTCGTAAAAAATGTGACTATAGCGATTTTGTCAACCGACTTTATAATAAAAGGTTTCAACAAAGCCCAAAAGCAGAAACTAAATATGTAACGATTGTTCAAACATAATAAAAAATGTCATATATTATATGTTAAAAAAAAGTCTCAGATCACTGTACCTAAGTATTTTTTTTTGGAAATATGCGTCCTTGAAACATTTTTTTTCTTTGGAGAGCGTTCAACTGAGACAATCTGCAAAATGTCAGTCACCTTTGAGGTTATGTGGCTTATACAGATTAGCAAGAAGGGGAAGAGTGCCCCCTCTTTTGGCCTTGACTGCACTTCTAATGGTCCATGGGCACTCGTTAAACTCGGCTCAGATCGATGTTGGAGTATTTGTGGGACGAAGGGGGAGGGCTTTAGGTTTTGCTGTAGCAGTTATTCCAGTTATTGTTAACAGGCATTGACTGCAAATGCCAGTTTCAGTTACTGCACTCCTGGTTCATCAATTCGTTCAAGGATTTTTTCGTGCTTCCAGGGAAAATGCCAATGTCTCTCTCCCTGAGTGTGAGTGTGTATGTTTGAAAAAAGGTCATGAGTGTAACTCATTGAGTGAGGGGATGTGGGAAATAAGGGGAGTATGTGTGTTTTGAATTTTTGGCAATTTGTCTTTATGTGCTCGTCGATCTCATACTAAGCTTTCTGTTATCCTGTAGTCTCAACTCAACAGAAGTAACAAAAAATGCGCTTAAAATGGGGTCAAGTATCAACTTTAACATCCCATATTCCCATTCCAATTCCCAGTCCAACTCAAATATCAAATACAAAACACTCGACGCATTTATCGCTGGCTAAAATTAATGCTCAAGTTTCCTATCACTCATCGAAAAAGAAAAAAAACAATAACAACAAAAAAACTAAAACTCATTGTTAAGTGGATTTGGTTTCTCACAACAGTTCCACTCTCTCCCCACTTTTAGCTCTGTTCCCCTACAACAAAGCTTTTCGTACATAAACTTTTTTTGTCCACTCACACAGGCAAACTCACTCACATACTCACTCATACACACACAATTCACACTCAGGTTAAACGCAACGAAATGAAACGGCGAACATGCCGAGTGAATGTCACGGCGAGAAATCTCTCAAAGCTGCCAGCTGTAATTTCTGTTCGCCTGTTCATTAGAGTCCATGAATTGAAATTGTGTGCGATTTTCGAAATTTGACGGCGACCGCATGACCAATATGGCGGCTTGGGGAACTTGGGTGGTGCTTCTGCCCACTCTCGGTGGTTCAAGGGTTCAATTACACGCAGTGTGTGTGTTGTGAAGCTGGCTAATGGCGCTTGAAATCCATATGCGACTCAAAGTTGAGTGCGCTGCGGTCTGTCTGCTGTTGTCTGGGGCTTTTGTCACCATCGACGTCGCGTCGTTCCGTCGTTTCAATTCGCGCGCAATTGCTTGCGCTTCCAAATGAAAAGAGGCAACAACAAAACTAGAGCAAACGATGACGGCGAGCGACCAAAAAAATTTCGAAAAACAGCATCATTTAGATTTAGACCGGAATAGTATCAGGGTAGCAGCATAGCTTTGCAAGCTCACCGAGACCACGTTGTTTGCCGTTGGAAGTTGAAACCGTTCTCGCCTTATACACAGCTGTCGTCTTGCTCGCACGCGAGCTTTCCACTGTTTCGCCTTTTCAAACGTTCCCGTTAAGTTGGCGCGCATTTTTAAAATGCGCAGTGTGAGCTTTCTTGGTCTCCCCCACAAGTCAATGCCATCTATTTAGTTCATTTGAGTTGATTATGCTCGTGCTACATGATCTAATAAATACAATTGACGAAACGCTTTAAAAGGTTAGGCACCCTACCACAAATAAATATCTAAATTCAAGTGCACAGTTTAACAGGGGTGCTGATAACACAATAAACCTTGACAATGAGTGAGGGTCTCTTCTAAACTAATGTAGGAAATTGTATATTGTGCTGACATCTCTATAAATGGGAACTTGCTAATCTGCTGTTTGGTTTTTTAGTTCATATTCCAAGTAGTTTTAATAGAAATATCAGCTTTAAGTTCTACGAAGTAAGTAATTTGTATGATAACGCCATAAATAAAATTGAACGTAATTTATATGCGGGAAGGGGGCGTTGTTATCAACGTAATGGCGTATTTTTAAATCTTCAAACTACTTTATGTGGGTTGAAATAACATTATAATTAGAAATATCCTAAAAATAAATTAGTCAGTCTTGTAAATTTTAAGAATTCACGTAGAAAATTGTAAAGTTGCTAAAATTAAAATGAAGTTATTCGTTTTGCAATTAAAATCTGAAAATTTTAAATTTCTAACATTCTTTACATGGCAAATATATGCATGTATGCATATTGTACATAGCTACTTACATCAAATGTTCCATTTCAATGTTCCGTTTACTCCTCGTACTTCAACAAACGTTCCGAATTGAAGCATTTTAAGCAAATGTGCAAGAGCGAGATAGAAAGACCACTCTTGCAGGTTACCCATTACTCAGATAGAGTTTATGAGCAGCACCGGCTAACGCTTGTTTCACTCAACAGGCATACTATGACTTTCTCATATAATTATTATTTATTAAGCTCGACAATATGAACAAAAATTACATAAATTAATTTATAATATAGATATTTAATGTATGACCATATTATTTGACAGCATTTCTCAATACAGGGTACTTCATAATCGACTCTCGTACGATAACAGTACATTTGCTTGTTTTGACTTTGCCTCTCAGTGTTTTTTGTTTTGCTTGTGTCTCTCAGTTCGTTTTAAACGTGCAACCGAGACGGACGTCGATTTTTTCGTGTCGATTTTTTGTCGCCAACGCGTCGCCGTCACTCGGAGTCGGAGCCTCAGTCTCCGAAACATTCGCATTCGCTTCAGATTTAAATGAGTTTCAAGTGAAAAACACAAAAGAAAAAAAAACAAACAAAAAATTATATTATTTGCTTAGTTAATTGCAGTTGCAGTTGGTAAACAAAAACTAAACGAACTCGGCTAAAAGAAAGAAAAGAAAAGAAACAAAACGGACACAGCTTCCTTCAGTTTTCATCTCTGCGTGTATGTGTGTCCGTGTATGTGTTTTTGTTTGTTGTTATTGTGTTTGTAGCCGTTGTTTCGTATTAGGCAAGCAGCAAAACGTGAAATGCAAATTACAGCAATAATAATAACAACAGCAACAAAACGGTTTCGTGTGTGTGCTTGAAACAACAAGACAACAACAACGAGACAAACGAAAATTGCGCGCCAAAAAACGGCAGCGAAACAAAAGGATTTATAAAACACACACAAAAGCAAAAAAAAGTACCCATACAAACTCGCACGCACAAGCAGCTGAGAGAGCTAATAACAACAATAACAGCAACTACAGTAGCAGCATCAACAACAACGACAACGAAATCAAAACAGACAACGAAGACGGACCAACAAAAATTCCAGTTTCATCTCGCGCCGCCTTTTATTCACCACAGCACAAAAAGGACGCCCAGAAGGCGACGACACTTGAAGCATTTCTCTCAGTGGTGAGTTTTGTTTTCTTTACCTTTTTTTTATGCAGTACTTTTGCCGTCTTTTTGTCTTTCGCGTCTCGTCTGCTGCTTCCAAATAACTGCAAACATTTGACGAAAGTGCAAAAGTCAAGGCTCCTACAAATATATGAGTCTGAGTATGTGTGACCTTTGCAGACATATCGAGTGTATAAGGAGTCCTTGACAAGCCTGTGTCCCTTGCACAGTGGTTACATAGCTGCTTATAATTGTAAAATTCCATTTAATCTCTGTCAGCTTACAGTGAGGCAAGATTGGGATAACAATGGATACACAATGCTGATTAATGCACTGTGACGAAATGTATTCGCAACCCTATGAAACGAGTTTCTTATACAATAAAGAATCTCTGACCGAGAGTTATTCATGTAGAAAGAAATTATCAGATAACAAATTATTTCCTTGTCGAGGTCTTTGTGTCCTAAGCTGATGTATCAAATGAATTTCCATGACAAAAAAAAGGCTTATGCAACAAAGAAAATAATAATCTGTAGATTGAGGGAGAGAACCTTCTCATTTTCTCTAACAGGAAATAGATGAATTATGTTTAAATCTGCTTAGGTTAATAGCATTTTAAATAACGAGAAACTGCTAATGAGTTTGTTTTAATAAAATCAGGGACTGTCCTTCTCTGTAGTGTGATACTGCAAGACTCAAATTACAAAGAAAATAACGATAAGAACTTGCTGTTCTTTTAACAAGTCTTATGGAAAACTTTGAAAGGAATGTGGTAATATTTAAACATTTGAAGCTTCGTCCAAAAAGAACTGAGAGACGTAATTTGGGGTAGGAAAACTTTAAATGATAGGGGATAAAATTTGTCCAAAATTATTTAAACTTTATAAAATTAATGCATTTGTAAAATAAATATATTCAGTTGAATCTTTCATTTGCTCTATATATTTTATATTGTAATAGCATCCATAAATTTCTATCCAAAAATATCAAACATCTTTATATGAAATTAAACCACTTCAGTATAAGTATGTGTATAAAAGCAATAACCGATAAGAAAATAAATACACATTTATTACACCTAGAAGCTCAGACAATCACACACATGCAGACGCATGCACATAAGCCGCAAAACCAATAAAAAGCGACCACACAATTATCATTAGAGGTGATCTAACGACAGTTGAGTTCACTGTGCAACCTCTTCAGCTTCTTCTTCTACCATGTCCTGTGTCACAGTACGTCTGTGTGTCCGTAATGAAATGTCTAGACAGTTGGGGAGATGACGTTGTTGCAGCTTCCTTCAGTTAACTCAAACTCCACCACAGCCAAACTCACCCTACCACAAACATAGCACACACTCATTCGCATCTAATCCCTTTTATTGCGCTCTCACGATGGAGGAGTCCAAAAAAAGAGCGAGAGAGTCCTGAAACCCGTTTGGCGTTCTGAGTGTGAATAATGGGCGTGGGAACTCCACTCAAATTGGCCGCTCAATCATGATGATTATATGCTGGCAAAAGGCTCGTAAATTACAAACAAAATTATTTGTCAAAATTTGAAACTTATTTGATCAGGCGCCGAGCAAAGGGCAGCAAGCAGACAGAGTGACTCTCTCGACCAGTTCGACAGCTCCCCACTTCCAGTTGGCAAGCGAGTTGTTTTTGTTAATTTGGTTTTTGTATTTGCCTTTTGCTGTTGCTTCATTGTTGTTCTTGTTACTTTTGCTGCTCTTTTCGTATACGTGATTAGCATGTCATGTGTGTGCGTCTGTTTGTAGAAGAAAGAGAGTGAGAGAGAGCCCTTTCAAAATCACTCGCAATCGCATTGGAACGCACTTCACTCACATGACTTGACTCTCATCTGAATATGATTTTTGTCAATGAATTTCTAATTGGTTTTGGGTTTTTTCGGATTTACGTGAGTGTTGTATAATGCGATAATGATTGATGAAGTGTGCGATAACCGAGGCGGTAACATTGTAATTGTGTGTGCTCGGTTGATCTGCAAATTGATTGATTGTACATTCCAATCATCAATTAAATTTGGCATTATGTACAAACATATGTACATAATACATTTACATATCAGCTATTACCTCACTCGAAAAGCGTAATCCAATTATTTACTTTGTATATGTCATTCTTTGCACAGTTGGAGCTTCTAAAGCTTACTTTTTTGCTTTTAATGACGCATCTTGGCTCCAGTTCCCTCTCTCACTCGCTCTTTTGCTTTGCACTCAAACTACGCTTTTGCAATTTACCGCAATGCCAAAATTAGCAATGTGTAGCAAAATAAAAACAAAAAAACAAAAAGGAGCAAAAATAAAATACAATACTGCCATTCCCACTTCCAATTACGGTGCTCTCAATACACACACCCCACTCGACAAAAGGGGAATTGGATTTGAATTTGGAAAGAGCGCCAAGGCAAGGCCGCGACGGTCACTTAGAACAACAAAAGACGAAAAATAGAATAAAACAATAGGCAACGGCAACAAGAATGGGAATGAGAATGTGCTTAAACTAAAGGCATGAATGAATACGACGCTGCAGCACAGTGTTGCCATATTAGCGATTAAGCAGCTATAAAGGTTGGTTACCAGCAATAACAGCCTTATTTTTAACTGGTAATTAATTTAGTTATTTTACTAACTTTTCTTTAAATTTACAATTCTACAAATTCTATCAGCACTGGCTACCACGTGTTATTTGATTACATATCATCATTGTTATTGTTGTTTCATTTGTGTTTGATGTCGATTAGCCACAAATAGACATTTTTGTGTGTTGTATTTACTATTTACTTTATATGGTCATGTTTTGTATGCTTTTGATAAGCCAGCGTTGTTAGCTTTTGATTGCAAAGCAACTGTTTTTTTGTGAGTGAGCTTTGCTCTGTTAATCTCTCTCTCTCTTTCTCAAACTCTCTCGCTTGCATTTGACCATAAGCGGATGAGCAGTTGGCAGAAACGGATTGTGATTGCGATTCCGGCTTATGCAATTCATCATTATGGCTACAATTTGCCACAGCAACAGCAATAACAACAAAGACAACAACAACAACAACATTTGGTAATGAATGCCACACAGTTGCATGAAGCAGGCTTCCCCTCACTCCCCACTGAAGCAACCTGAGTAACTCACTAAAATGAAATAAAAAGTGAAAACTTGTTTTTGCTTTCTGTGTGTACATAGTTTATTGTTGTTGATGTTGTTGTTATTATTATTATTATTGTTATTGTTTGCCGTTGTCTTATGTCTTGCATTTGACTTTGACTTTTCAACTGCTTGTCGTCATCATCATCATCATCAACAATAACATCAGATACAGTGATACAAGCTGTAAGGAACTTTAAACTCCAATCAGAAAAAATAACAAAATAAATAGACTGAAATTGCAACAAAAATTTATAATTAAAAATGTTGAATTATTAATCTCGACATCTCTCCGAAAAGCATATAATTTGCGCCTGTTATTTTTTACACTACCCACTTTAATTGCTTAAATCGGCTGAAAGTATTGAATTGAACAAATTCAGTTTTTCTTTATTTTTGCTTGTTTTAGTTAAAATGTACTTCTAAAATGGATTACTTTTACGGTTTTCCACCATTTCTCCTCCATTTCATCATTAAGATGCTTATCAACATGCAAGAAGATCACTTCAATTCTGACAAATATGTTAAAAGTTCTATATATCTCAATAAAATGGTATAGAAATGAGAAAATGTGGAAACTGTTTTCAATTGTGTTATTGTTTAATATTTATTTATGTATATACGAACAATCTACCTGTGCGCCTAATCTTATTACCTGCCAACCACTGTGCAATGTCCCAAGCAACAACCACCAGCGCTGACGTCGACGTCAAAGTCGCGCAATGGCGCTTTCGATTTTCTTGCCTTTACAACCCCACACGCAGTAGCAACAAATACAACTCCCCAATGTTGTTGTGGAAGGGGATAAATGAGCAAATAAGCAATCCAGTTGTATGTCGCTCTCTCTCTCTGTCTCTCACTCACCCTCCTCTCGCACACACTCTTGCGTTGGGTGATTGTTTAGTCTGTGTTGTTTGTGCCCCTTTGGCACCCAAAGCAAGAGAGCAAATTCAAAAGCAACAACAAAAAGAGCAAGAGCAAAAGCAAGAGCAATGCGTGCGTTTATTTGTCTGTGCATATGTGTGAGTCAAAAAGTCTTATTGGATATATTCAACTTGCGCTTGCACATTTTGATGATTTCCTGTGAACATTTGGATATTTCAATGTAAAGAAACTTGTTGCATGCGAGACATGACGAGATACAACGTGAGAGAAGAGCACTGCTGCTTTTCGTTATTGCTACACTGTTCATGTTCTGTTGTTGTTATGTTAATGAACTCGTTAAATTTACTAATGACTGGACAATAAACAAATAATGAAATCAACTTCAGGTTGAGAAAGTTTCAGAAACTAACTTTAACTTTAAGGAAGGTCGCTTTTGAGAAATTCCTTGTCCTACTAAAACTTATAATAAAAGAAAATTTAATACTTTTGATGCTTAATGTCTGCCTATCCAACAAATTCTATATTCATACTGATATAAAACTAATAATTGCAGAAGTAATCTTTATATTAAATTATCTATCATTTTAGTTGTTGAACTAACATTTTTACTGAACTGTAATTTTCCATTTTGGTTAAATTTTTCGACTTCTTTTTGTATCGTTTAATAAATAAATGTCGTTTGAATGCAATTAATATGAACCGAATTAATTAACTTCAAATGTTTATGCAAGTACTTGATAATAACTCCATGTTAAACGTTTTTTTTTTTTAACGGCCATGTTAACCCGGCTAAAGTGAAAGGCCAAGTGCTTTACTTGTTTTGATTTTCTGGTAACTTTTGTTTAATTGTTTAGCTTGAATTGTTGCCATCTGTGTTTTATTTGTTAATGGTTGCAATTTTTATGCGTCTCGTCACATTACATAAAATGTGTCTGTGTTATTTTGCATCTCTTTCACGCAAATGCCACAAAATACCTGTTGCCATTTCTTGTTAAAAGCTAAACGTTAGTTTTTCTGCTTTTGATTGGCTAATTGTGAAATTGCTGTTGCTGTTGTTGTTGTGGTTTTGTCGGTGGTTTAAGCCGTCTTATGAAGGCCATTTGTTGTAATGCTCACTTACACGCATTATGATTTAAGATATTTCTTTCAAAGACGCCGCTGTGTGAAATATTTTAACGCTGACTTGTTGGGCTGCTTAGTTTGTTGGAATTTTATTTTGGGAGGGGGGAAGATTATTATGCAATATAAGGAAATCAAGTTGTAAAGCAATAACGACCGCACATATGCATACATTTTTTATACACTCTAATAAGATCAGCAATTGCATGTTTAATGTCATCAAATATGATATTGGTACTTAAACTATTAGGGAAGTTCCCTTATCGTAAACTTTGCCCATTTTCCAAACGATCAGTAAAATGTTATTCCTATAATTTGGCTATAAAAACGATTTCTCTTATAGCTTCGACGATCATAAAATAATGATCGGAAGGCCTATAAATAATTGTGATTGCATTGCAATAAAAAGAAAATTTCAATATCTGACATCAATAAAAAGAATTTCATAATTCATACACGCAATATTGATACTTAAGTATTTTCTACAAAGAATATTTCTTAAGAACGCAATTATGCATTTTAATGAAATAAATTTCAAACCACTTCAAGTTCATTATAGCTTAGTCATTCCGACTATAGAATTATTTCAGTTTTGCTCGCCATCTGGTGATTACTTAATATTATCTGCTTTTTCCATGCCTCTACAAAGCATCTTATCTTTCATTACGTCTACATTTTTATGTTTTATTTATTATAGCCGAAATAAAAAATATTTGCTTAAAGATAAAAGAAAGAACTCATGGCCAGAGGATTATCACCATTTGAGATACATTTTGGAGTAATATTTTTGAATACCCTCTGTTGATTAAATCATTTAAATGAGCCTTTTGTTAATTATAATGTACTTTCCGATTTTATTATTTCGATTAAATTTTGTATTGATTGAAAATTTATTAATATTCTTAGGGTAATTTTTTCAATGTCTATATACATAAGGTCTAAAATAAATATCCGAATGATAAGCTGACGTAAAAAGTATAGAAACTAATGTGAAATTTAAAGATAACTCTTATATTATTTATTTGATAAGCACATTTCTAATTATCTGGTTTGTAAATTTAACAAGATTCAGGAGCTATCGGATAATAAAAAATTATATTACTAGAAGTTAGTTTGTTCTTGTATCTTCCTTTATTCCTTTTCTCTTGCTTTGATGGCTTCAAAAACATTCATGGAATCTTACTAAATTTATTTTAGTTCTTTGCAGATGTTGATAAGCTTTGTTTGAAGTGTCTGGAGTGCACGTTGTACCGCCAGATATGAATATCGCTTGATTAGCTCTTTATTTTCATTATGTTTTTGTTTCTGGATTACGAAATTTTCTTGAAATGAACTCGAAAAAATGCTAACGACTGAGAGACTAAAACCCATACGCTATGTTCCATAAAAACAAGAGCTGTCAAAGGGTATATTGTGCTGTAAAGCAAGAAGAATTGGAAGTTCTAGAATGCATTAAGCATTAAATAAGCTACATATAACAGGAACACTGATACTAACTTATTGTTATTCATTCACATTTCAATTTTAAAGTCTGTTACTTATTTGAATTGTGAATATATAAATTTATTTAGAATTTTAGATAATTGTTATTTACTGATTTGAATTGTATTGTAAATAAATAAGGCATTTAAACTCTATTATTAATGTTCATGCTTTATGTAGAGCATGCTCTAGTCTATCATTTAACAACTTAACACATTTTCAGAGTTGTTTGTTGTTGTTTTTGTTTTAAACGTGCTGCCAGCCACAATTTGTTTATCGTAAATGTTTATGCTCGTTGCCTTTTAGTTGTGTGTGTATTTTTTTTTTTTCACTCGGTTGTTTATGGGGAATGCCAAATGAGAACGCCACATGGAAAAGAGGAAAACTGCCCCTCTACCAACCTTCCCCATTCCGCTCGTTTATATTATAAACAAGCCATAGAATTTTTAGTTCAATTCGTGGAAAGAACGAACATCGACATGTGGATACTGAAAAATAGTTGAACAATTTGTTAGACAAACAAAAATTCACAGAAGAGGTCAGTTTACTCGTAACATCAGCTTGTCTGTCCATTGCGCAATGAAAATGTGTCCGGTTTTTATACCCTGTTTTTTATTTTTATTTTCATTTTATTTTTTATTTTCTTTATGGAGGCACTTGTCAAGTGGCAAACAAAAAAAAAAGCTAAAAACTGGCTGCAAATTCGAAAATTGTTATTAAAAGCGCAAAAAAGACGACAAACGATGTCGACGCGGAAAATTTAAAACTGGCTGACTGAGCAATTGAATGAATGACTGAATGAGTGTAAGAGTAAGAGTGTGTGTGAATGAATGAATAGCTCTGGCCGAGAGTGAAAGCCAAGTAAGCGACTTTCCGTCTTGGCTTATATTGTGAATTGTGAATGCAAGTGCAACATATTGGAATGCCACTTCCTGTGGTGCCAACGGCTGCTGCTGCAGTTGCATCTCCCACTGTGCGATGCACAAGACACGTTGCATGAGGCATGAGGCATGAGACATGAGGTCTATAACAAATGTCGGCACCTGAAAACGAGGCGGAAAGAAGATGGAAGCTAATTTCTCATTCATGAGTCAGCTGAGCGTATAAATGGCGTTTTCGCCCCCAAGTTCCTATTAATGGGCCACAAAATGAGCGCGCCAATAAATTCTGACACGCCACTAAAATTGTAAAGCAAAGTAAAGTGAGCAGGGAGTGAACGGAAAGATAATACCCTGCATATGAAGCATACCCTGTAAGCAGTGATTGCAGAGCTTTGTCTGAAACACATAAGAGTATCTGATGAGAAAGAAAGAGAGATGGATTGAGAAAACGAGGGAGAAATAGAAGATAAGATAGTAGAGTGACAGGAGACAGGATGAAGAAAGTGAGATCAAAATCTACTCTGTAAATTTACATCTTCTTAGAAAAGAAAAGTTGTTGTGCATATGATTGTTATAATAAAAATAAAATGTAAAGATGTAAACAATATGAACATTTTCAAAAAACTCTCATTAAATATTAAAATAATCAAAGTAGAATACATACCAGATAAATAATACACATATTATCTATCAAGATTATCTCTTGATAAGGTGTATTAAGTATATATTATATAAGTTATATTCTTCGATATGATATTCTACACTTTAGCCATTTACAGGGTGTAAAAAAACTCGAATGTTAACGTAAATAGCCATATAAGGTGTGTTTGGGGTTGGGGTTTGGGATTGAGGATTGGTGAGTCTCTTGGGGTCGAGGTCTTTAAGGCATCGCGTGTGTCGCATGGTCGGCTCGTTTAATGTCAAAGCAGACAAACAAGCCAATAACTATAACAATAACAATAACAACAAAACAAAATACCAATACAAACACAAATAAATAGTAAACACAATTCGCAATGACTAACACGCGCCTACAATGATATCGATACGGATATGGATATACTTAGGATCTGACTGAAAAATACAGGGAGTAATCAGGGGAGTAAAATAGACTCGTTTAGGCATAATAATAACCGTGTAACGTGACAAATGTGTGATAAGAACTCATTTAATTTGTGTTTTTAGATTATCTTTTATAGTTTTATAAATTTTTAATGAGCTCATTAAACTAAGGATACGTAAGTTTAGTACCTGTTTTACATTAATTGCTTAAGATAGCTGATCTTAACACATGCAAGTACTAGAGTGATGACAGATTACCAAAAAATGGAAAGAAATTGAAAGTCTTAGTTTGTTGAAAGATTACAAAATAAATAAAATGAAATTAAGAGATAATAGTTGTCGTACTATAAAATCATTTACTTTGAACAATTACAAGTTTCAAATCAAATTAAATTTCCTAAAAAAATTATATTCCAATTAAATATAAAATACACAACAAATTTAATAATTATTGCTGAAATTAACAATTTCAGCGAAGCTCAACCGAGTTTACAGTGGAGTACACTCAAATTTACATACGTAATTGAAATACTTTCGCTTATTTGTTTTCACTTTTTTAAAAGTATTTATAAATATTTTGCATAAATATTCTTTAAATCAAATTCAATCGCTACAGTAAACAAATTTCCAACTGTTTTGCTTTAAGGTCAAAATAAACAAAAATCGCATAACGGTTGGAAAATGTTTTTTGAGCATTTGCAAATATTTATTTGCACTCGAAAAGATTCCAAAGAAGCGAGCTCAGTTGGTTTAAAAATATTTAAATGGAAATCACCCCTTTCCTGGCTAGACGAAACTATGCTGAAACTCTCTTTCCCTTTCCCGCCCCTCGTCATATGCAAGAGCACAGCTGTTTTGGGGGCTGTTCTGTTGTTGCAACCCCATACAGGGGGCAACAACCCCCGCAACGCAAGAAACAAAGCTCCTGTGTGAATTTATACAACGACATTTTGTCGTCGTTGGCGATTTTCTGCTATCCTGTTGAAAAATCAGGGAAATCTATTTATTGATGTTTTTCGCCAAGTGCAAAAGGGCAATGGAAAGGGAGATTTGCCCCCCAAACCCCGCTCGATATGTGAACTTGTGACGTCAGAGAGTCCCATTGACCTGTGTAGGGGTCGTTTTTAAAGAAAGCTCTCTAGTTGTTGAGCTTTTCGTTATTCGCTTTGTAAAAAGCTTTTAGATGTGTTGCTCCTGTGATGATGACGTCATTGCTCCTGTTTCTGACTCCTGTTGCTCCTGCCTTGTGGCTGCCACCTTGTGGCAAATGCTGAGCGCCTGTTCTTTTGAGGCGGAGTATTTGAGTTAGAGTTGTTGAATGGCGCCAATCAAACCTCCTACCCCTAAAGTGTCCACCCCCTCTCTCTTTCTCTGTTTCCCCCCTTTGAGCAACTCAAACTCACTCGCAATTGGAGAAGTGTCTGAGAGTGGAGTGTGTCTTTGTTCACCAAGAAGTTGCACAAATGTCTTAGACATTGCAACTTATCGCCGCCTCTCTCTCTCGCTCTATATTTGTATGTGTGCGTGATTTCCCTGTGCCTGTGAAGCGGCCATTTTCTCCATGGAGCCAATTAACACCAGGCGAACAGCAAATGCCTGGACAGCATTTTCCTTCATTTTGGGGGGCTTTTCCTGCCAAGCTCAACTGAAGAGGTTGCTCCTACGCTTGCCCCTGAAATGTGGCACACAGATACACACACACATGGACACAATTGTGGGGCTAGCAACAGCCAATGATTGTACGCAGCTTCCACAGAGCTTTGGCCTTGTGTACACGTGTGCAGCTGCCACAACAATAGCAACAACTTGCCACAAAATGTCTGCAGGTCAAGGCAACGCATTGCATCAATAAGTGGAGGCTGCAAAATCGCTTGCACTCAAAAATAAATATGAATAGTTGGAGAAACATATTGATGAATGCTGAAAGAATCTATTAAGAGTCAAGTCAAGAATATATTTAAAGATTAAAGAGTCTCACTTATTTAGGCTCTAGATTGATAGAGTAAGAACAACAAGTAAGTTAACTAAAAACTATATCGAATTGCAAAGTTTTCTCCAGTATAATTTAGAAAAACTGCTTCTGCAACATAAACTTTTATCTTTCAAATCTCTGAGTCGGATTCTCAGACTTTCTAAACTGTGTTACTTTTCTTGAAAAAACCACAAATATATTCCATTTCAAAATTATTTTAGATTAGTTCCAAAAACTCGTTGTTTACGTTATTTTATAATTTATAAATAGCAACCCATTGTAAAATTGCGCATACGACATGTGATGTTTACATTAACTCCAAAAGGAAATAACTTTGTTTGCATGCAAAAATATGTCGAACGTAACAATGAGCTTTTGTCAGTGAGTGTGTGTACACAGCTGTTTTGCAAGCGCTTTGGAAATAATGGAACTCAGGGCCCATTGTAATGCCTAGGTATTGTGAAAAAATTGCATGATGAAATTGATATGTAGAAGTGAAAAAGAAAAGGTTTGATTATTGAGAAAAACAACTTATATATGTATAAGTATTATTATATACTCAATATTTTCTAACTGCAGATAGATTAATATTTATAATTGACAATGGCAAAGATAAATTATTGAATAAATGTTAATTAAATGAATAATACTTAAAAGTTTAAATTTATTAACCAGTAATCCAATCAGGACTTTGATTTCTGCAAGTGTATTTGCTGCAATCTGTTTATGTGATAAAAGGGAGGTTTGATTTGGTTAAAGCTTAAAGTTAAGGATATAACAATAGTTGGGTTGAGGGAGAGAGAGAGAGGATGTGTGTGGTTGAACAAAAGCTTTCACTTTCACGCTTGCAGCGCAAGGATAAAAATACAATGCTGCAATTTTTGCATGTTGCCTGCTGCCTGCTTTCGTTTTCGCTGTCTCTCTGTTCGTGCAGCACACAGATACAGATACATGCATCAAATTTGGGTCACTTGTCGCCATTGCTTCGTTGCGTAGTTGTTGCATAAGCCAAAAGCGACAAAACCACCACCCATTTTTGGGTGGCACGCTGCTTGGGCTGCTTACTGAGCTGCTGCTGCTGCTGCTGCTCTGCCGCTTGCTGCAACAAATGAGGAAGCCTAAAATAGCAAAAAGCCAACGCGTTACGTTTGCCACACGTTGCTGCTACATTTGCCAGCATTTGTGGCTGGCAAATCGATTGCAGACGTTGCAAGTCCGCATCTCTGTCGAGGTCCGAGTACGTGTTCGGGTTTTTGGATACGGCTACGGTTACGGTTACCAGCTAGCTGGCTGGCCGGGCAGTTTGAAGCCATAAGTTGCATTGATAAGAACACGAGTCGAGTGCGGCAAAAAGCGAAAGTGAAAAGTGCAAGTGGCAAGAGGCAAATGGCAAATGGCAATTTGCAACATGGTTAATGCACTTCGAGACAATAAATGTTGCAATTAGAACAAAAGCAGACAATTGATTGATCGATTGACAGCCGCGGTCTTTTCAATTAGCCAAGAAAATAAACACGCTTAACAGTTTGTTGTTGCAACGTGCCACAAGCACAACCATGCAACGTCCAGGGCCGCACATCTCGACAAGCATCATGAATCGCATGTCGATCTTTGAAAGTGAGTCCAAATCAAATCCCTTTTCCAACATCTGGTTAAATCAAAACAACAACAGCACTCAAAAGATACTTCTATGAATGCATGTGAGTGTGACTATGAGTGTGAGTGTGAGTACGAGTGTGAGTGTTTGTAAGTCTTTCTGCTTGTGGAGGTGAAATCGCGATTGTGTTAACCTGGCCATAAATATTCGGAAATGTCTTGAAAATGCAAACTTGAAGCGTGTTTTAGATACTAAACAACAATAAAAACAACAAGCAGAAAAAATCTTGTTGCTGATAGATCTTTTGTGTGTCCAGAAGTGAACAAAGTGTTGAGACTACATGCCACAAGTATTCAAAGATCGAGATTGGAATGAATACACGATGAAAAGCAAACAAAGATAAATGTATTCAATTTCACACTCAAAAGACATTTGTAAGAAAAAAGTGTTAAACATGATTTAAATGCAGATCTTAACTGCAACTTAACATATCAAAGAAAATACAGAGTGACAATTTAAAGCCAGCTCACTATGTTGGAAAGTCTATGAATTGTGAATAGCCTGGTTAATGTAATTAATAGGGTCTTTTTTATTGTCAAAGACAAAAATATTCAGCTGTTAGCTTGAACTCTGTTTATCAATACTAAATTGGGCACTGAGTTTTAATTTTAATTTTAATTAAATTTGTTCAATAAATCTAAAATTTAAAAAAAGAAATGTAATTCAAAGTGAGTCACAAAGAGTTGATTAAAAGTAAAAACTCGAGCTTTAAAATAGAACATTAAGTACTTTCTTCTTTCAAAAACTCTGCCCTGATCTAAACCCTCTTTAGGTAAACCATATAATTTTTAAAAGTGTGTAACATAAGTTGTTTAAATTGTCTTGAAAATGTCCAAAATATACATTGTGATGTGTTTATTTGAGTATTAAGATGTTTAATAGTCAATTGTTATGATCTTTTGATAACTAAAACATCCAAAGATCAAAATAATGAAAGACAAATTTTGATTGTTACATTTCAATAAGGTTTAAATTTCTTGTTCATGGAGTGATGAAAACTATCTGAAACTAGCCCTCTTTTGAGTTCATTCAACTGCAGTACAATAACAAAAGTATTAACTCTATCAAGTTGAATGAAGGGCTAATTGTGGAGCTCAAAGTTCGAGTTGACATAGTTTTTCCCATCGATCAATCAATGAATTTCATAAGCGACAACAATTCCAACAAATTATCACTAATTCCACAATATCAATTCCAATTTATTATTTGTTGCTTTTGCAGCTTGGCCATGACACACGATGAACCACGAACTATTAACCTTTAACTCTAGCTTAAATTATGAAATACGTGGCAAAGTCTTTTCTTTGTGAGTTTGTTGCACAATCGGAAATCGTATGCAAATTTGTATTGATTAATTTGGACACATTTTGCATTTGCATTAAGAGACAAACAACATGTTGGTTCAACATTCTGAGGCCTCACTTTGATTATGTCTTTGTTGGACATGCCGATGACGATTGCAATTGCGATTACGATGACGATGACGATGACGATTACAGACTGCAGTTTAACAAGTTTTCACTTGCGCAATTCAACTTGGATGCCTTATTAGAAAACCCGCACAATTCAAGCAAACAACTTAATGAAAGACACATGTGTGTTGGTGTGAAATGAAGTCAAGTCTTTATAAGGGCCTTCCCATACCAAAAACCCAACCCATACTAATTAAATGCAATTTGTTTTCACCGAGTGACCAACAAGACACAAGACTCACACTCCCTAGTCTCGTCTTCGACCCACAATGAACCAGACAATGAGACTCTACATATGACTACTATGCGACTTGCACATAAATCAAGACTACTTTATATAGAATTTCTTTGTGTTAGTGTTTGTGTCTGCATGTCTTTAATTTATCATTTGAAAACTCGTAATATTATCATGTTTGAATGAAAGTTTTTGTCTTTCATTTGAACTGTACATGTTTACGGTTTGGGAAATTTACTTTGATGACCCGCAATGCAAGAAAGTTCATTTTAACTAGAACTAAAAGCGAAGCCAGTTTCCAGTTAAACTATGCATGACATTCAAGTACAGTTAGACCCAAGTTATGAGGCACATTTATTGTAACTATGTAGTTATACAAATATTACTAATATTCATAAAAATATAGATCAGTTTCAGTTACTACCTTAGACTTGCATAACAAATCTATTATTTCTTTAACAGAACAGTTCTTAAAATGTTATAGTTATATTCGCTACAGTTA
Organism: Drosophila neotestacea; assembly: GCA_035044365.1. Classification (NCBI taxonomy): domain Eukaryota; kingdom Metazoa; phylum Arthropoda; class Insecta; order Diptera; family Drosophilidae; genus Drosophila; species Drosophila neotestacea. The sequence goes on from JAWNMD010000566.1 coordinate 553,720, forward strand.
GTTTTCTTCCTCAATTTACTGTTAAATCTTTTATAGTATCAGTTCTATCAAGTCTACAGGGTATTCTTATCCAACGTATATCCAACATACATATGAACATACCATTCTTATAATTAAAATCTTTGTTAAACCCATTTCACGCGTTTGTTTTATAACAATTTAGCATTAATTGACTTCCGCATTGATCTCACAGCCCAAAAAAGCCATAGTCATTAAATTTTAGTTTTCTCTGTTTTTCTTACACAAATGTACTTTACAAATATACTCATTTTCGTCAATGCTATAGGGTATTTACATAGGCCTAAAAGCATTTAAAACCGTTGCTAAACTTGTTTCACGCTTTTTTTTTTTTATTACTTTTCACCATTCATTAACTTTGGCATTAATCTTAGCCGCGACCATAAAAACTAGTCATTAAATTGTTTGCTTTGTTAGTTCTTTTGTAGAAGTGGCATAGTCTGTAAACTTTACAGGGTATTTTCAGTTGAAATATGTGAGGCATTAATAAACCAACATATTATCTTATTTTACATTTCATTGAGGACTTTAAACTTTTCCATGTTTTTTAATTACTAATAATCACAAATATCATCAGAGCTAAAGTAAATAAATAATTTTTAAGCTGTCAACTTTTTGGTATTTTCAATACCATCTAAGACTGTTTCCATAGCGAAGTTTATTTTACACCTTTTGTTATTAATTTTCATTAGGTATTACTTTCTGCAATAAGCACAGATTTCATTAGAATTGGTTATGTTATGTATTTAAATAGCAAACTCATAAATGTTGAACTCTCTTTACTTTCTTCCAATATTACAGGGTATTTAGAATTGAAAATCGTTCCCATTTTCACAGATTTGTAAAGAGAAACACATAAAAAACAATTTGATTGCTTTCACAATGTGATTTGTCTCATCAGCAAAAATTCCAACAGCTTTTGCAGTTAATGCGATGCTTTTTGGCCCTTATATTCCACCTATTAATCTAGTTAAGGTTCTAGCTTAAGTTCTTTATTTATTTTCTTGTTGCTGTTGCTCCAGAAATGTGCGCCTTAATGTAGGTTATTATGACGACAAGCTAACAAAACACAATGAGCTAAAGAAGTTGGTGCCTAAGAAAGAAAGAATCTTAACATTGAGTGGTCTGTCAGTTTGTCGGCTTGTCGCTTGTTTCTGCCAAGTTGGCGTCGCATTGCTTTTCTTTTTTTTGTATTTTTTTTGTATTTTTGTGTCGGGTTTTTGCTTTTTATTCTCTGCTTTTTTTTTTGTGTAACAACAAATTGACAATGACATGAATGCCAAGAAATATTTAACCTTAATAAACGAAAGGCAGTGAGAGAGGCAAGTCAAGAAGACATCGACCAAGACATTTGCCGGTCTTTTGTTTGGTTTTTTATTATTATTTTTTTGTAGTTGAACGTTAGTTGTTGTGGTTGCATTGTTTGATTTATGGAACGAAGGCCAAGTGCCAATTAAACTTTGCAACAGGAGAGAGATTTACGAGTACTTGTACTTGTAGTTCTTGTAGAAAGTTCAAAGATTTGCATTTAACGGAATGTCTTTTGTATACTTTATTTTGCAGATACAACGCGAGCACAGAGCTTAACAGAGATCGACAGAGCGGGAACGATGATGTCCATGTCGAGTTCACCACCAGCCACGCCCACGGGCGTTCAGACCGATGCCGAGGGTCTCATATTGCCAAAGAAACTTATAAATCCCTGCATTGAGAATATTGATCGCAAAGAACTTCATCGCGAGCTCAAGTTTAATGCGAAAGTGTAAGTAGTATTATTTATTCACTTTTTAAATCATTTCTTTTTATTAATATGAAATTTCATATATCATTTTTCAGTGGTAAAAGTGTGCTGAACCAAAAGACGGAACTACAGCGGGCGTATGAGAAGCAGAAGGAACGTCATGCGGCAGCTGCAGCCGAGCAACATTCACCGGAAGCGGAACTCGTTGGTGGCATACCAGGGCTAAAGGGGGAACTGGGACGTGTCATCATGGAGCGTGCCCAGAAGCATGAGGCGGCGGCTCAACGGCAGGACGCTGAGGATGCCGAGGAGCGTCAATATGTGAATCCCGAGTATCTGAATGTGCGTGCCAAACTGCGTACGGCGCATGCGCCCAATTAATTTAAACAAATCTTAAATGTATGAATTAATCTTAGTTGTGAACTAACCAAATTTCTGTATAATTATTTAACTATATATATGTATGTTTTTTGATACGTGTTATAACCCCGACTAACATTCTCTTTTTGTTTATGATTAACTTTGATTGATATTAATTCTTAAACTCTTAAGCCATTATCATTTATGTATATGACGAAAGATTAATATAATTATTATTATTATTATTACAATTATGATTACTATGATTAATTTGTGCGTGTAAAAATTGTATAAAGCTTTAGTTTTTTAATGCATTTCTTCTTCCGAAACAAACCGAATTGGCTGAATGAGATATATATACTTAGAAAGGGAGAAAGAGGATATATATGTTTAGGTATAGTCATAGATTGCGATATTGATGTGTGAGAACAAGGCAGATGTAGCTTTTAGTATATAAGCCTGAGCGAATATGTTTCGATTAAGCCAGATTGATAATACCTAATATAAAGTCTATGTATATGATGATTATCGCATGCAACTATTTTATGTCAAGCGATTGCGATAATTCGAAATTGATCAAACGTTGCAAAAATGTAAAACCATTAAAAACAAAATTATAAAACACTATATATACAACATATATCTATATACAAATTTAGTTTGTGGTATTAATAAATTTTATTGTAGCTAAACGTTAAGCAAAACATGTCTACTAAATTTCTATTTCTTTTTCTTTAGCGATTTCCTGATACTCGAAAAGCGACCTGTTTTCCGCGACTTGCGCTGTAATATTTAAAATAAGTTTTATTGATTAATCGATTGCATTTTAATATCTACCTCTAGAGTTGCCCTTTCTGCTTCTTGTTTGGCCATAATTGCCTGAACCTCGGCAATTTTTTGATGAAACATGGGTATTTGTTCCTTGTAGTGCTTGAGATCATCTTTGGCCTTGGCCAACTTATTGCGGGTCATTTGTATTTGGGCTTCGCACTGTTCCAAACTCGCATCGTATGCCGTTTCCTTATGATGGATTCTATGCTTAAAGTCCATTATCTGCATATCGTAAGATACACTGCTGATATCCCAAAGTCTACCCATTTCTTCGATCTCATAATGCAATCGCTGTACCTCATCGTTCAGTTGCTGCCAAGAAGCAGAAAAGTAGATAAGTTATTTTGTTTTTAAATGAAATAACTAAGTATTTATGATATTTTGTGATGTGTATATAGGAAGAAGCAAAACTCATAATTAATGTCTGAAAAAAGCTATAAAAAGTAGCGGATTATTCAAGCATGTTTCTAAAAAGCAAGTAAGTTGTTCTATATATGACTTTCTTTACCTTGGTACTGAGACCATCATATATAATGGACTGTTCCATAGTTGTTTGGGCCCACTTAATGCGATAGCGTGCTTCAATTGGATAAACAACTGAAAACATTGTTTAGATTAGTGTTTAATAGAGAATTTCCTTTAAGTAAGGACCTACAATCCATATAATTGATTTTTGCATTAACAGCCCTTGTCCTTGATCGGTCTGGATCTGCCGATCTTGGTGTTTGAATGGCAGCCATTGCAATTTTCTGGTGTTCATCTGCCTCCTCTTGCTGGGACTTTGTTAATAGCTCCTCAATGTCCACCTCTGCATCCCTTAAAATCGAGCAGGTTTCTTATTAAGATACCAAGTCTCACAATCACGATAAAATTCCGTTCGGAAATTTAAAGATTTTATATAACTGTACTTGAACTTACTTAATAACTAACATGGAGCTTTTACAGAGATCCCGTTTGCTACGAACATCCTCGAGTACAGCGTCCAGCAGACGATCAATTTCCTTTAGATCCATGTGGAATTTGAAGCATTCCATTTGTTTTCCCATCTCTCGTTCAGCCGCATCCAAATAGGATTGATCGGGCATATTGAATCGTGTGAAATAATGCTTGATGGACCAACTGAACAAGTGTAGGGACTTATTGGTCAACACTTTTGTTTTCCACATCTCGCGTATAATATGAAACCGATCCTTGAGATCCTGCAGTTGGAAGAGCACGGCCATAAAACTAAGAGAAGAGGCTATATTACCATATCGCTCCTTTAGCAGCTTATTTATGTCCGCCCCCATTAATCGGTGATGCTCTGATTTATTTGTTATTAGCGAAGTTCGTAAATCGCCTATTTCCATCATTTTTTTCATCAACCTCTCTTCGGCATTAAAACTTCCGGTAAGTTGGGTAATATCTGCAAATTTTACTTTATCCGATAAGTCACTGTCTTCCGTCGAAGAGAGGGTTTCTGTACTCTCCGAGGATCCCAAGGACTTTAGAAACTCCTGGAGAAATGCATCGCGACATAATTCTGGAGGTGCATCGGGCAATGGATACGCCTTCTCTAGTTCTTCCAGCCATGGCCTGCTAATGTGTCTACGGATTTTAATCTTTCGGTGGATTTTATCAGACATGGTGTAACTATGTTCTTGGGTATTTAGTTTATAGATGTTTTTATGTGAAAATTGTGTGTATTGTTTAGTTAATAAACATTTTTTCTGTGAGAAAGTGTGACTATTGTTTCATTGTGTCAAGTGTCTAGATTGCTATGCTTCCTAGATATTTTCTTAAACCCTGTAAATTTATAAACCAAAAGTCGTTACTTTTATTAGTAACAGTTAAATACACTATTATATAAAATTGTTTATCATACGTTGAGTAAAATGATATCTTTGGTTATGCATAAGTTCATATTTTTTTACGATTACTTTTTATCAACAAATGTATTCTATGTATTCTAAAAATTTGTTATTCCTTTGATTTTTATAGCGCATAGTGTCGTAGCAAGCTTAGAGAATGATATTATTATATTGTGAAGTTTGTATACAGTTCACTTACAACTTCATGTATAAAAATATCGTGTATCAAATCTAAAGTTTTTGAAAATCAAAATCCCTTGATGTGGTGTAGTAAAGAAATAAACGGTGCTAATTTTGTAGCATCCAATTCTATTGGCGATTGGTCGATAACAGATTGTAAGAAGATCGAAGATGAAGAGCAGGTGATTATTGGTGATAACTTTACAGAGATAATACCTTAATCTGAATGTTACTTAGTCACAAGCTATTGTCATTGTTGAGCCCCGTCTTGGAGCTGCGGTATCGTTGACCACCAGAAGCAGCACGAGCAGCACCTCCTCGAGTAGTTCCGAGTGGTCCATACCACACACAGTTGACATGAACAATGATGTTATGCGTTTGGTAAGCAGTCTCTCCACTGTTGTTCAGATCCTCAACCGGATGACAAGTGCCGCGGCAGAGGAATTGCGTCAATTTCCAGAACATGAAGAAAGATTTCAGGGACTTCGTATGCTGCTCAATTATGCCGATCAAATGTATACCACGCTGTTGCAGGTAATCGCCATATTAAGTAATCTTTAAAAACAACTTTAAGTAATATTTCAAATACAGCCCCAGACGTTTCCAATGGAAAGTACTAATTCTCAGAGTAATGCTACATCGCAGTCGTATAGCCTATTTCATCATTTATTTGCAACGATGAGGAGTTCTCTGGATGCAGAAGAGGAGGCATCTCTACAACTAAGCCTATAGGTTTTAATATGACCTGTAGGCAAATGTGGAACACACTTGAACTCGCAATCAGAATCAGATTTTTTTTGGTTGCGTTGCAGCTTAAATTGTTTGTGGATATAAATATACGAGTACTATGTGCAACGTGCATTTCTACTTGATAGTTCTGTTCTGTCAAGCTTTTAAGTAGAATTAAAAACAAAAGACATTAGTCGAGCTTGCTCGACTGTAAGATACCCGCTAGATTAGTTCATTGGGGACATTCACTTGTGGTGCCTACACACCAAATTTATAGCATCTAACTCTGAGATCGTAGACGATATACATATCTGTTACATATACAAGAACTAATTCGGTTTACTCTTCTACCAATTCAGTAACAAGTACATAAATACTCGTGTGTGCTCAATTCAGCAAAACAACAAGAAGAACATGACATTTTTACAGTTTTACTCTCAGAGTGGAGGCTCTTACATGCACAGCTAACAGTTCAAGTACAGAGACATGTTAATTATACGACCCGTGCCCGACGTCAGTTAATGTTAACATCATTATACATGCAACGGTAATTTAAGCACAGTGGCTGTCGTAAAAGACAACAACAAAACAAAACGTATGTATACGTGTGAACGTTAACACATGCATTCACAAATACCTGCAAAGCACTCAAATACTCCCACGCTCTCTCATACTCTCGCACTCTCTGTAAACTAATGGCCATAGACGCTCTCGCGATTGCTGTGCTGCTGTGACGTAGGCGCCCCGCTTTAGTTGGGTCCGATGGCGCTCAAACACACACACACACGCACACTCATAAACTCAGATAGTGAGAGAGAGAGACACTGCGCACACTTGTGTGTTCACGTTCACACGTTCATTTATAGCTTTTGTTTGTTTTCTTCGCTCAGTTAAGACACTTGCTGTTGCCTCTTGTGCGCCTGTTCATTCGTATCGCGTAGAGGGACCTGCCTCAACGCGTTGATTTTTTGGGGAGCCGCCACATAAAAATTAGCGATGCTTTGGGGCGTCTTTTTTTGTGCTGTTTGCTGTTGCTTTTTTCCGGTTTTCTTTTTGTCGATTGTTTTGGGAGTTGTAGGCGCCGTTTCGTCTTTTCGCGCATGCGCATGACAAAACGCCCCCCCAAAGTTGCAGTTAAAGTGGAAATGGAGGCGACGAGGCAACGAGGCGCTTTGCAGCTTTGTAGCTTGCAGCTTGTCCACCATTTTTGATTTTGATTGCGCTGTAGTTGGTTATGAAGCAAACAGAATACCGCTGTTGGATGCTGACAGCCAACATAGCCCACAAGTGGGTGTTAGATAGGTGAGGTGGTGTGAAGTGGTCACCCTGCCCTTGACATTTGCTAGAGAGAGATCAAAGCGACTGAGAATGAAG